>BSBK01003481.1:2500-332500 GCA_027943335.1 Chamaecyparis obtusa
ATAATCATGATAATATCATCAAACCAATTGCATGCCCTCCGTATGGATGTTACAAACTAAATTCGAAAGAATCACATTCATAACTATTTTACAAAAAAAGTTATGCTCTATGAAAACAATGTTACTCTTTGAAAATGACATTTTCAGCACCATACCAGTTTTCGTGGGAGAAAGAAAAAGCTATTCAATAAGTTATATATATAGATATAGATATAGATATAGATATAGATATAGATATAGATATAGATATAGATATAGAATATATATATATATATATATATATATATATATATATATATATATATATATATATATATATATATATATATATCTATATATATATCTATATATATCTATATATATATATATCTATATATATATATATATATATATATATATATATATATATATATAAAGAGAGAGAGAGAGAGAGAGAGAGAGAGAGAGAGAGTCCTAAAAGACTCTAATTTACTTCATCCTCCGATTTCGAATGATTCAATGACAATATGCATCTGAATCTGAAAGTTCTTTTCAAAATGTGGAGTTCAGTGTCTGTTCAGGCAAAAAAGTGTAATAATGTTAATTAATTATGAAATTTGTGCAAGTGACCTCAAAAGAAAAATTGAAGAATTAATATTTATAGTTGGTATTGAAGGACCAATAGATATTATTAGTGATGACGACATCATCAATATTATACACTTGTCATATTTTGAAGACGTCAACACTTTGAAAATATGGAAGGAAGTAGGATAGGATAGATAGATGCTAAATAGTTTGATGCTCTCATGGATCAAAGAAACTAAACATCATTGGGTTTAGAGACATACATATTAAGATTGATCTATCCAATACTTTTGATGGAAACCTAAAATCTAGAAGTTTAGCATCATACCTTTATGAAGGCGATGACACTTTGTGTAAAAGGTGTCCGTTAATGTTAGGAACTTGAATTTTAGGTCAACAACTATACTTGAGACTAGCTTGGATAAGTCTTGTCCAAGAACTATTTCCAAAGACAACATGTGAATAATGAATTTTTAATTTTTTCATATTATTAGTTAATTTAGTCTTCAATTTGTATTAAATATATAGATATATTAGAATTCCCATCAAAGTTCAAATATTTATTAAAGTAAACAGTTAGAGAACATAACTCATAAGTTGATTATAATTGTATTGTACATAAAGTAGCAGACATTAGCAACATATTTTTATATATTATATAGGGAAATGTACTTTTGCCTATAGGCCAAGCTTTTACATATATCTAAAAGTTCCATGTCAACCAAAGGAAACCTCTAAGAACTTTGTCTCTATCTATTTTTAAATGCATAATAATTTATTAAAAACTTAGGGCAAGGAACTAAACTTAAGAGCAGGGCAATCCACGCAAGTTTTTCCCTGGAGCAAGGAAACTAACATTAGAACTACGGAAATCTACCCAATTTTTGCCCATTCATGCTTTGATGATATTCATTGAGAACCAAATTCCATATTTCTGCCACTGGATTGAGCAAGTTGTTTCAGATATTAATTCACACAATCTCCGAATCACCTCCACATTAGTGTTAGAAACCAAGATTGTGTGGTTTTAACTTGATCTCCTTTTTCCTCATCGTCAAATTGTGCTACCACAAACAATTGCCTGATCTTGACCATTAACTGTGTTCGCCAAGATCATATCATAGGACAATTTGGCCAATCCTTTCCCATCTCACACATGAAAAACAAGACAATTGACGAAGCCAAATGTCAAACCTTATCAAATTATCGAATGGTGGAGAGACCTAAATCCGTCAACACTCTTCTATGGTTAATTTTGTTCCTTGTTACTTGATACACATGTTATATCGTTTTTGGTCTACAGGTATAGACTTCGAATCTGGTAAATGTCATTAGCACTATACTCTCATATGAGTTTAATCGCACAAAAATGTCAAGCTCAGTGAAATTAATTAAGAGTACATGGCGGCTTACAGAAGTTACTATCAAATAAGATAATGCCAAATTCTACTGATTATCTTTGTCAATTTATGTTCTGTGTTTGGCTTTACTTGACAATATATAGTTGAGACGCAATGTCTTTCTACTCCACATACTCTTTTGATAGAGTAGGTAAACTGTCTCAATTGATAGAGGAAGAAGTAACCCCTTAAAATTTGGTTGGCCGTTGTACATTCAGGAAGAAGTCCCAAACTCATAAGTTTTATAATACAATGATACCATCTGATCAATCCATTTTTCACTGTTTCGTTACTAGCTTGTGATTGAAAAAGACAGTTTTGGGCAAGAATTTATTATCTTTCTCAAAAGAGTTTTGCTCAGAATTTGGTGTGTTCTCTTGACTTTTTAGTAAGTTAAATATGGAAGGATGAACATTATATCTTTAATTATATAGGTGTGCATGGGTTATGATGGTCAGTTTCTCATTATCTCATTCTTATTTAAATGTTATAATTTTATATTTAAATTATCTACAATTATATTCAAGATTTTTCTTTATTTGTTCTTTGAAGTGGCTCAATGCTATAAAGTATTTGTAGAATGATTTTTTAAATTTTTTTTTCTTATGTGCAAGTTTATTTTATTATAGGTGGTATCAAAGTATGATTTTATAATAATATAGACGAAATATAGTTTTTTTAAAATCAATTTGAGAAATAGATTTCTTTCTCATTTTAGTAATTTTTTTCTTGATTTTTAGAAGATTGTAAATCTATATTGAAACTACTTCAACCCTTATTTTTTGAGTAAATTTGAGAAAAAATTTAGTTGCTATAGAAAATGAGTGAAGTAGTTTCATTCCTAATGTTGCAAGTTAGTATTTCTTTCATGATTGTGTTGAACAAGACCGTTTGAGCCACTTAAAATCCTTTTTTGGAGGAATTTCGATTCATTTTTAGTAAGTTATTACACTTTTAGGTTTTCTTATAAATTTACAATATAGGCTATAATTTGTGAACTATTTTAAATATGTTTACATTTTTTAAATCTTACCTAGTTTCTCAAGTATCTGTTAAATATTCTTCACTGCTTTGTACTTCCTCAACCAATATGTTCACACTTACCTCTCCCTTAACTCTATTGATTATAATTTTAGTGTCCTCTATATCTCCTACTTATAAATCATCCTCTCAAACAGCAAATTTGACTAACCATTTGAGAGGAGAATTTTAGATTCTTGGCCCCACTATATTCTATGAGGGTAGGGTGATGTAGACAAGGGAGAATAAATTCCCATGGAGATGTTTGACCTTGCAGCAAGAGATGACACATCAAAAAATAACAACACTAAAAAAAGATAACTAGAAAATAGAAATAAATAAAATGTTATTATCAACCGGAACAAGAATTACATTCAGCTAGCTTGCAACATGCAACTTTTCAAATTCACCATTGTCAATATACAACAGTAAGAAGTTAGATTTGTTGATCTCAATGTCAAGCCCTTATATGCAGTTGATCATTCCTCAAAATTGCATACATTCCATAGAGACAACCACCAAGTATGATCTGCATCTACAAGCTCATAATAACGAAACTAGCCTTCCTATAGTTTCTTCTTTATGACTTGCCTTCTCTACCAACTTGTCTTGGTTTGCTTTCTTAACACCTTAGTTCCCTTCTTTCTCTTTTACTTCTTCTCTATTGCTTAAACAAGAACTACTACCCTACTTATATACAAGATTTTCAGGCACAAGTCAGCTTATCCGATCAATGAACTCCAAGATAAAGAAAATGTATTACATCAAATATGTTAGGACCTAAATCTATAAGAACAACCCCAAAATAGATATATTATGATGTGTAATCATGAAAGGAGGTCGACCTAATATCCTATTTTTGTGGGAGGCAACTCACTACCACTCATTGAGTGTTATGTTCAACTTCTTATTTGACCCAATCACTCATGCTATATGTGCTCTTCTTCTCCTTTGATCCATCTATCTATGAAATGTCAACTTTGGGCTCATTATCTTATTTTGTGTTATTGTGCATCAAATTTATCTCTTAGATCCTACTAGTTCTTTCAAAATATAATCATTATACATAGAATCTATTAGAGATATACTAAGGAAGAATGCCTACTTTTATGTGTGTGGAGAATTGCAACTAAATAAATTAAATATGCATAGAATTGGTTGTGCATAGATAAAATCTTGGAGAATACATCAATATATGAAGACCAAGAGGGAGAAACTCTATCAAAAGCTTTAATAATGATTGCCATTCACATCCACATGATGATAATTATGAATTTTGAACACCATATTGTTGCATAGGTTGAGGACTATGACACCTTCTATGAACACACTAAGAATGTTAAAAACAATATTTTGGATGTCCCCAAGATTTGAGCAATAAGTTAATTTTTTGACAATAAAAATAAAATATTTTAGTCTCCTTTGGGTTTAGTAATGACATATTAAGAAATAAAAAAAATAAGTGTTCTTTGGTCCACTAAAAATATCAATCATTTCATTATTTTTCAATTTAATCCATAAAAAGGAGAACCTATGGACATTTTGTTGCACAAAAAAAATATGTGATTACTTGTTTTAAAATTTATTCAAGTGAGGTCAGAAGGAAAATAGAACAATTAGTATTTATAGTTGTTGTTGAAGAGCCAATAGATATTAGTAATGATGAGAACTTCATAAATATTATGAACTTGTATTCTTTTGAAGATGTTAACACTTTGAAAATAAGGAAGGATCGAGAAAAGGGAGATGGATGCACAATACTCTAACACACTTATAGATTATATAAACACTACCTTATTAGGTTTATGAGACGTACATGTTAGAATTCTTGTCTAATAGTTTAGATGGGATTTCAAAATCTAGAAGCTTAACATCATACCTTTATAAAGGTGATGGCATTTCATATGCAAAAAGTGTTTAATGATTTTGAGAGCTTAGATTATACCTAAGCAACTATACTTGGGAGTAGCTTAAGGAAGTCTCACCTATCTAAAAACTATTTTCAAATATCAACTTGTGTATAATGTATTTTTAATTGTTATTGTTTTGTCTTATTCATAAGTTCAGTCTCCAATTTCTATTATATATAAGTATGTTAGATTTCCATCAAAATTTAATTCTTAATTAAGAGTAAAGTACTAAAGAACATAACTCATAACTAAATTATACTTGTGTTGTCTACATATATATGTCATCAATATTTTAATAAGGAGTAACACATATGTCTATTAGTCTCTTAATTTGTTGACACTAATCGTCACTAATTTATTTTTAGAGATATTTTAATTTATTGTCAAATTTCTTATCAAAATTTTACACACTATTCAACAAGTTAATCTATATCTATTTATATGAATATAAAAAGAAGTGTCTTTGGCTATAATCTTTGTAGAGTCAAAATATAGAGACCGAGCTTGTACATGCATTAAGAGTTTCATATCAACCAAGAGCAACCTGTAAGGATTTTGTATCTATCTACTTTTGAATGGAACATGGTTTATAAAACCCTTAGTGCTAGCAAAATAAACTTAAGACTAGGGCAACCCACGCAAGGTTTGCCCTAAAGAAAGGACTAAAGTTGGGGCTACGGTAATCTACCCGACTTTTGCCCTTGCACACTTTCATGCTATCCTTTGAGAGCGAAATTCCAATAATATTAATGATGATAATCATCCTCTTTGATCTTTCTACCATTGAATTGAGAAAGTTGTCTAAGATATCAATTCACATAATCTCTTAATCCACCTCTGCATTATTGTTAGTCACCACGATTTTGAGGTTTTAACGTTGTCCTCGTTTTCCTCATCACCAAACTATCCTACACTAACCATCACCCGATCTTGAATACTGACTATCGCTGCCAATATCATATCATACGGCCAAGTCTGGTCCACAATTTGGACAAGATGGCCAATTCTTTCCCATCTCACACACGAAAAACAAGACAATTGACAAAGCCAAATGTCAAACCTTATCATATTATCGAATGGTGGAGAGACCCAAATCCATCAACATTCTTCTGTGGTTACTTTTGTTCCTTGCACTTGATACACATGCCTAATCGCTGTTGGTAAATGTCAGTAGCACTATAGCGTCACATGAATGCAATCACACAAAAATGTCAAGCTCAGTGAAACTATGAAAGATAATTGCAGCTCACAATATATAGTTGAAACGCAGTCTCTTTCTACTTTATATACTCTTTTGATAAGAGTAGATAAACTGTCTCAATTAAGATCAGGTTTTTAAGCGCAATTATAGTAAACGATAAGGAAGATAGATAGAACGTCCAGAGAAGTGGGAACACCTGGTTATGAAATCTCACGCTATCTTAAAAAAAAAAAATTGATAACACAATAACACCAACTAAATCCAGACGTGTGCGAGCCTTCACAGGGAAATTAAAAATCCGTACTGATCAATGGAGTTTTCACTTTTGGTCTTAGACGTATCGTCGATGGGATAAAATTGATTGGAAGGGTCCCATAGTTTATCTTTCGTAGAAATTATTAGCTTTCTGAAAGAGATTTTGTTAACGATTTGTTATGTCCCTGCTGACTTTTTTAGAAAGTTAAAATAGATAGGATGTTATATCTTTAAATTTGTGGAGTGCATGGGTTGTGATAGTTACATTCTCACTATCTTAAATTTTAATTAATATTATATATTTATTATTATATTCATTTAGATATATGTATTATTTTTAATTATATTTTAGTTTTTAGTTGAATTAATTAATATTTAAAATGTATATGTGTATGTCTATGTGTATGTGTATATGTCTATGTGTACGTACATGTATATGTATATATGTTTCTATGTGTGTGTGGTACTGAGTTTTATTTCAACTCAAATTTATCAATTATATTTCTTTTCGAGAAATTTGAAGGTTTACTCTTCGAAAGGAGTTGTTATAAAATATTTGAAATATTTTTTATTATAGTCTTGTTTGTACAAATTATTTTATTAAAATTAGTATAAAAGTATTCAATCTTAGCATCATTAAGACAAGAAATAAACCAAAAAAAAAGGTTATTTTGGGAACTGTATATGTATCCTTCATTTTAGTAATTTTTTTCTTAATTTTTGGAAGGTTCATCAAGTGTATATTGAAGCTACTTCAAACCTTACCTAAAGCTATGTAGGCCAAAATTAAAGGAGTTGCTATAGAAATGGGATTTGAACTGATTTCACTCCCAACACTACAAGTTGATTTTCTTAAAATTTGCAATAGGTTCAACAAGAGCATTTTGAACCACCTAAAATCCTCACTTGGAGGAATTTAGATGAACATTTTTACTAAGTTATTGCAATTTAAGGTTTTCTTATAAGTTCACTACATAGGTTACTATTCCTAGAATGTTTGAGAATTGTTTATGTTTTTAAAATATTACGCAAATAATTATGGTTTTTTCTTATAAATTTTAATTTGAGGGAAAATAATTATTAAATTGTATAATCAAGGGTATGTTATATAAAAAAAAAAATTCTCAACTTATCCTCCTTAGGGTAGGAGCATAAAGTGGAGGTAGGTGGAATAACTTGTACACAATAATAAAGACTCCTAGTAGATAAGATATGAAATTGGAATTTCGGTCAAATGGGTCCCCTATCATTGCCACCTCTCCATTAGATCATAAGGTGAATATGCAAGAAGAATGTGGACAATATAGAATGAGATATGTGTAATATAACATATATCTAGCATCCATAACTCATTGGAAAATATTAATGCTTTTAATGAAGGAAATCATATTCACTAGGATGTGTGGAAAAACTAGGAACCTTTGGCACATCTCCACTTACACTAGAAGGAAGATGATCCACTAGGCTAAACAAGACTTAAGCATTGAGAGGATGCAATGATCCTTTATTATTATGGAAGATAACTATGTAATGCAAAGTGAATGGAAATGCAAAGTCTAGGACTAGGTAGAGAGAGAAACAAGCTTTCTACATACAAAGATGGTTATCAAACTGAGAACCCAATTGTAATATCAGATCTAGAAATCTAAAAAACTACTAATCTTTGATTCAAATTGTAGTTTGAAATTACATGAATGGGGCAACCTAGATGGTATAGTGTGACCAGACTCACCTAAGACCTAAGATGAACCTTAGTCCTAACAAAATTTGATAAAAATTTAGTCAACTGTAGCTCTCTATCGGATCTATCTGTAACTTTTTCCATAGCTACGCCATCTATTGTTGGAATAAATAGTTCTCACTATTTATAGCATACTTAAATTTACTTAGGTAACCTCATTAAATGAGGTAGCTAGATATTGTTGAGGATATTATTGAATTCTATTAGAACTCTACTTGCTTCAAGTTGAGACACCTGTCTCAACCATATCCTTTCTTTCTATCTACTCTTGCCTATTTAAGAAAGAGCTTGTTGTATGTTTATGCATACCTCATTACCTCAATTCAATACAACTCCTGTGTTGATTCTCTCTACTGGCTCCTAAATATAGGATAACCTATTCTAACATGATATCAAAGCCTAAAGTCTATCATCTCCTTCCGATTCTGATCCTGTTATGAGAGTTTTCACAATTTTTCCTTGAGGTCCCTAATTTCTCTTTATAATTTTCCAATGTATTTTCAGATCTGTGTTTTGAGGTCCAACAGATCTATAGCAACTTTAATATCGGCAGTAGTTTTGCTAGAAATGTTGTGTTAGTCACATCCGAAGAGCATTTTTTCTTAGACATGACTTGTTTTTTTGTCTATGCTATATAGTTGGCCATAGGCTCCTCCTATCTGTATATTTTTTATCTTTTGGATATTCACGATCATCAATACCTTTCTTGCTTCGTCATACACTGTGGGTTTCTTAATCCTAAGGCTCTTCTCTCACCAACTAGCGCTTTCCTTCATTTTTGATTGACTGTCTCATGGAGATCATGTTTGGCGTATTATAATCGAAGGCTGCTTTGGTCGCATCATTTTGTCTGGATGAGCGCTTCATTTATTGGGAGGTCTGCTATTTTAGTGGCCGACGCCTTCACTTGATTTTAATCGGCTATATGATTGTGTGCCTTTTCCTTCGGCACTTTTGCTTAAAGGATCAGATCAATGGCATTTACGGGTGGTTGGCTCACCGACATTGATCACAGAAAGTATCTCGCGTCCTCATCAGGCACGTGGTCTTGTTGAAGCAGCGGCTATGCAGCCACGAAAATTGATAACCATACGAAGGGAAATGCTTAATCTTAATTTTTTTTTAAAAGTTTGTAAAATCTTATATAAAGAAAACCAATTTCGTGACTGGACTTATTGATGCTTGTGTCGCATCTCTTGCTATCTATTTGTACTGACACTTCTAATTCTCTTTGGATTACCGACATGGATGTAATTGCCCAGTTAACTAGCAAGTAGTTGCGACATTGCCAAGGCGAGCAGTTGTGCAGCTTGTGAGGCGTAAAACAATCTTGCTGGGTTCTCCTCAACAGCATAGTCATTGTTTACGGATATGTTTGGGATTTAATCCACATTGGCTGCGTTAACATTTGGAGAGTTCTGAGATGAACCCATCAATGCATGGAGCATGAGTTATTGTTTTGAGAGGTCACTATATTAATCCCTACTAGCTAATTTCCGCACAAATCGTGCATGTTATGCATGTATCTACTAGTATAAGACACATGCAAGCATATCCATACCTATATCCATACTTATCTCATGTAAAACGTGATGGCATTTGTATGTGACAGAGAAACTAAATAGATGTGGACTTTTTCTTTTTGTTGGAGGGTTCAGATCTACAAGGCAACCCAGCGAGGCATGAAGCTTGTGAGCTACCAACCAGCGAAGGCCACTTAGACGTTTTAGGAACCCGATACGGGCCCACTCGTACCTGAAACCTCTTCGGCTTAGAGCCAAGGACTAAGGAGGATCCACGCTACCAAATTCTCATGTGGCACGATCCCAGCCTCATCCCTTATGATTTCGGAGCCTTACACTCAGCAAGACTTGATCCTTGGTGGGCTCGATGTGGGCCATTCAACTTCACAAGCAGACCAAGGGCCCATTAACAATGTGGACTTTTTGGCTAGTCCTATTTTTTTTAAAAACTGCTCTCCCGCCTAGTATTTGAAATCAGTTTCCCACTCAATATAGTTTTAAATCCTACTTTCACACTCTCATTCTATCATTTGCACATTATTCCTACCTCAAAATTTTATGGTGCTCCTCTGATACTATTTTTGCACTCCTCCTTGCCATTTTTATGTTGCTCCAGATATCTAATTTATTCATGTTTCTTCTGACATTGTTTGGGTATTGAAAATAATATGATTTTGGATGATGGTTTCTAACTGATTATTTTGAAAATATTTTTCAAATTTTGAAAATATTTGCAAGAAATCACAGAAAAAAAAAGGATTGTGTGTGTTCCAAAGGAAGCAAGAAGCAATTGATTGAGTAGCAAGAGCAATCAAAGGATGGATAACTGATAGAATTTGTTGAGCCTCTGGAAGTCTCACAAATCATGAGAGGAAGTCACAACTTCTTTATTTGCAATTCCGATTCCATGGAGATCTATAAATAATAATCTCCTCTTCCTCAACAATACCGAATGAAATCAGGCCTCCTTTATTTTGAACCCCTTGTAGATAGACTTGGACCCCATTTGTCGGCTTTAGACATGGTTGTCATGGCCATACATGCCCATGTGCCACAATGAGTTCAAACTCTAGAAAAGGCTTAGAAAAGAAAAACTCATGCAATAAAAGAGTGACTAAAAACTTTGAGATCAATATCTTCCAAGCAAAAAGGTATTTCAATGCAAAGAATATTGATATAATTTTGTTTTGTAGTCAAGATTTATATGATTTTCGCCATGATGCCTATTTCTATTCTTGTTCCTCCTCCACACTATTCTTTTTTTTTGTTCCAACATGATTTCAATCCAAGTCCCTTGTTTCACCCTAGGACTACTCCTACTCCACTAAGGTAAACGACTCTGAGTGATGATGTGGGTCTTGATTAGGCTGGTTTGGAAAGAAGGTTTGGCTATAGGTTGTTGGCATTGTGTTTAGTTGGCAACTAGTTGCAATAATTGGAAGCAATTGGTTTGGTTGTCATTGATAGAAACTAAGTTAGTTTAGTCATATATCATAATCGGTGAAGTACAAGATGCAATTGGTGTGAAGTATATAAGCAATCGGTTATGCAGTAAAATGGTTGAGTCCAAAAGATCAGTACACATAGAGGTCAACACTTTGGTAGATGTGACAAATGAATAACTATGAGGTGCAGTCATAGATACAGTATCAACATGGTCAAAGTAAAGTGAGGTTCTGACCATAACTCATTTAGTTGGTCGGTAATAGAGATTTTGTTGACACGGTTATTTAGACAAGAACACTTGTTGTTCTTGAGCGTCAGTTGGAAGATATTAAATCAATAAGTAGTATAACTTGGTTGTGATGATACTTAGTGTTATGATGACATGTAATAATGGTTATAGAATTGATGAGGAGTTAACATTAGAATCAAGGATATTATTTAATGAAGATCTAAGGGAGTGCATTGGAGAATTCAAAATGTGTTTTACTATTTTGGAGAAATATAATGAAAATCTTATTGCAAGCTGATGCGGTCATAGGAAATTGTGTTTTGCATAGAGATTATTACTTTGAAGGGAAAGTATTTAAATTTTATGAGGTCAGTGTTAGAAATGTATATAAGTGGTACTGCTCATATGTTGTTTTTTTTAGAGTTGATGTTATTGGTGTGATATTGTGAAGTCAATTAGGGTTGCGATCAGAGATCTGATAGAGTCGAATTGGTGAGCAGTTACAAAGAGAATGAAATAGCTTAGATTTGTAGAGCAGTCTGCTATATCCAAATCATTTAATTTGTTGTTTCCTAACAGTTACAAAAAGAAAATCTCTTAATCGGGTGAACCTCAATAGGTTTCTTATTGCAAATCTCTTAGCCAAGTGATCTCTTAAAACAAAGTCTTGAAATCCTCTAGCAAGGTAGATCTTAGCAGATCTGATTGTACTTCTAACAAGGTACTAATCACTCCTAATAGGGTGAACCCTCAGAAAAGGGTAATTGTAAGCTCCTAACAAGGAAAACTCATTTACTACATTAGTGCGCTTGTGGGTGTCATCCCCACCATAGTTTTCCGCTCTAACCAAGGGTTTCCACATAAAAATCATTGTGACATGTGTGATAATTTTGTAGATGTCTGATATTGCTATCTTTTATTTATTTACTTTAGTTGTTGTTAGGAATAAGGTGTCTCAACCTTGGATAATTCCAATTCTTATTATTTGTTTTGTAAATGTATTTTTTGCAAATAATAAAATTAAGTGTGAGTGTACATGTCTAGTTGGCATGTTGATGTGTCACTCCACTTGATGTGTCGGCATCTTGTGCATAAGGAGATCATGACTGAAATGGTCATGACAGATTCCTATGATGTGTAAGAACTATTTAAGGAATGTGCTATGATAGGTGTAAGAGCATCTTATGACTTGGGCCTATTTGGGTGCCCAAGAAGAAGTGGTTGGTGTGTGTAAGAGAATATGCCAAAAATAGGTTCGTATGACAGATTCTCTTACACTTCTCTTGTGACCGTTATTTTTGGTGGATTCTATGACAAGCTGTCATAGTCTATTCTAGGGATGGATGCCTATTCTTGGGATTGCATGTAACAGCTGTGTACATGTGGCTTTGTGCATGGGTCTCGGTGGTTGGATGCCAAACTCCTTTTTTGAGTATTTTTTGGGTCCTGAGGAGTCTATATATATGATGCTACTTCTATGGGAGAGATATAAGTTTTACTAGTCTCTCATCTCCTGAAAGAACTTGCATTGCAAGTGTGTTGTAGTCTTTGTGTTGAAGATAATACATTGTGCAGGTTTTGGAGGGGTGGGGGTTGTTTTACCAAAAGGTTTTTCCCCACCGGCATATCTTTGTGTTTATGTGTTTCAATCTTCTCTATCTATTTTCTGTATGCATGGTATATGGCTGCAATATCTTTGTTAAAGTAGTTAACGAATTTGAAATTGTAAGAATTTAAAAAGAATTTGCACAATACTTTCCTTTAGAGATTAGTGTAGGAAGTTGTTTCCGCACCTGAGTTTTCTTACAAGTTGTATCAAAGCCTGATCAACTTTTGATCCTAGTTGTTGGGTAGGGTTTTTTGAGCTAATCTCAAGTTGGGTGGGAGTTTTATGCAGAGCATTCTAAATCTTATTTGCAGATTGAGATGGCAAGTTCCTCATACAATAGAATAGAGGTGGAGAAATTTAATGGCACTAATTTTGAGTTGTGGAAACCTAAGATGGAAGACATGCTTGAAGATTGCGATCTATGGGAGGCTACTTCACTTGATGTGAAACCTGCAACAATATCGCAAGCGGATTGGGAGATCAAGGATCAGAAGGCTAAGTGTCTCATCAAACTCTGTCTAGAAGATGTCTTTCTTCTAAATGTTCTTGATGAGACTACTACAAATTCTTTGTGGAAACATCTTGGGTCTGTGTATCAGGCCAAATCTCTGGTGAATAAGTTGTTCTTGAGAAAGAAGTTGTATTCTTTAAGAATAGAGGAAGGTGGATCCGTAACTGATCATCTCAATGCATTCAATTTATTGATTGCATAGTTGGCATCATCCGATGCCAAGATCGAGGAGGATCGTTGTATGACCCTACTTTGTTCCTTGCCAGATTCATGGACCATCTTGTGATGGCTCTTGGAAGTACTATAGTCACTTTCTGTATGGATGATGTGGTGTCTTCGCTACTATCAAAGGAGATGCGAAGAAAGACTTCAGATTCATCTAAGGAAGGCCTTGTTGTTTGTGGGAGATCCAACGACAGAGGAAAGCAGAATGACAACAAGTCAAAGAAGGGTAGATCCAAATCCCATGGGAGTTCTAAGACTCTTGGAAATTCCAAGGCAAAATGTTGGAACTGTGATAAAACTGGGCACTTCTGGAGGGACTGCAAAGAACCGAAGAAGAAGAAGAAAGGCTTAGATTCAGCTTCCAAAAAATCTCAAGAAGATGGAGATGCATTTATTGCAACTTTGGCAGCCCATGCATCTGATGATGTGTGGTTAGTTGACTCGGGTGCTTCTTTTCACATGACCTCTCATTGGAACTGGTTCTCAAAATATGAAGAGTTCAATGGTGGAAAGGTGTACTTGGGTGATGATTCTCACCTAAAGATAGTTGGACATAGAAGGGTCACTATCAGATTTACTGATGGATGAGTAAAGGGAATCAATGGAGTTATGCACATTTTGGGTTTGGCACGAAACCTATTATCTGTAAGTATGTTGAATGATGTAGGTGTGCAAGTTGTCTTCTCAAAAGATGGATGCAAGATGATGAGAGGTTCTATGGTGCTCGCTAGAGGTACTTTGTTTCAACTTGAAGCATGCATTTCTCAATGCAATAGTTCTTCTATTTCAAAGAAGAGAGCGGCTATCACTTCATCCCCACCATCTGAACAAGCAGTAAAGAAGACTGTGGCAATGGGTTCTGATGGCAGTGCAATAAGTGTACCTAAGGGTGCAAACACTTTGGAAGGCAAGCTTCCTATAGAAAAGATGATGTTGTGGCATATGAGATTTGGCCACATTGGTGAGAAGGGTCTTAGGACCCTGAAGACTAAAAACGTCATTGGGGGGTTAAATTATTGCAATCTCGAGTTTGACTTCTATGAACACTGTGTCTATGGTAAACAAAATTGTGTTCAATTTTACTCTAGTTCTCACAAATCTTCTGATGTTTTGGATCTTATTCATTTTGATGTATTTGGTCCTGTAAAAGTTCATTCAATCTCCAAGTATGTATTTTTTGTATCTTTCATAGATGATTACAGTAGAAGGACTTGGATTTATTTCCTTAAAAGTAAGACACAAGTCTTTAGTCGGTTCAAGGAATTTAAAGCCCTTGTAGAGAATTAGACTAGTAAGAAGATTAAGTGTGTGAGAACTGATAATGGTGGTGATTTTTTATTAGCAGAGTTTGAATAGTTCTGTAAAGAATGAGGTATCAAGAGGCATAAGAAAACTCCTTATACCCCATAGCAAAATGGAGTTGCAGAGAGAATGAACAGGACATTGATGGAGAAGGCTAGGAGTATGCTTAGTGGAGCTGGTTTAGAACAAAGGTTTTGGGCCGAAGCTGTGGCCACTGCTTGCTATCTGGTTAACAGATCTCCTACATCAGCTCTTGTTGGTAAGACACCCATGCAGGTGTGGTCTGGTAAGAAGCCTTCAATTAGACATCTTCATGTTTTCAATTGTGAAGCTTATGCACATGTTCCAAAGGAGAAAAGATCTAAGTTGGAAAACAAAGCTGTCAAATGTATTTTCATCAGATACAGTGTTGGTGTGAAAGGATACAAGCTTTGGGATCCTGTTACTAGTAAGGTGTTGTATAGTAGAAATGTTATTTTTAGAGAGCTAATATCTTCTCCTATTGCACTACAACCAGATGAAAAAGAAAAGGAAAAAGATGTTGTTCAGTTGCCTCCTACCCCTGAGAAGACTGAACAGAGGGACCATGTTGGGTCTAATGATGAGGAGAGCTCTAGCAGCTCTGATAGTTCGTAAGAAGAGGAAGAACAACCTCAACCTTGGCCCTTGAGGAGATCCACAAGAGAAATAAAGCAACCAAGAAGGTTTGGTTATTCTATGTTAGATTCCAGTTGTGCTTTTGCTTTGATTACTAACACTGATGAGCCTAGATCTGTGAAAGAGGCTTTGGGCATGGAAGATGCAGGTTCTTGGATTGAGGCTATGGATGATGAGATGGCTTCATTGGAGAAAAACAAAACTTGGGACCTTGTACCTTTGCCTAAAGCAAGAAAATCTGTTGGCTGTAAATGGGTGTTCAAGAAGAAATTTTGTGCAGATAGCAGTGTTGAAAGGTACAAAGCTAGATCAGTTGCAAAGGGGTATTCACAGGTAGAGGGAATAGATTATGGTGAAATATTCTCTCCTGTTGCAAAGTTGACATCCATTAGATTTATGTTATCTCTTACTGCATCATATGATTTAGAGATAGAACAAATGGATGTGAAGAGAGCTTTCCTTCATGGTGATTTGGAGGAAGAGATTTATATGTCACAGCCTAAGCACTACATTGTTAAAGGTAAAGAATCCTTAGTTTGCAGATTAAAGAAATCTCTATATGGTTTGAAGCAATCTCCTAGGATGTGGTACCTTAGGTTTGATTCCTTTGTGTTGTCAATTGGATTTGTAAGATCGAAATTAGATCATTGTGTTTATTTCAGAGTTGAAAATGATCGCCTTCTTATTGTTGCATTATATGTTGATGATATGTTGCTATTTGGGAAGGGTAAGGGTATGATTTCTGATTTTAAATCTTAGTTTTTAACATATTTTGAGATGAAAGATCTTGGGGCAGCAAGGGACATCTTGGGTATGGAAATCAGTAGAGACAGGTCTAACAAAAACTTTGGTTGAGTCAGAGTAAGTATGTGAAGTCTGTGTTGAACAGGTTCAGCATGGCAGATTGTAGACCACTTTGTGTTCCTATTTCTGTGGGAACAAAGTTATCTATAGATGATTTTCCAAAATCTCCTACTGAGGTGGAGGACATGAGTAGAGTAACTTATGCTAGTGCAGTTGGCAGTCTTATGTATGCTATGGTTTGTACTAGACCAGACATTGCCCAAGCAGTGGGAGTCTTTAGTCGATTTATGGCTAACCCTGGACGGGTACATTGGGATGCAGTTAAGCGAGTATTCAGATATTTGAGGGGTACATCAGATTACTCCATATGTTATCATGGTAACTCTTCTGGATCTCTACATTCAGTTTGTATTCATGGGTTTGTGGATTCAAATTGGGTAGGTGATATTGATAGAAAGAGATCCACCAGTGCTTATGTGTTCACTATGTTTGGTGGTGCCATTAGTTGGATGAGTAAGCGACAACCTGTGGTTGCTTTGTCCACTACAAAAGCTAAGTACATGGCTACTACTCATGCTTGTAAGGAATCCATTTGGCTTAGGAGATTGTGTTCTGATGTTGGTGTTGATGCAGAATAGATTACTATTTGGTGTGACAGTCAGAGTGCCATTTTCCTTGCAAAGAATCCAACTTTCCATGCTAGAACAAAGCACATTGATGTGCAGTTTCACTTTGCGAGAGATATGGTGGAAGATGGAAAGGTAAATTTGGAGAAGGTAGATACTATGAAGAATGTTGCAGATGCATTAACGAAACCAGCGGGCACTGAGAAGTTCAGATGGTGTTTGGAGTCTATGGGCCTTTTAGCCTATAGCGGTTAAAGTTCCTATTATGTTCCTGTTGCTCTTACAAGGTGTTCGACAAGTGGGAGAATGTTAGGAATAAGGTGTCTCAACCTTTGATAATTCCAATTTTTATTATTTGTTTTGTAAATGTATTTTTTGCAAATAATGAAATTAAGTGTGAGTGTACATGTCTAGTTGGCATGTTGATGTGTCACTCCACTTGATGTGTCAGCATCTTGTGTGTAAGGAGATCATGACTGAAATGGTCATGATGGATTCCTATGACGTGTAAGAACTATTTAAGGAATGTGCTATGACAGGTGTAAGAGCATCTTATGACTTGGGCCTATTTGGGCACCCAAGAAGAAGTGGTTGGTGTGTGTAAGAGAATATGCCAAAAATAGGTTCGTATGACAGATTCTCACACTTCTCTTGTGACCGTTATTTTTGGCGGATTCTATGACAAGTTGTCATAGTCTATTCTAGGGATGGATGCCTATTCTTGGGATTGCATGTAATAGCTGTGTACATGTGGCTTTGTGCATGGGTTTTGGTGGTTGGATGCCAAACTCCTTTTTTGAGTATTTGTTGGGTCCCGAGGAGTCTATATATATGATGTTGCTTCTATGGGAGAGATATAAGTTTTACTAGTCTCTCATTTCCTGAAAGAACTTGCATTGCAAGTGTGTTGTAGTCTTTGTGTTGAAGATAATACATTGTGCAGGTTTTGGAGGGGTGGGGTTGTTTTACCGAAAGGTTTTTCCCCACTGGCATATCTTTGTGTTTATGTGTTTCAATCTTCTCTATATATTTTCTATATGCATGGTATATGGCTGTAATATCTTTGTTCAAGTAGTTAATGAATCTGAAATTGTAAGGATTTAAAAAGAATTTGCACAATACTTTCCTTTAAAGAGATTAGTGTAGGAAGCTATTTTCGCACCTGAGTTTCCTTACAGTTGTATGTTTTACTATTTGGAAGGTACTAGTAAGGTTAATCATATCTTTGGTTGAATTAGTTTAAAATTTGTTTATAGTGATTCACACCCCGCCCCCCCCCCCCCTGCCTCTCAATGTGTAAGAATTCTAACAATTGGTATAAAAGCATTGGTCCTCTTGTTGATAAGTCTAACAACTTGAGGGAAAGATCTATAACTATGGATAATTATAGGCATGAAATAGAAATTGATAGTGCACACAAGGTGATCCATGAGTTGAAGGCATAATTGAAGAAATAATTTGCAATAAGGAGAAAACTCACTGAATAACTAAATAAGAGTCAAGACTACATTTAACAACTATCTGAAGGAAGTATATCTAAAGATTGTGAAGAAGCAATTGCAAATCTGATGGAAATGAATAAAGGACTTAAAGAAGAAACTTGACAAATCTGAAAAGAGAACTTAAAATTCAATCTATCAAGATGTGTAAAGATCTAGAAGGAAAGAGAAAGGCTGAAAATGCAAGAAAGATTTCTGAGAATGCCCTAAAGGTTAAAGATTAGAGAACTTAATAGACTAAGGCAGTAATTTACCATATACAGAAGTAAGATGCATGATGTTGGTGAAGAAAATTTGTAGGTCATAAGTGAGAATGAAAGACTTAGAGATGAGAATGCAAAGTTGAAGAATGATGTGCAATCTGAGAAAGAAAATAATAAAAAAATGTGAAAGTACAATGAACGCTTACAAAATATTGTTGAACAACTAAATAACCAAATGAGAAATAATGGTAAAACTGGAATTGGTTACGTCAGTCAAGGAAAATTTGAAGTTGGATAGTCATCCAAATCAAAACCTAAGAAGCCACAAGATCAAAAGGAAGAGTCAAGCAATGTAAGTAAGAAACCTACTAGACTTACTTGCTATAACTGTGGAAAGCCTGGTCACACTACAAATGCATGTAGGAGAAAACCTATGAGCAAACCCTAATCATTTGATGGTTACTTCTATAATTGTCATAAGTATGGGCATACTGCATACGCTTATAGATCCCGATCCAGCAATAGATCTAGCAATAGATCCAATTGTAGTAGATTTCATGGATAATGTTTTTCATGTAACAAGTATGGACATAAAGATGAGAATTGCAAGTCTAAAACTTATGTTCTTAGGTCTCTGGTCAAACTGGTAAGCCCTAATGGAAGGGAAAGACAATTTGATGTAACATGTTATGTATGTGGAAATTATGGTCATCCAACGATGAATTGTAGAATAAGAACACAAATAGGTAATGCTAGACCTTGGAGGTCAACTCGTATGGTATGCTTTGTTTTCCATAAGGTTAGTCATCTTGCAAAAGATTGTCAGTTCAAAAACTAGTCATCCTTCTAGTGAGAAGATAGAAAAGGAAAAAAGATTCTTGATGTTGAGGCAGTTGATCAAGAAATGAAGAAGATTTGGAGGAAAGCAGGAGAGAAGTAGGAAGGTAAAAAATAAGAAGTAAAATCATCATAAGGGAATTCACCATCCTTTGGTACAGAGGATTCTTCTTCAAAATAAGCATATTATTTTCTTAGGTAGAGTACTTAGAGAAAAATCCTTTAGTGATCCCCTAGATCTGAGAGCAGTAAGATCTATTTGCACATTATGGTGTAAAATGTTGTGATTTTGGTATTTATAAAGATTTTAGAGTTGTTGATGTTTATATGGAGACCAGAATTAAATTTTCAAGGTACATATCCTCTACCATTTGATATCAGGTATAATGGTTGAAAAAGTACATATCGATGGATATGCATTAACTAGTGATATGACACTATTCCTACCATTGGGAAAGCAATGCTTGACCTTTGGAAGCGCATAATGGTTATAACATAGTGATAAATAGAGGGAAATGATCTCTCTTTTTACCTTTACATTCATTTGATTATTTGATAACTAGAATCCTCGGGTCCCACATAGTGACAACTCCTCCTGAAGCTACTATAACATCACTTATAATAAAATAAGAGTTAGGCCAAATATGATTAGCAATAGTGCAGAAAGTACTTGTCATTTAAACTTCTTGCAACATTAATATATCAATTTTCTCCTCAAAGATACAGTTCCAAAGGGCATATTATTTTTGAGGGTTGTTAAGTCCCCTCATATTCCATGAGAGGAACTTCATTTCTTAATTTTAGAGGTTGGATATAGGGTTCTCTATCATTCATTGGTGATTTCCCTTGCAACTTCCATCTAACTTGTGATCCTTTATGAGGGGAATTTATTCTTAGGTTCTACACCCACATCAATCCTATTCTTTTTATTTTCTCTTATTTTTTGTTGTCCAACTTTCATCATCTGGCTATGCACAAGTGCATGTGGTCGCACCATGTGATAAGCAAGTTTTCTTCAAAGATAGAGAAGGAGTAGTAGGTTTTGGAGAAAGCACTTGAGGGGTGGTTGGTTTTGTTGAATAGGAACTCTTTATTAGTTTACTAGATCCTGGAGTGGCAAGAATTTTAATTTCCCCTCCCTCGAGAGGTGTCTCCCTCTTAAGATTTTCCATTTTTTATTAAAGGTTAGTAGTCTTAGCAGAAGTTTCCATGAATTTTAGGATTCCTTTTATAAAAGGATAATCCTCTATCACTTCCTCTAAAACTTCCCCACCGGTATTTATATGGACTTCCTTAGTGACTCCCTTGTTCAAAGAGCTAAATATATTCTTCACTTTTGGGGGTTGTTTAGAGGGGGCTCTACAATGTGAAAATATGTGTTCTAGTTTGAATCATTTTTTAGAGTAGTATGTAGTATTTTCCTAAGCTATGACTTGTGTTCATTTACCCAACTTAAATTGTATAGAAATAAAGTTGGGGATATTTTTTGAAGAAAGGAAGGATGATGGATGGGCCCAAAGGAACACCCAAGTACCAACCTGCCTTGCAAGATCAACACTCAAAAGAAACAACACAAGACTAGGAGAGATAGATGGTAAAAAATTCAAATTTTATTCATCAATAACTGAGCTTACAAGAAACATGTCAGGCTATAAGATATACAACAAACTATCTACTACCTCCCAAAACTTCCTAAGATATACAACATACTATCTTATTTATACAGGAGGCCACCGAATAGGTTGGTTTCTAAAGATCCTTAGATCCTACATTAGAGGAAGGGACAACCTAGATTTAGATCCACACACTTCCCAATGATCGATACAACCATAAATTCTAAGACCAAATCAAATCCACAAGTCCTCCTTCCAAAATAAACCACTTGGTGAGCAATACTACCGAGCAATTGAACCAACTCGATGAACAACCGAACCAAGCAGAAACTGAGCCCCATTGGTGGAAAGTAAGAATGCTACACCGAGAGCCCCAAAGAAAATACCAAGAACATCTAACAACTCTAACATGTTTTTGGTGATACGGGATTGCCAAGAACCCAAGATGCTCCTGCATCAAAAACCCAGGGTTGTTTTGAAATGATTCTTTGAATCATGTAGTAGGTAGAACCTGAGCTAAATCTAACTCAAATTGTGAAATCCATGAACTATCTTCAATTGGTTTGTTCTTCCACTTTACTAGATATTCCATGTGCTCTTTTCCTCTTGTGCTTCTGCTAACTCTTTGTTCAAAAATATGCTCAACTTCTTATGTCTTCTTCTTAGGATAATCATTCGGTATTATCATTTCTTCATTAGATTCATGATACCCATACAAATCTACAATGTTGAATATAGGTGATATATCCATTTCATAAGGTAACTCAATCTCATAAGCATTTCCACTCTCAAACTTCCTCAATATCTTACAGGGACCAAAAATTTTCATTTTCAATTTTCCATAGGTTCCAATAGGAAATCTTCCTTTCTTCAAATGAACCATTACTACATCTCCAACTACAAAAGTCTTATGTATTCTTGATCTATCTTCTATGTCTTTGTATTTTTTATTACTATGTTCCAACTTAAATGTTTTACTTCCTCATGCAATGTCTTCATGAACTTATCAAATTATTCTCCTTCAGTAGTTCTCTTCTCTTCTCCAGCAATGTTCTTCAAATCTGATATACATCTCGGTTGTGTGCCATTAACAATCTCAAAAGTTGTTTTTCAAGTACTCCTATTCACTAAATTATTGTATGCAAACACTTCTTGTGCCAACATAGAATCCCAATTACTCGGTGTATCTCCAACTAAGAATCTTAATAGATTACCAAAACTTCTATTTACAACGTTTTTATGTCCATCAGTCTGTGGATGAAATGTAGAACTATACTTCAACTCGATACCCCAATTTTTCCATAGTCTTCCAGAAATAGCTAACAAACTTACTGTCTCAGTCAGAGATGATACTCTTCAGTAGTCAATGCAATTTGACAATCTCCTTAAAGAAAATATCTACTATATGCACTGCATCTGATGTTTTCCTAAAGGGTATGAAATGTTCCATTTTAGAAAACCTATCCACAACAACAAATATAGAATCATTACCTCTTCTTGTCCTCGGTAAGCCAAGAAAAAAATATGTACTAATATCACTCCAAGGTTTCATAGGAACAGAAATCAGTGTATACAATCCAGTATTCTGACTTACTCCCTTTGAAAATTGACAAACTTTAGAAATTCTCATAAAGCTTTGAACATCCTTATACAACTGTGGCCAAAAGTATCTCTCCTTAAGAAAATTCAATGTTTTATCAATGCCAAAATGTCCATCCAAACCAATACTATGTTTCTCCTTTATCAAATTAATTCTCATTGATCCTCTTGGTATACACAACTGAATACCTTTAAACAATATGCCTTCTTGAATGAAATTGTCTTCCCATTTAGTACTCGGTTGAACTTGAATAGGTGCTCTGCACTTTCTCCACGGATCATAAAAGTAGGTGTTAGTTTCATACAAATCCTTAATGTCATCAAAACCAAGAACTTCAATTCTCATTTCATTCATCAAATATCTTCTACTCAATGCATCAACAACTTGGTTAGTGACTCCATTCTTATGTTTTATCACAAATGTATAACTCTACAAATACTCAACCCATTTCATATGTCTCTGATTCAACTTATTCTAACTACCCAAATACTATAAAGCCCTATGATCAGTATACAACACAAATTCACTCCATATTAAATAATGTATCCATTTCTTTAGGGTTTGAACAATAGCATACAACTCTTGATCATACACAGAATATTTCCTTTTAGAATCATTCAATTTTTTACTAAAGAAAGCAACAAGTTTCCCTTCTTGACTCAAAACAACTCCTATTCCACTACCATTTGCATCACATTCAACTTGAAAAACCTTATTGAAATCAGGTAAAGCTAACACGGGCAATTCAACAACCTTCTACTTCAAAGTCTCAAAAATTTTATTAGCTCCATGTGTCCACTTGAATTTTCTTTTATCTCCTCTCATAGTCTCAGTCATAGCATTACAAATTGAACTAAAATTTCTGATGAAATTTTGGTAAGAACTTTCTAAACCATGAAATGATCTTACCTGACTAGAATTTTCAGGTGTAGGCCAATTCAAAATAGCTTCAACCTTCTCAGCATCCATCTTCAAACCATCAACTAAAATCACAAATCCCAAATATGCAATCTCTTCTTTCCTAAAGGAACACTTTTTCAAATTAATCAACAAGTTTTCTTCTTTCAATCTCTGCAATACATGTTTAATGTGTAACAAATTTTCTTCTCTAGTCTTACTGAATATCAAAATCTCATCCAGGTATACAATCACAAATTTACCTAAGAATTTCTTCAAAACCTCATTCATCAATCTCATAAAAGTACTTGGTGCATTAGTTAAACCAAAAGGCATAACCAACCACTCATACAAACCTTCTCTTGTCTTGAAAGTAGTCTTCCATTCATCACCTTTTTTTATTCTGATCTGATGATATTTTCTCTTCAAATAAATTTTAGTAAAATATTTTTCTCCACTCAAACTATCCATTATGTCATCCATTCTCAGTATATGAAACCAAAATTTCTCTGTTATCTTGTTGATTTCTCTGGAATCATTACACATTCGCCACTCTCCATAATTTTTAGGTGTTAATACAACTGGTACTGCACATGGACTCAAACTTTCTTGAATCAAACCTTTTTGCAATACCTCTTGCATTTTTTAGTTAAGTTCCTTATTCTTGGTAGGTGTCAACTGATGTGGTGTTTTATTCGGTAAACTAGCTCCAAGAATTAAATCCATATAATTATCAATGCTTCTCTTCAGTGGTAAACTATTAGGTACAATATCAAAGATGATCTCTTTGTACTCGATGAGTAATTTATCAACCTCTTTAGGGACATTATCCACTGTCTTCTCACTTGGTTTGTTAGGAATCACAGAAAAACATGCATCATTCTTCTTCAAATTCTTAACAAAATTTCTTCCTTACATCAAACAAACTTTAACAGATGTACAAACATTACCAACGGATTATTAAATCAAAGGTAACAAGATTTGTCTTCTCCCATCAGCCCAAATTATATATTTATGCAATTTCCCATCATATATAGCATGTCTATCATATTTCCAAGGTGTACCAAATACAATATGATAACAGGGTATGTGCAGGATCATGGCATACCAAACTATGGCCTTAAGTGGCAATGAAAAATTAGAAAATCAGGGTTAGTCAACTTGACATAAAAGGTTGAACATCTTATGAAGCTTATGTGAAAAATTTGTAAGAATAGAATCTCTAGGAAATTGAATGTAGATTCTAAACTACTGGCCCTTGTTTGAAAATTTTTTTGTCTAATTGTTCAAAATTTTAGATTTCAATGCAATACTATGAAAATTTTAGGGAAAAGATAAAAAGTACGTGTATGTCTGACCAACTTAATCACAATCAAATGTTGATATATTTTCCCAAGATTCTAGATATAAGTAGTAGACTCACGCCCAGATGTGATGCATATTTTTTTGTAATTTTTGGTCAAATAAATAATTAATTATGAATTTTCTGCTACAACTTTTTTAGAATTAAAAAACTCTCATGTCTGACCACCGTAACTAATTCAAAATTTTACCAAATTCAAAAAAAACAAAAATTTCTTATAGTAGCCAAAGCATAGACTATGACACATATTTCAGATTTTAAAAAGGTTAAACAGTTTGAAAGTTATAGTTTTTTTTCAATCAGCATGTCAGTTACGACTTTAAACATAACTCAATTGAAAAATAAGTAATAA
This sequence comes from Chamaecyparis obtusa, assembly GCA_027943335.1. Taxonomy (NCBI): domain Eukaryota; kingdom Viridiplantae; phylum Streptophyta; class Pinopsida; order Cupressales; family Cupressaceae; genus Chamaecyparis; species Chamaecyparis obtusa. Next base: position 27,891 of record BSBK01003481.1, read on the forward strand.
TTACTTACAAACTCAAAATTTGACAAAAATTATATCGATGGAAAGTTGATAATGTCTTTAAGAAACCCTTTTCATTTCATCAATTTTGGGTCAAAAAATAGTCGTCAGCTACATGGTCGAAGTCTCGGTATCAAGAATTATCTCCTGAAACATGCCTAAAGGGTTGACCACCCATGTTGGGTAATGCTGAAGCAAATACCAAGCCTAATCAGATATCCAATTAAATCAGATATCCGATAAAGCCCGCCTATTTTGAAATTTCAAATACCCCGCTTTTCCCAAATTCAAGTTTCATAATAAATGTTATTTTTTAATAGTAATATTAATTGTGTTATAAATTAAGTTGTATTATTTTTATATTAATATTAATTCAAGTTTCATATTTAATTATATTTTTGTTATGTTAATATTAATTTCATTTTAAATATTAATATTAAATAATAATAGCATAGCATAAATATTATAATATAAATATTTATATTAGTATGCATTATATTATTCGATATACAAAATGATTTCAAAAAAATACCTGCACAGTTGATTTGACGATAGATAGTTTCAGCCCAAATCCTCTTGAAAATATCCAGCATAGGATTTTTCTACTAACTCCTTGTAATTTTGGCATTCTGACTATATTGAATAAGTAGATGTCAATGGACTTTCCCTTGATTGAATACAAACAATTAATATTTTAACTCTCGAAAAGAAATTTCACACAATTGAAGAACTACCGTATGCTCATCATCTGTTCTAGAAACTAACAGTGGCTTAAATATTGATGTAAGAACATTTAAGGTACATTGTCCACAAAAAGGTATATAAAACCTTTAAATGTACATTAAAAAGTGCAGGTTAAGGCTCTAGATGTGTGTGTGTGTGTGTGTGTGTGTGTGTGTGTGTGTGTGTGTGAGTGAGAGAGAGAGAGATAGAGATAGAGGTCATGAGGACTTTTTAGGGGTCCTAATGCGTAATAAGGGGTACTAAAACACCTAGGAAGTCCCCATGACCACTTTTGACACATTTGAATGCTCAAGTGTGTCCTAAGGGGTCCTACAACTCTTTAAGACACACTTGAGCATTCCAATGTGTCAAAAGGGGTCATGAGGACTTCCTAGGGGTCCTAGTACACCTTCTCATGCATTAGGACCCCTAGGAAGTCCTCATGACCCCTTTCAACAAATTAGAACACTCAAGTGTGTCCTAAGGGGTCGACACACTTCAGCATTCTAATGTGTCAAAAGGGGTCATGAGGACTTCCTAGGGGTCCTAGTATGCCTTATCATGTGTTAAGATCCCTAGCAAGTCCCCATGACCCCTTTCGACACATTAGAATGCTCAAGTGTGTCCTAACGGGTCCTACGACCCCTTAGGACACACTTGAGCATTCAAATGTGTCGAAAGGGGTCACAAGGACTTCCTAGGGGTCCTAGTATGCCTTATCACATGTTAGGACCCCTATGAACTCCCCATGACCCCTTTTAGAACATCAGAACACTCAAGTGTGTCATAAGGGGTCCTACAACCCCTTAGAACACACTTAAGCATTCCAATGTGTCGAAAGGGGTCATCAGGACTTCCTAGGGGTCCTAGTATGTCTTATCACGCATTAGGACCCCTAGAAAGTCCCCATGACCCATTTCGACACATTTGAAAGCTCAAGTATGTCCGAAGGGGTCCTACGACCCCTTAGGACACACTTGACCATTCCAATGTGTCGAAAGGGGTCATGAGGACTTCCTAGGGGTCCTAGTATTCCTTATCACATGTTAGGACCCATAGGAAGTCCTCATGACCCCTTTCGACACATTAGAACCCTCAAGTGTGTCCTAAGGGGTCCTACGATACCTTATGAAATACTTGACCATTTGAACATGTCAAAAGGGGTCATCAGGACTTCCTAGGGGTCCTAGTATGCCTTATCATGCATTAAGACCCCTAGGAAGTCCCCATGACCCCATTCAACACATTAGAACCCTCAAGTGTGTCCTGACAGGTCCTACAACCCCTTAGGACACACTTGAGGGTTCTAATGTGTCGAATGGGGTCATGGGGACTTCCTAGGGGTCCTAATGCATGATACTAGGACACCTAGAAAGTCCTTATCACCCCTTTCGATACATTAGAACCCTCAAGTGTTTCCTAACTAGCTCTATGACCCCTTAGGATAGACTTGAGCATTCAAATGTGTCGAAAGGGGTCATAAGGACTTCCTAGGGATCCTAGTATGCCTTTTCAAGTATTAGGACCCCTAGGAAGTCCTCATGACCCCATTCGACACATTAGAACACTCAAGTGTGTACTAAAGGTTCTGACAACCCCTTAAGACACACTTGAGCCTTCAAATGTGTCAAAAGGGGTCATGAGGACTTCTTAGGGGTCCTAGTATACCTTATCACATGTTACGACCCCTAGGAAGTCCCCATGACCCCATTCAACACATTAGAATGCTCAACTATGTCCTAAGGGCTCCTACAACCCCTTAGGACACACTTGAGCATTCAAACGAGTTGAAAGGGGTCATAAGGACTTCCTAGGTGTCCTAGTATGCCTTATCACATGTTAGGACCCCTATGAAGTCCCCATGACCCCTTTCGACACATTCAAATGTTCAAGTGTGTCCTAAGGGGTCCTACGATCCCTTAGAACACACTTGAGCATTCCAATGTGTTGAAAGGGGTCATGAGGACTTCCTAGGGGTCCTAGTACACCTTATCACGTGTTACAACCCCTAGGAAGTCCCCATGACCCCATTCGACACATTAGAATGCTCAAGTGTGTCCTAAGGGGTCCTACGACCCCTTAGCACACACTTGAGCATTCAAATGTGTCAAAAGGGGTCATGAGGACTTCCTAGGGGTCTTAGTACACCTTACATGCATTAGGACCCCTATGATGTCCCATTAATTTCTTTCGATGCATTCGAACACTCAAGTGTGTCCTAAGGGGTCCTACGACCCCTTAGAACACCTTTGAGCATTCCAATGTGTCGAAAGGGGTCATGAGGACTTCCTATGGCTCCTAGTACACCTTATCACATGTTAGGACCCCTATGAAGTCCCCATGACCCATTTTAACACATTATAATGCTCAACTATGTCCTAAGGGGTCCTACGACCCCTTAGGACACACCTGAGCATTCCAATGTGTTGAAAGGGGTCATGAGGAATTCCTAGGAGTAGAAACCCTTAGGACACACTTGAGCATCCTAATGTGTCGAAAGGGGTCGTGTGGACTTCATAGGGGTCCTAGTATGCCTTATCATGTGTTAGGACCCATAGGAAGTCCCCATGACCCCTTTCGACACATTTGAATGCTCAAGTGTATCCTAGGGTGTCCTACGACCCCTTAGGACACACTTCAGCATTCGAATGTGTCGAAAGGGTTCATGAGGATTTCCTAGGGGTCCTACTATGCCTTATCACATGTTAGGACCCCTAAGAAGTCCTCATGAACACTTTCAACACATTAGAACACTCATGTGTGTCCTAACAGGTCGTAGGACCCCTTAGGACACACTTGAGTGTTCTAATGTGTCAAACGGGGTCATGAGGAATTCTTAGGGTTACTAGTATGTGTTATCACGCATTAGGACCCCTAAGAAGTCTCCATGACCCCTTTCAACACATTTGAATGCTCAAGTGTGTCCTAAGGGGTTCTACGACCCCTTACGAAACTCTTCACTATTCAAATGTGTCGAAATGTGTCATGAGGACTTCCTCGAGGTCCTCATATGCCTTGTCATGTGTTAGGCCCCTATGAAGTCACCATTACCCCTTTCAACACATTAGAACACTCAAGTGTGTGCTAAGGGGTCCTACGACTGCTTAGGACACACTTGAGCATTTTAATATGTTGAAAGGGGTCATGAGGCCTTCCTAGGGGTCCTAGTATGCCTTATCACGCATTAGGACCCCTAGGAAGTCTTGATGACCCCTTTCAAGACATTTGAATGCTCAAGTGTTTCCTAAGGGGTCCTGCAACCCCTTAGGATGCACTTGAGCATTCTAATGTGTTGAAAGTGGTCATGAGGACTTCCTAGGTGTCCTAGTATGCCTTATCACACGTTAGTACCCCTAGGAAGTCCTCATCACCCCTTTCGACACACTAAAACCCTCAAGTGTTTCCTAAGGGGTCCTATGTCCCCTTAGGACACACTTGAACATTCAAATGTGTCGAAAGGGGTGATGAGGACTTCCTAGGGGTCCTAGTACACCTTATCACACATTAGGACCCCTAGGAAGTCCCCATGACCCATTTCGATGCATTAGAATGCATAAATGTGTCCCAAGGGGTCCTACAACCCCTTAGAACACACTTGAGCATTCAAATGTGTTGAAAGGGGTCATGAGGACTTCCTAGGGGTCTTAATATGCCTTATCACATGTTAGGACCCCTAGGAAGTCCCCATGACCCCATTCGACACATTAGAACCCTCAAGTGTGTTCTAAGGGGTCCTACAACCCCTTAGGACACACTTGAGCTTTCCAATGTGTCAAAAGGGGTCATGAGGACTTCCTAGGGGTCCTATTATGCCTTATCATGTGTTAGGACCCCTAGGAAGTCCCCATGACCCCATTCAACACATTATAACACTCAAGTGTGTCCTAAGGGGTCCTATGTGTCAAAAGGGTTCATGGGGACTTCCTAGGGGTGCTAACGCATGATACTAGGACCCCTAGGAAGTCCTCATGATCCTTTTCAACACATTAGAACCCTCATGTGTATCCTAAGGGGTGATATGACCCCTTAGGACACACTTGAGTATTCAAATGTGTCGAAAGGGGTCATGAGGACTTAATAGGGGTCCAAGTATGCCTTGTCATGCATTAGGACCCCTAGGAAATCTTTGTGACCCCATTCTACACATTAGAATGCTCAAGTATGTCCTAAGGGGTCATAGGACCCCCTAGGACACACTTGAGCATTCAAATGTGTTGAAAGGGGTCATGGGGACTTCCTTTGGGTCTTAACACATCATAAGGCATACTAGGACCCGTAGGAAGTCCCCATGACCCCATTCGACACATTATAATGCTCAAGTGTGTCCTAAGGGGTCCTACGACCCCTTAGGACACACTTGAGTACTCAAATGTGCCAGAAGGGGTCATGAGGACTTCCTAGGGGTCCTATTATGCCTTATCACATGTTAGGACCCCTAGGAAGTCTTGATGACCCTTTCAACACATTGGAATGCTCAAGTGTGTCCTAAGGGGTCGTAGGACCCCCTAGGACACACTTGAGCATTCAAATGTGTTGAGAGGTGTCATGGGGACTTCCTAGGGGTCCTAACACATGATAAGTCATACTAGGACCCCTAAGAATTCCTCATGACCCCTTTCAACACATTAGAATGCTCAAGTGTGTCCTAAGGGGTCGTAGGACCCCCTAGGACACACTTGCGCATTCAAATGTGTTGAAATGAGTCATGGGGACTTCCTAAGTGTCTTAACACATGATAAGGTGTACTAGGACCCCTAGGAAGTCCCCATGACCCTATTTGACACATTAGAATGCTCAAGTGTGTCCTAAGGGATCGTACGACCCATTAGGACACACTTGAGCATTCAAATGTGTTGAAAGGGGTCAGGAGGACTTCCTAGGGGTCATAGTACACCTTATCACATTTTAGGACCCCTAGGAAGTCCTCATGACCCCTTCCAACACATTGGAATGCTCAAGTGTGTCCTAAGGGGTCGTAGGACCCCCTAGGACACACTTGAGCATTCAAATGTGTCAAAAGGGGTCATGGGGACTTCCTAGGGGACTTCCTATGAAATCCCCATGACACCTTTTGACACACTCAAATGCTCAAGTGTGTCCTAAGGGGTCCTATGACCCCTTAGAAAACACTTGAGCATTCCAATGTGTCAAAAGGGATCATGAGGACTTTCTAGGGGTCCTAGTACACCTTATCAGGTGTTAGGACACATTAGACACATTAGAACACTCAAGTGTGTCCTAAGGGGTCCTACGACTCCTTAGGACACACTTGAGCATTCAAATGTGTCGTAAGGGGTCATGAGGACTTCCTAGAGGTCCTAGTATGTCTTATCACATGTTAGGATCTGTAGTAAGTCCTCATGACCCCATTCAACACATTAGAATGCTCAAGTGTGTCCTAAGGGGTCCTACAACCCCTTAGGACACACTTGAGCATTCCAATGTGTTGAAAGGGGTCATGGGGACTTCCTAGGGGTCCTAGTACACCCTATCATGTGTTAGGACCCCTAGGAAGTCATCATGACCCCATTCAACAAATTAGAATGCACAAGTGTGTCCTAAGGGGTCCTTTGACCCCTTAGGGCACACTTGAGCTTTCAAATGTGTCAAAAGGGGTCATGAGGACTTCCTAGGGGTCCTAGTACACCTTATCATGTGTTAGGACCCGTAGGAAGTCCTCATGACCCCATTCAACACATTAGAATGCTCAAGTATGTCCTAAGGGATCCTACAACCCCTTATGACACACTTGAGCATTCAAATGTGTTGAAAGGGGTTATGAGGCCTTCGTAGGTGTCCTAGTACACCTTATCATGTGTTAGGACCCCTAGGAATTCCCCATGACCCCTTTTGACATATTAGAACCCTCTTGTCTCTCTCATCTCTTTCTCTCCTCTCTCTCTCTATCTCTTTCTCTCCTCTCTCCTCTCTCTCTATCTCTCCTCTCTCTCTCCTCTCTCTCATCTCTTTCTCTCCTCTCTATCTCTTTCTCTCCTCTCTCTCTCTCCTCTCTCTCTCCTCTCTTTCTCTCTCTCTCTCTCTCTCTAGGTGAGAGAGAGAAAGAGAGGAGAGAGTAGAGAAAGAGAGGAGAGATAAAGGTGAGTGAGATCTCTCTCTCTCTCTCTCTCTCCCTCTCTATTTGATAGAGAGAGAGAGAGAGGAGAGAGGAGAGAGGAGAGAAAGAGAGGAGAGTGAGAGTGAGAAAGAGAAAGAGTAAGATATCAGATATCCAATAATATCAGATATCTGATAGTATTGGATATTCAATTCTTTTCACTAGTGTTAAAAAAAAAGAAGATTCTATGGGTCGCTCCAGAGACTCACGTGTTTTGCCTAAATTACGATATTCGAGTTGCAGTGAGAAGACAAAAAACCACTTTTTGGGGTGATTTTCTATATTACCAAAAGTATTTCATCTTTTTTTGGGGTGATTTTCTTGATTACCAAGGGTATTTCATCTTTTTGGGCATGATTTTCTATATTAGCAAAGGTATTTCATCTTTTTGTGGGGTGATTTTCTCAATTATCAAAGGTATTTCATCTTTTTTGGGGAGATTTTCTCTATTACCGAAGGTATTTGCATCTACTTTTTGGTCTAACTATGGGGAGTAGTAGTGTTCAAAATCATAAACATAAGAGGAGATTCACAAATGAAGATGTTGAAGTGTATAGAGAAATGGATAGGGTTTCCCATCAGAATAAGATATAAGGAATGTTAAATATGAATGAAGATGTTAGCATAGACCCACCTTTGAATGTGGTTTCAAGTAAAGAACATAAATTTTAAGATGAAAATGTAGGTTTTCAAAATGAGAATTTAGGTTTCGAAGATGAAAATGTAGGTTTTGAAAATGAACATGTAGATGTGGTCAATGGAAGTGTGGACATTGCCAATGACAATCCACCGATTGAATATGAAGGAATTGACAATGATAATGGTGTAGAAGAACCAAATCAATGTTACACATCTCCAAATTATATGGGAAATGAAGTCCCTTCGGAGGAAGAAAGACAAAATTCAAAATTGAGACCTTCAAGAAGAACTAAATGGTTACTTGAAATTGATGAGAACATAATGAGCAATTTCAATTGCAAGAGATCAGAAAGAACCGTTCGGTTGTGGGTTTCAAAACTTTTTGATCAATTATTTAGGCACAAGACGTTGGTTGAGCAATGTCAAATGTTTTTGCAATTGTTAAAGATGTAGAAGATGAGACATATACTAGTCAAATTGAAGATTAGTGTGAACAAGAAAAAGGAGCGGAATGCTATTATTGTGAGAAATCTTTTTAGTGCTCTCAATTCCATTGGGAAGACTACCAAGGAAAAAGATAAGAGAACCACTAGGAGGGTTATTACAACCTCTTTGGTAAGTCATCATTTGAGAAAGGCTCATTTGATGAGACAAACTTGTGTTGACTTGAATCTAAATCGTAAAACTTTGGATAGAGCACTTGCAAGAAGAGAAATACTTGATGATCCTCTTCAAAATGATACATGGGCTTATGGTGGGAGACTTTCATGTTGTGATAAGAAGCTTACTGATGCTATGAAGGATCAAATTCAACTATTTTGGCAATCTAACTCAAGAGTGTCACCAAATCAAAAGGATGTATTGAAGTTGAGAATTGGCATTCCAGACCACACCCGACATCCCAAACATTATTTGGAGGTGATTCAAACAATGTTGTTCAAAAAAATTTGTGAGACACATCCAACATTGCAAATATCACAAAGAGCTTTTGAAGCCCTGAAGCCTTTTTTGTGTGTGCCTCTTAAGATTCAAAATACTTGTTGCAAATATCATCTGGAATTTTCAATGCACCATGAATTGTTATGATCCATTCATTCTACTTTGCATAGTAGTGAAATGTTGGAGGAATGTGGTGCAAGTGCTCTTCCAAAATCATCAAGAGACTTGCTAGATCATTTTTTATGTCCTAGAGATGATGGATGTTTCTTTTATAGAAAACATTGCTTAAATGACAAGTGCTCAGAGTATCATGTGCTAGTGAAGTTTGTTGAATGTTTTCATGAGGGCTGTGAACATGATTTTTGAAAGACAATTGTCCACAAAGAGGTATATGAAACCGTTAAATATACATTAAAAAGTGGAGGTGAAAGCTCTAGATGTGAGTTGGTTACTAAAGAATGCAAGGTAGCTGATTTTATTTCAGATTTCAAGAAGAATCTTTTTTACAAGTATGCAAGGCATAGTCACAAGTCTCAGTGGTTGGATCAACAATTCAGGATGTGTAAGGACACTTTCCTGATTGGAACTATTATATTGGTTGTCAACTTTGCAGAGAACTATACATTGTAGCCCCAAAATGAGTCGCAAGCTCAATATTACAATTCTATTCAGGTTTCTATTTTTGTGCACATGACATATAGACATTCCCATGCTAGTACAAAAGATAATCAGAGAGTACCATTTTTATATGAGCGATGATAGATCGCACTCATCCAAGTTTGTCCAACATTGCTTTGAGAATTATTTTCAGTGGGTGTGGGAAAATAATATTGCTATGGATAGACATCTCATTTGGTCAGATAATTGCACAGGTCAATTCAAAAATTCTCCTATGTTTTATTGGTTATGTAGAATGCATGTAGAGAGACATGTACCTCATATTTGGAGTTTTTTTGAGGCTGATCATGGAAAAGGCGAGCATGATGGAGCGGGTGCATGCATAAAGAGAGCTCTAGTTAAGGAGCAATTGATGATTTCAAGTGCAGGACTCATTGATGCACGTTCTATTGTTGATTGGTGTACTTCAGCATTGTCAAAGGGGGGACTCTTGATTCAGCGGTGCGCAGATTCTTTTGGTTGGTTGAGTTGGGCACAATAGGAGATAGGTTGGATTGTCAAACTATGAAAGATTCTTCAAAAATGCATTCATTTTGAAGCTCAAATGTTGGTACATGGACAATTTGGACATGAGAGCTAGCTTGCTATTGTCCAAGTTGTCTTTAGTGTGATTGGGATCAGTGTGAGTCAAGTGAGTAGGTTGATACATGGGTTCCACATTATCTTACTCCTTTATCTCTCACAATCTCTATAATAAATGATGACATGGATTGTTCACTTGACTATGAACATCTTTCAGATCTTCTATAGCCAAGACATGTTTTTGCATTGGTTGCACCAGAAGGGAATGATGAGAGATCAGATTACTGGATAGCACATTGTGTACGAGGAAAGAAAAAATTTGCACAACCGATGATAGATGATGATATGTTCACATATCCAACAGGATCACATGTTGTTGTAGGAACATGGTTGTACACATATATTTTTAGAAATAATGGCATTCTTGCATTTGAAGACTATGAGAAGCACAAAACCATTCTCATGTATTCACACCTTGTTATAGCAGCCAATGTTAAGTTGTTGAAACATCAAGGAAAACCAAAGACAAAGGAACTTTGGACTATTAGTACTGCTAATCATGAAGCAATACTGAATACTCTCAAGCAAAGAGATGACCCTTCAGGCACACTTCAATAGGTAAGTTCAACTCAAGTTAAAATATAGTTCTGTAATTTGCATATTTAGATGCCAAAAGGGCACTTCTTATATTCTCTATTAACTTTTCTTTTGCCTTTTGAATGTAGGGATTGGAGTAGCAAGGACACTTATTTTTTTATATATAGTTGTGTAATTTGCATATTTAGATGTCAAATTTTGTATATAAAACCGTAAAATCAAATGTAATGTGCATAGTTAGATGCCAAATTTTGTATAATAAAACAACAATCGAATGTAATGTACATATTTAGATGCCAAATTTTGTATATAAAAACAACAATTGAATGTAATGTGCATATTTAGATGCCAAATTTTGTATATAAAAAATTTGATGCAAAATTGGAAATATAAAAGAGCTAATGGTGTTGATTTGCAAATTTTAAAGCTCACATTTGTATCGTCTTAATGCCATGAAAAGTGCAAAAAATGTGTTTCCTTACTATGAATGTTGTATCCTTATATAATTTTTATCATCTTAATTTTGTATCCCTACATTTCTATTGTCTTGATTCCATTACATTTGTATCGTCAAATGATTTAATAGTTGGAGTCATTGAGTCAAAATTGGTCAAATGTGTCCAAAGTAAAATGATGATTCCTTGGTGAAAGGATAGTGTTCAAGGATTGCATCCTAGCACTAAATGGACTATGCCATTAGCTCTGGTTGGGTGGGTAAACACTAGGCACAACCCCATTTCAACCATTGAGTCAGCAGAACGTTCCAGACCATGCCAGACTAAAGTGTCCCCAAGGTGCACTAAGCATGATTAGGCAGAAAACTTTCAAGCCTCGTAACTCAAACCCTATGAGAGGTATTGAAGATCTATGAGATGCTACAAGATGATGTTTTTGAGGCCTACAATAACCTCTCTCCATTCTAGGAGATTCAAATTTTTTTGAATTTGGCACATGAGTCTCGCTCGATGCAAAAACTTGCAGTAGGGGTCAGTTGAAAGTTGCACCAATGGATTACTTCCAAACTGTTCATCCCAGCACCAAATGGACTGTGCCATTAGCTCTAGTTGGGTGGTTAAACACTAGGCACAACCCTATTTTGACCACTAAGTCAACAGAACATTTCAGACCACACTGGACCAAAGTGTCCCCAAGGTGCACTAAGCACAATTGGGCAACGAACTTTCGAGGCTCGTAACTCAAACCTCGTGAGAGGTATTGGAGATCTATGAGATGTTACAAGATGATTTTTCCAAGGCCTAAAATAACCTCTCTCCAATCTAGGATATTCAAATTTGTTTGAATTTGGCACGCGAGTCTCGCTCGATGCCAAAACTTGTAGTGAGGGTCAATTGAAAGTTGCACCAATGGATTACTTCCAAACCATTCATCCCGGCACTGAATGGACTACACCAGTAGCTCTGGTTGGGTGGATAAACACTAGGAACAACCTTGTTTCAACCACTAAGTTAGTAGAACGTTTTGGACCACACCAAACCAAAGTGTCCCCAAGGTGCACTGAGCGCGATTGGGCAGCGAATTTTTGAGGCTCGTAACTTAGACCTCGTGAGAGGTATCAGAGATCTATGAGATGCTATAGGATGATTCTTTTAAAGCCTACAATAATCTCTCTCCATTCTGGGAGATTCAATTTTTTTTGAATTTGGCACGCGAGTCTCACTCAATTGCCAAAACTTGCAATGAGGGTCAGTTGAAAGTTGCACCAATGGATTACTTCCAAACCGTTAGTCCCAGCACCAAATGGACTATGCCATTAGCTCCAGTTGGGTGGGTAAACACTAGGCACAACCCTATTTTGACCACTAAGTTAACAGAACATTCCGGACCACACTGGACCAAAGTGTCCCCAAGGTGCACTAAGCATGATTGGGCAGAAAACTTTAAAGCCTTGTAACTTAGACCCCATGAGAGGTATCAAAGATCCATGAGATGCTACAAGATGGCATTTTCAAGGCCTAAAATAACCTCTGTCCATTTTGGGAGATTCAAATTTGTTTAAATTTGGCATGCGATTCTCGCTTGATGGCAAAACTTGCAGTGAGGCTCAGTTGAAAGTTGCACTAATGGACTACTTCCAACCCGTTCATCCTGGCACCGAATGGACTACACCATTAGCTTTATTTGGGTGGGTAAATGCTAGGCAAAACCCTATTTTGACCATTGAGTCAGCAGAACATTCTAGACCATGCTAGACCAAAGTGTCCCCAAGGTGCACTAAGCACGCTTGGGCAAAAAAAATTTGAGCCTTGTAACTCAGGCCCTATGAGAGGTATCACAGATCCATGAGATGCTACAGGATAGTGTTTTTGAGACCTACAATAACCTCTCTCCATTCAAGGAGATTCAAATTTGTTTGAATTTGGCACGCGAGTCTCGCTCGATGTCAAAACTTGTAGTGAGGGTTAGTTGAAAGTTGCACCAATGGATTACTTCCAAACCATTCATCCTGGCACCAAATGAAATATGCCATTAGCTCCAGTTGGGTGGGTAAATGCTAGGCACAACCCTATTTTGACCATTGAGTCAGCAGAACGTTCTGGACCACGCTGGACCAAAGTGTCCCCAAGGTGCACTAAGCATGATTGGGCAGTGAAATTTTGAGCCTCATAACTCAGACCTCGTGAGAGGTATCAGAGATCCATGAGATGCTACAGGAAAAATTTTCCAAGGCCTACAATAACCTCTCTCCATTCTTGGAGATTCAAATTTTCTTGAATTTGGCATGTGAGTCTCGCTTGATGCCAAAACTTACAGTGAAGGTCAATTGAAAGTTGCACCAATGGATTACTTCAAAACCATTCATCCTAGCACTGAATGGACTACACCATTAGCTCTAGTTGGGAAGTTAAACACTAGGCACAACCCTATTTTGACCATTGAGTCAGCAGAACATTCTGGACCACGTTGGACCAAAGTGTCCCAAAGGTGCACTAAGCACTATTGGGCAGTGAACTTTCAAGCCTTGTAACTCAAACCCTGTGAGAGGTATCAAAGATCCATGAGATGCTACAAGATGGAATTTATAATGCCTACAATAACCTCTCTTCATTTTGGGATATTCAATTTTTTTAAAATTTGGCACGTGAGTCTCGCTCGATGCCAAAACTTGCAGTGAGGGTTAGTTGAAAGTTGCACCAATGGCTTACTTCCAAATCGTTCATCCTAGCACTGAATGGACTACACCATTAGCTCTATTTGGTCAGGTAAATGCTAGAAACAACCCTATTTTGACCATTGAGTCAGCAGAATGTTCTGAACCACGCCGGACCAAAGTGTCCCCAAGGTGCACTAAGCACGATTTGGCTGTGAACTTTCAAGCCTCATAACTCAAACCCTATGAGAGATATCAAAGATCTATGAGATGCAATAGGATGATGTTTCTGAGGCCTACAATAACCTCTCTCTATTCTGGGAGATTCAATTTTGTTTGAATTTGGCACGCGAGTCTCACTCGATGGCAAAACTTGCAGTGAGGGTCAGTTGAAAGTTGCACCAATGGATTACTTCCAAACCATTCATCCTAGCACTAAATGGACTATTCCATTAGCTTTGGTTGGGTGGTTAAATGCTAGGCACAACCCCATTTTGACCACTGAGTCAGCAGAATGTTGCAGACCACGCTGGACCAAAGTGTCCCCAAGGTGCACTAAGCACAACTGGGCAGCGAACTTTTGAGGCTTGTAACTCAGACCCTGTGATAGATATTGGAGATTCATGAGATGCTACAAGATGGAACTTTTGAGGCCTACAATAACCTCTCTCCATTCTGGGAGATTCAAATTTTTTTGAATTTGGCATGTGAGTCTCGCTCGATGCCAAAACTTGTAGTGAGGGTCAGTTGAAAGTTGCACTAAGCACGATTGTTCAGAAAACTATCAAGCCTCATAAATTAGACCTTGTTAGAGGTATTGATGATCCTACAACACCATGTTTCTTAGGAATTCCTAGTGTATTTGTAGGGGTACAGACAGACTACTGATATTTTGTCCAAAAGACCAATATGTTTTGATATGGCCAAAAGGGTGTTTGATTATGTAATTAGGCCAATTTGAAGTCTTTTAGCCATTGGGAGTAAAAGGTAAGTCTACAAACCTTGAAACCACTTTAATAGATATCCTTATATACCTCAAATGATGAATTACACATGTGAACACACGTAGCACATAAAGCGTACACATAAATTTTCTTAAGTCATGAAGCATACATGTAGCACATAATTATAAAGCATACAACATGAATTCACTTAAGTCATGCATGTAGCCCATACACGTGAATTTAGGTTATGAATATTGTACTTGAATATACATGAATATACTTAAGGCATAAATTGTACACAAGAGTACATACACACAAGCATATTTACATACTAATAATGAATAAATGAACACACAATTAACAAATTGGATCAAATATCAAGTTTCATATATATATTAAAATGAACAACAATTTTGTCCTCATGATTATATGTCAACATATCTAGATACAATAAGGCATACGCCATCTCAAAATATGTCATATGACATCTCAAAATAAGAAGTTCAACTACAAATATTTCTAAGACATCCTATTCTATTGGTGGATCATCAAAATGGAGCCTCTTTGAAGTACTCTTTGGCTCTAATGGATCCTGCATTCAAACACAAAAGTGAAACCCCAAGTTAGATTAAAATTCAGAATCATAGTCAATAATAATAAATAAAATTTAAACTAAAATTGAACTCTCATACACCTCACCTCTCTGTCTCCTCCCGTGGGTAGGAGACCTAATATATGTCCTTATAGGTAGCACAAGAATAGTGCCACCAATGATGACTCCCACTTGTATATGTTTACGAACATGAGATTGATCTACGAGTTATACTATTTAATGTTAAAAACTTGGTAGAAAATATATGTTTACAAAATAACTAAATTAACATTAAAACTTACCTCTGTTAACCATTCTTTAGGGATTGTTGGCTGAGTCATCAATGATACAAACCCTTGCCATTCTGGCTCCCTCAAACTAGGAGTGACCTACAAAAGTCAAACAAATACTTCATATTATCATAACTTGACCATATTATATATACTTGATAGAAAAATGCACACAAATAACTTTAGAAATGTACATACCATGGGGCAATCACTACGCATGGATATGCCTATGACTCTATCATGATGATAGGGTATCACGACATCATCACATGCCACTCTCTATCAAATAAACCATGTAAATTAAAAATGAGTACGCACAATTGACAAGTATACATGTATGCATAAAAAAACTAAATTACTTAATTACCTTTCCTTTATCAACCGCTGAGACCTACACCCCCTCACATTGCCCCTCGGTGGCAACTAGTGACACCTGCATTAGTATATAAAAGATGATCATAAAAATTAGAAAACAATGTACATATACTATTATCATAATTTAAAAGGAAACCAATGAGTACATTAAAACATATGTACCGTTGAAGAGTCAAGACCAAATGATATGGCCAAAGGTGTGGACCCCTCCACTTGTGCCATCTCATCCTCTGTCATCAAATGAACATAAATGTAACACATAAAAAGACATAAGTGGGAAATTATTATAAGAAAATTCTACTAAAAATATGAATAATAAAATTTAAAAACAATTTAAAAAGTGAACGGTTTACCCTTACCATAATAGTGGGAGTCCATGGCACTGTAGGCTCCTGATGCACATCTCCATGAGCTGCTTTAGTGCCTATAGTGTGCTGTGTAGATTCATCCCCATCAAAGTTGAAACTATATGTATCACTATCAGTCAGGGGACCAAGACAAATATTCTTGCATATAACGCAAGTGTGGGCCACACAAACATGTGAGCTCGTGGAAGTACTAGAAGCATCAGGATGAGGAGGCAACAATGTTGTGCTCTGTGTAACCAATAGATCACTCAACGTGCGAATGGCTCGAATAGTCTGTGAGCCGGCCTCAACAATAATGTCTGGATCCTGGACTGTGGGAGGTGGTGAAATCTCAGGAGGGGGGACATATGTGCAGGCTTTCACCCATTGTGACGATGGCATGTCTTACAGAGCACCTAAACCTACACCCTGGTTCTATCTCATACTCCAATAATCCACCTTGTGACCGAGCACAAATTCAGCATACAATTTTCTAAGAAAATAAAATGGAACATCCAAATTGTTGTGAGGTGGTCTATCAAAAACCATCCACCAACGATCCCAAAAGTTGTCACGTATTGCACTATTTGTGCACCATTTAATTGACAACTTAGTTTTTTTAGGGTCTACTTTTAGACTAGTTTTAGGATCCACAAAAATATTAGCTATGTCATGTTTTGTTTTATTTAGGTTCATGACTTCATCATAATCAATCCCATCGTCAAAATGGGCGTGCATGGAATCACGCCAAAGAAGTGTAGCATTATGTTTCTCTATCAATTTCTCCATGTTTTCAATTAGTGTGTTCAATGTCGTAAACATGGGGTGCAATGTGGGGATATTAGCATATGCGGTTTCCAATCCTCTAAGTTCATTTAGATTATCTCCTATTAGATCTAA
Source organism: Chamaecyparis obtusa (assembly GCA_027943335.1). Lineage (NCBI taxonomy): Eukaryota > Viridiplantae > Streptophyta > Pinopsida > Cupressales > Cupressaceae > Chamaecyparis > Chamaecyparis obtusa. The sequence goes on from BSBK01003481.1 coordinate 44,658, forward strand.
ACGATGAGGGTTTGCGACAGGTACATCTTTTGGAGGTGGGGGATTGTTGGGAGGTGGGTCTGGATTGTTTGTGGGATCATTACAAGGGTTTTTTGATTCCATGTCTTATAGCAATGAAAAAAAATAGATAATTACAATGAATTTTAAAAAATAATACAAAAAATCATTGCTACCCTAATTTTTATATAAAAAACTATGTATTTATATTTAAAAATAACAAAAAATAATTAAAACAATAAAAAATAGAAGCTAAACTTACTTGGGAAATTTGGAAAAAATTGGATAGGGGATATGGGACCGGATATCCAAAACCTAGCTGCATTCAATATTTTTGCAATGAAAAAATGTTGAACGTGGCTGGGTACAATGATTTATATTCACTAGCAAATATTGGATATCTGATATTATCAGATATCCGATAATGCCTTCAAGTTTCACTTTTGGTTTGGCCAGGTGTACTAACACCCAGGCCTACCAAAAAGTTAACAAATCTATTTGTGCACTTTTGGACGAGTGAAAATAATTTTTTTTCACATCGCCATTTTTTGCCATACCATGATCCTGCACATACCCAACAGTCCATAGGCATGATATCACACAACACCTTATCATAGTACTTTCCCATTTATAAATTCACATAACATTGTTCACATACCAATAGTGTATGCTCATCCTTGATCCATGAAATTTAATAGGGCTTTGGGTGTTTCAACCTTTCCAACTGCAACTTTGAAACCATTTCCTCAGATGCCAGATTCTCCAAGCTTCCATAGTCAATGATTACCTTCCACACTTTATCAGCAATTTTGCATGTGGTCTTGAAAAAACTTTTCCTTACTGGATCTTCCTTATTACTTTCACTCCATAGTGCTCTTCTGACCATCAAGTTATTTTCCTTCTCTGGTTCATTTGGTACGTCTTCTTGCACCAAGGCATTTCTACTGCTATCGAATTTCTTTCTTTTATGTGTACACTCAAATGACCTATGTCCTCCTCCATAATTGTAACAAGTTCCTCAAAATCTACCTCTACCATAGCCACCTTGGTAGTTACTGCCTCTTCCTCTAGAAGAACTTTAACTTTTCCACTCGATCTTGCCTTTATTTTGATTTGTTTTGTCTTGATCAGATCTATTGTTTTCACCATAAGATCTACCTCTTCCTCTAGGGACTCTACCACCTCTTCCTCTTTGTCTTTACTCATGTCTTTTGTTCAATTTCTCCTCATCTTTCAGGGAAAATTGATAAGCTTCTTCAATACTTTCTAACTTAACCAAACTAATTTTCTCTTGGATAGAAACTCTTAACTCATTCAAGTATCTAGAAATTATTTCTACCTCATCCTCAATATTTCCATATCTGATGTCTAATCTATAGAATTCTCCAATATAATCTTTTACCAAGCTATCTTTCTACTTCAAACTTTGCATTCTTCTAACTAGGTTAATCTAATAATCACAAGGTAGAAACTTGCCTTTCAATTTATTCACCATCTTATTCCATACCTTGATTATCTCTTTTCCTTTCCTCTTTCTATCCAATTGTAGATTCTCCCTCCATAAGGATGCATGACCTTTTAATCTTGTACTTGCAATTTTCACCTTCTTTTCCTCAGAAACATTTTCATATTCAAAATACTTTTCCATCCCGGTTATCCAATCCATCAACTCATCGGAATCCAGTCTTCCATTGTATTCAAGAGGATTGAAATGTGGTGTAGCCTTCAAGTTTTTAATGCCTTCAAAAGTATTTCTTCACCTTGATCCATCATAGGTGCGGGTTCTGCTTCACCATGTTCATCTTTAGTTTCTTCATCACTAACACCATCAAGATGTCTTTCTCTACGCTGGGTTGTCTCAAAATATTCTAATCTAGCAGTAATCCATCTTAGCAAATCTGCTAAGCTTGGGTCTGCATCTCACCTCCCATGAGCCATCTTGAAACCCTCTACAATTACAGGTCAGATCGTAATCTTCCACCCCACAACAAGATATCAACTAGGGCTTAAAAGAAGGAACCAGATCTAACCTCACTCTGATACCACCTGACGTAAGGATGGATGATAGATAGGGCCAAAGGCACACCCAAGTGCCAACCCAACTTGCAAGGTCAACAATCAAAAGTGAATAGAGGTAAAATGGAATCACCTCTATTTAGTGTAATGTATGGGAGAAATATTAGATTCACTCCTAAATCCAAATTCCCAAAGGAGAGACCCGATTCGATCAACCAAAATGTTAATGCACAATCGAATCAATCTATGGAGAATATGAAAGAGAGAGAAAAACCCTATATTTTCCTATGGAGAATTGTGCTTGAAATCTAAAATAATTGAAATACAAGTACTAACCTCAAATTAGGGAAAATCTAGAAAATAACAATTTCTGATTTCTGTGTGTACTTTCAGGCAATTCTACAACCTATTTCAAACTGGAAATGCCAAGACGAAGAAAACCTAGAAATATTTTGTCTTTCTGACAACAGGTAGTCTTTGACCCTCATAAAAGGTCAAAGGCTACATTCTTTATTTGAAGGTCAATTCTGACTTTGTTCGCAGATCCCAGAAGTTCACCGAAAAGGGTAACCAAATCTGATCTCAGATCCAAAATTTTGCACCTGTACCTACAAGAAAAAGGGGGGTTTTTGTTGTTTGTTTGAGGGGTTTTCCTTGGTCAAACCCCAGTTTGGAATCAACCTTAATATTTAAATTGAAATAAGAATGCTAGCAAGTAGTAGAAATAAATCTAATAATGAAGCTATGCAATTCGATAGATATGTAATTGTATTTTGAATGTAAACAAGTATATTGATATGAAAGCTTGAACACAACAATGGTAAATGTAAATCAACACCATGAAAGTAAATACAAAACCTGCATGCTTGTATCCTTGGAATCCATCTTGATAGAAGAATAAATGGATCTTGAAGATGAACAAAAGAATCTTGAAGGAACATCACACCATCATGATGGCTAGATCTAGGTTTTGAATGATGAATCTTAAATGCTTGAACCAAATCCCTTCGATGGATTGAATGCTTGAATCTTTGATCTTCAATGGAGAACATGGATGGAGAAGAGGACTTGAATGCTTGAATAGATGCTTGCTTGATCACCTTGAGAGCTTGAGAGAGGAGATTGCAAAACTTGATTGCTTGATGGCAAAAGAAGATGTGAATGATGGATGAGAAAATGAGAGAGGAAGGCCTCCTTTTATAGTGAACTAGGGCATAATCTTCTAGAGGGGCCACCTTGGAGAATTAAATCCCAATTAGGTCCTAACCTTTAGAAAATATACCTAGATTAAATGTAATTTAAGGATTTACCATTCCGAAACCTGAAATGGCTAACCCGGAGGCGGGAAAATAAATATCCCCGAAACCTGACACCCAAAAATCAAGGAAATTTGAAATCTAGACAGGGGGTCAAGGATGAGCTTGAATCTAACCAAGTCAGGGTCAAGTTCAATCCTGACCAAGTCAGGGTTGAGGTTGACTTTGACCCCATAAGGTCAACTTTGACCTTGTGGTCAAAAACCTCAGGATCTTGACCCAGAATGCTAGGAAATGCAGATTGGAGTGAAAATCAGGGACACATAGAAGCAGAATGAGCAGAAAAAGTATGATCTAAGAAAAGAGTTGATTCCAGGTGCTTGACATGACCCAAACCACTCACTCGGAGGGCTAAATGCTCTTAACATGGAAGTGCTTCCATTTTAAGATGATACATTAAGCCCCCACTTTAGCAAGAGTATGGATTCGATGCAAACTCTTGGTAAAGGAGAAGGAAGAAGAGATCCCAATGGATTTGAAACAAGATAGAATGACACTTAGTTAAGGACATAAGCCCCCAAGCTAAGGATTCTAACTCAACATACATGCATGAGGGTGCGAAAAATGACAGGACACAAAAGAGGGGTAAGTACTAAAACAAACCCAAATCAACTAGAATAAGAAACCTTGCTAAGAAACATTTATTATACTAACATCATATTTGGAAATCTATCATAAAAGCATAAATGTTTACATAAGAAAGACAAGAACAACACTATAAATGGCATAGCTTCATGATCTACTCCTACTAGCATGAAAGTGAAAAGAGGGAAAGGGAAAAGAGTGATTACCTCGCCTAGTAAGATGCCCACCTTAGCATGAATCACCCTAGAGGGAGAGCCCAATAGGTTCACCCATAAACTATGCTTGCAATTGTAATGCGTCTTCCAACAGCTTCTAGAATATCCATAGATCCACCTTCTTGTATCACTATGAATATGAAATGCATGTCTCCTCAGGATTTAGCAACTTATGTGCGTTACCTTCAAAAGATTTAGCATATAGATGTGTTTCTTTTCAGGATTTAGAAACTTATGTGCATTACCTTCCAAGATTTAGCATATTTGAAATTGGAAATGTGTGTCCCTTCAAGATTTAGCAACTTATGTGCATTACCTTCCAAGATTTATCATATGAAAAATTTTGAAAAATGTGTGTCTCCTCAAGATTTAGCAACTTATGTGTGTTACCTTCGGAAGATTTAGCATATGAATGTGTTTCTTTTCAAGATTTAGCAACTTATGTGTGTTACCTTCCAAGATTTAGCATGTAAAAATAATAAAAAATTATAATACAAGGGAGACCCTATATATGCCCCCCTCCTTAATATGGCAAAAACATACTATTTTAACACTACCATGCTCGTTAACTCCAAGCCCTAAACCTTTATAACCTTGTTTAGTCACCATATTTATATCCGGTAGTGTACATATTATGTAAAGCTTCTACAGGAGGTGATTTTTTATCATGTTCATGAGTAAAGGTTGTATAAGGTGGAATAATAGGTTTTGAAGAAGTTTCTTTACCCTTTCTTTTATTATCATCATGAATCAAAGGAGAAGGTAAATCAAAGAAATCTTGCACATCCACATCCTTAACTATAGCTTGAATCCCATCATAAGTATGGGAAGAGAAAGGATTAATAGATGGAGAATTAGGTATCGGATTAGGATTAGAAAGATTAGGATTGATAGGATTAGGATTAGGATTGATAGGAGATGGTGTATCATCTACCAAATTCTTCATATAATCCAAAAGATTAATAATGCTACCACATAAATCTTTAATGAAGGTTTTAAATGTAGGCAGACTAGTGTCAGTCAACTTCACAAAAGCATAAGCAAGAGCAAAGTGAAGGATCGTCAACATAATGAAGTGAATGATACTCTCATAAACATCATAGGTATTATAAAGAGATGCTAAAAGAAGAGTAATAAAGAACATGACTACACACCAAAGCATCATAACAATCTCCATAGATGATGAAATGCAAGAAATGTTTTTGGATTTTATTGAATATATAGATTTTTTTGTATTTTTGAATGCAAGAGCATAAACTAGATCTAATCTAAATGCAAGAGAGGATCTAAAATCTAACACAATAGGGCATCACCAAAATGAATAGTGGTAAAATGGAATGACCTCTATTCAATGTAATGTATGGGGGAAATATAAGATCCACTCCTAAATCCAAATTCCCAAAGGAGAGATCCAATTTGATCAACCAAAAGGTTAATGCACAATCAAATCAATCTATGGAGAATATGAAAGAGAGAGAAAAATCCTATATTCCCCTATGGTATAATTGTGCTTGAAATATAAAATAATTGAAATACAAGTACTAACCTCAAATTAAGGGAAATCTAGAAAATGCTAATTTTTTATGTCTGTGTGTACTTTCGGGCAATTCTACAACCTGTTTCAGACTGGAAATGCTAAGATGAAGAAAACCTAGAAATCTCTTGTCTTTCCGATGGCAGCTAGTCTTTGACCCTCATAAAAGGTCAAAGGCTACATTCTTTATTTGAAGGTCAATTTTGACTTTGTTCGCAGATCCCAAAAGTTCACCGAAAAGGGTATCCAAATTTGATTTCAAATCCAAAATTCTGTGCTTGTACCTGCAAGAAAAAGGGGGTTTTTGTTGTTTATTTGAGGGGTTTGCCATGGGCAAACCCCTATTTGGAATCAACCTTAATATTAAAATTGAAATAACAATGCTAGCAAGTAGTAGAAATAGATCTAATAATGAAGCTATGCAATTCAATAGATATGTAATTGTATTTTGAATGTAAACAAGTATATTGATATGAAAGCTTAAACACAACAATGGGAAATGTAAATCAAAACCATGAAAGTAAATACAAAACCCCCATGCATGTATGCTTGGAATCCACCTTTATAGAAGAATAAATGCATCTTGAAGATGAACAAAAGAATCTTGAAGAAAGATCACACTATCATGATGGCTAGATCTAGGTTTTGAATGATGAATCTTGAATGCTTGAACCAAATCCCTTCAATGGCTTGAATGCTTGAATCCTTGATCTTCAATGGAGAACTTGGATGGAGAAGAGGACTTGAATGCTTGAACGGATGCTTTCTTGATCACCTTGAGAGCTTGAGAGAGGATATTGCAAAACTTGATTGCTTGATGGCAAAAGAAGATGTGAATGATGGATGAGAAAATGAGAGAGGAAGGCCTCCTTTTATAGTGAACTAGGGCACAATCTTCTAGAGGAGCCACCTTGGAGAATTAAATCCCAATTAGGTCCTAACATTTAGAAAATATACCTAGATTAAATGTAATTTAAGGATTTACCATTTTGAAACCCAAAATGGCTGACCCGAAGGTGGGAAAACAAATATCCCTGAAACTTGACACCTGAAAATCAAGGAAATTTGAAATCTAGATAGGGGGTCAAGGATGAGCTTGAATCTGACCAGGTCAGGGTCGAGGTTAATCCTGACCAGTTCAGTGTTGATGTCGACTTTGACCCCATAAGGTCAACTTTGACCTTATGGTCAAAAACCTCAGGATCCTGACCCAAAATGCTAGGAAATGCAGATTGGAATGAAAATCAGGGACATATAGAAGCAGAATGAGGAGAACAAGTATGATCCATTAAAAGAGCTAATTCCAAGTGCTTGACATGATCCAAACCACTCACTCAGAGCACTAAATGCTCTTAACATGAAGTGCTTCCATTTTAAGATGATATAGGAAGAAACAACACAAGATTGGGAGAGAGAGAATACAAAAAATTCAACTTTTATTCATCAATAACCAATATTACAAGAAACATATTGGGTTGTAAGGCCTTCCCGGTTACGGCCAATACAATCAAAGTTCAAATAAAAATAGTTCTCATACATGTGAGGGTCTTCCACCCTTCATATTATATCTTCTAAATCCCCTACCTCCCAAAACTGACTAAGATCTACAACATACTATCCTATTTATACAAGAGGCCACCGAACAGGATAGCTTCTAAAGATGCTTAGATCCAACATTGGAGGAAGGGATGACCCATATTTAGGTCCATATGCTTCACAATGATTGATGCAACCACAAATTCTATGACCAAATCAAATACACAAGTCATCCTCAATAAAGATCCAAAATAAACTACTCGGTGAGCAAGACTACCGAGCAACCGAACCAACTCGGTGAACAATCAAACCGAGCAGCAATGGAGCCCCATTTTTGGAAAGCAAGAATTCTTCACCAAGAGCACAAAATCAGCTATCAAGCACATCTAAAAAATCTAACATGTTTTGGGTGATACAGGATTGCCAAGAACCCAAGATGCTCCTGCATCAATTTTTTTTAATTCCAGATTCACACAAAAGATTTCATAAACTAACTAGGGTTTTTCCATTGTTACCTCATCTTTAGAGCATAGTAGCTAAAATTACTCCTAATTGTTAATATGATTTAGAACAATAGAGAGGGGGGTGAATCAGTTGTTCTCAAGTCCTGATGTATAAAACAATCTCATAAACTTATCTTTAAATCAGATCAAAACCAAAACAAACTTGGTCATCACTAATTCAATAATAGAAACATCTAACAATGCAGTCCACTACCTAGTTGTAACTTAACTTGCACAACATAGTAATGTTCAGATCTAAACATTCACATAAGTATAAACACCAGGTTTTATAGTGGAAACCCAATTTGGGAAAAACCACTTTGTAACATGCTACTATTATTTTCACTCTTCTGAAGTGAGCTCAGTAAAAAGTCGACCCTGTCAAAGGTTACAATACACACTGTCAAATATGACCTAGTTAAAGGATTTCAATCACCCTATTAAAAGTGAGCCTAGTCATAGGACTTACATACACTCCATTAGAATGCAACCTTGTTCAAAAGATTTAACATATGACTGTTAGGTCAACCTCTATTAAAAGGATTTTGACTGTTACAATGGTTAGAAAGTAGCAGCAGTATTATCTAAAAAATATACAACTCACTTCGCAAATATCAGATCCAATTCCGTACACTAATGCTGGTTTACTAACTTTGAAAATTTTCCATTTCCATCTCTGATATGCTCGGAACTTTTCTTCAAGCAATCACCACACTTCTCCTTCAGCCTTTCTGCTTATTCAATCAATAAAACTTTTCTCTTCCAGCATTCTCTATTCACCATCTGCATACATATCACAATGTTCAGGTTCCCTTATATTTTCCTCAATTAGGTTAACTCATCTTTTGCCACTCAATCTTATTCGTAGATCTTAGGGTTAGGTCAAATTCATTGAATCTACCCGCTTTATGTTATTCGGCTCCTTTTCTAGAATCATCTCAAATCTCTTAAAGATTTACAATAAAATGTTTTACAATGCATTTAATGCTTCCAAACAATCAATAAATAAATTCAACACATTTTACATAATTTAAGAATTCAACAATGTCAGCTCCAAAATTAAATTCTCTTCAAATATAAAATTGTTGATGCTCGGTCAATATTGTGATTGTTCACTCGGTCTTCATGTAGAATTCTCGGTCAATACTAAAACTATCTCCTCAGCTTGCATTGTCTTCCTTGGCAATTTACTGATGCTCAGTCGACACTATAATTTTTCTCGACATATACTAACTCGGTCGACACTAACATCACTTGGCTTAAACATGATTTTTCCATTCTTTGCTCGGTTAAGCCTACTAGTTTAGTCTTCAGTCTTACTAAGATAAACAATACATTATCTCATCATAGTGCAACATAGTCAAGTACACTTTGTAGTATCAAGATAACTCAACCTTTCCCTAGGTGCTATTGTTACCAACCTTGCTTAGCCCCTTAGCAACACTCAAATAGATATAGTGCTTTCCTAAGTAGCAACAGTCTTACCAATTAAGGTTTGACATCAATGACAATACAACAATTGTTTCAATTCAATTTCCAACAATCTCCCTCTTTGGCATTGATGGCAACACCATATGATATCACCTGAATAACACATGGATTACCAACCAATCCAAAAACTTATCTGTTCATCAAAAACTTATTTATAATATCCTTAGCTTCAATCTGATTCAGAATCCTGTAAGCCTCACTCATGTGACCATCTGAAGTATTCAGATCTCCCTATATCCTGATTCTTCATTTCAGTTTCATGTGTTATCATATCATTACATTCTCCCTCCTTGACAAAAATGCCAAAGCAGAAACTAAAATATACATCCATCAGATGTAGATAATATCTGTGCAGCTCAGTGTTTCTCCCTCTATCATCTTTCTTATGATTGATTCCATGTCTTTTCTTCTCTTCACAACTCTAGGCCAACCCTAAAGTGTGACAATCTTCTACATCAATTTGTCAAATGTTCTACTGTAGCACATTTGATGCAGTGCTCCTAGCTTGTCTAGGCAGCCTCAGTTAGGGGAAGAACCCCTAATTGACTTCTTAAATACTCATGAGCTTCTCTAGGTAAAGCTTTAGTGAATATGTCTGCTAGTTGTTCTTTTGTATTCACATATTCCATTTAGACTTCTTTATCTTGTACTAATTCTCTCAAGTAGTGATACTTGATTACAATGTGTTTGGTCTTAGTGTGCATCACTGGATTCTTAGAAATATTGATAGCACTTGTGTTGTCACAGAAAATAACAACAGGTTCAGTGATTTCTTCTTTCATGCCTATCAACAATTGTTTTATCCATACCAAGTTTGAACAGTTCACTGCAGCAGCAACATACTCGGCCTCGATGGTAGATTGGGAAATGCAATTTTTTTTCTTGCTTGTCTAGGAAACTAATCTCTATCCAAGAAAGAAAGCTCCACCACTTGTACTCTTTCTATCATCTACATTTCCTACCCAATCAGCATCTATATAAACTCAAAGTTCAAATTTTTCATCCTTCTTATAATATAGACCATAGTTAGTAGTTCCTTTCAAGTATCTCATAATTCTTTTCATGACCATCATATGTGTTTCCTTCGGATTGGCAGAGAATCTTGCCACAATCCCAACATAATGCAATATCTGGTCTATTGTGTACAACATACTGCAATTTTCCAATCATAGATCTTTATAGAGTTTGATTCACTTCTGTAGCATCATCATTCTTAGATAACTTTTGTCCAGTAACCATAGGAGTTCCCACTGGTTTTTCATCTTCCATCCCAAAAGTTTTCAGTATTTCATTAACATACTTAGATTGTGTAATGAAAATTCCATTCTTCTTTTGATATACTTGTAAACCAACAAAGAATTTGATCTCACCAAACATACTCATTTCAAATTCAGTTTGCATTTCGTTTGAGAAACTTTTGCATAATGCATCTTGTCCACCAAAAATAATGTCATCAACAAAAAATTTTGCCAACAAGATACCTTTACCTTCTTCATCCTTCATGTACAGATTTCTTGTGTCATTTGTTCTTGAAAATCCAATCTGTATCAAGTAGTTGTGCAACCTTTCGTACCATGCTCTAAGTGCTTGCTTCAATCCATATAGTGCTTTGTTCAGTTTGCACACCATGTGTCTTCTGTTTGAATCAATAAAACCTTCTAGTTGTTCTATGTAAACTTCTTCTTCTAGCATACCATTCAAAAATGCAGACTTGACATCCATTTGATATACCTTGAAATCTTTATAAGCAACATATGCAAGCAGAGTTCTTACTCCTTCCAATCTAGCTACAGGGGCAAATGTCTTCCCATGATCTATCCCTTCTTCTTGTACATAGCCTTTGCATACTAGCCTAGCTTTGTTCCTAGTGATTTCACCATTTTCATTCATCTTATTCCAAAATACCCACTTTGTTCCTATAACATTCTTTTTTTCAGGTCTCGGCACCAGAGTCCAAGTATCATTCTTCTCAATCTAGTCAATTTCTTCATTCATTACTTGTATCCAGTCTTCATTCTCCAATGCTTCTCTAGTTGTCTTCAGTTCAAATTCACATAGTAGACATGTTGGATCCTTAGTCTTGCTTCTGGTCTAGATTCCAGTATCTTTGTCTCCAATTATCTGTTTAGGCTTATGGTGTCTTCTCACATATTTTGCCAAAATAGGTTCATCTGTTCTCTCCTCTATTTCATCATGTTCCTCAATAAGATTGTTAGATTCAACTTCAGAATGCTTGGCAACCTCTTCCTGATACTCAATAGCATTTTCTTGTAGCTCGGCATGTTCTTGTCCTCTCTCGGCACTATTTTCCTGATGCTCAGTAGCTTCTATCTATTGCTCGGCATTGCTTACCCAAGACTCAACATCAAGTGCAAGTCTGTTACTTGCCTCTTCTTCCTCTTCAATGTACACAAAAGATCTATAATCTTTTGGTTTTCTTTTACTATCAGCTTCATTTCTATCTGCATACTCATCAATTTTGACATTCACACTTTCCACAATTTTGTTAGTGTTAGAGGTCAAACACTTATAAGCTTTACTTTTTGTTGAGTACCCTAGGAATATGCCTTCATCACTCTTAGCATCAAACTTTCCATTCCTAGTGTCTTTTAATAAATAGCACTTACTTCCAAAGATTCTAAAGTATTTAACACTCGGTGCATGTCCATGCCATAATTCATAAGGTGTCAAATTTGTACCTTTCTTGATCTGTACTTGGTTAAGAGTGTAGATAGCAGTGCTTATAGCTTCTTTCCAATATTTTTGTGCCACATTCTTTTCAATCATCAATGTCCTTGCTCAATCCAAGATAGATTTGTTTCTCCTTTCTGCTATACCATTTTGTGGAGGTGTTCTAGGTGCAGACATCTATCTTTTAATTCTTCTATCATTGCAAAACAAATTAAATTCATTTGATGTAAATTCTCCACCTCAGTCAGATCTAAGACATTCCAGGTTCCTACTTGTCTCCTTTTCAACCTTAGCCAAATACCACTTAAAATATTGAAAAGCTTCAAATTTTTCTTTTAAAAACATCACATGCATCATCCTAGTATGATCATCAACAAATAAGATAAAGTATCTAGCACCACAGTAACTTTGTACACCCATAGGTCCACAAAGGTCAGTATGAACCAAATCTAAAATGTTTTCAGAAGTAAAGGATTTTCTCTTGAAACTTGACTTTGTCATTTTTCCTAACTGGCATTCCTTGCACATCACATTTTCAGGTTTCTTCAATCTAGGTAGACCTCTTACCTTTTTCTTCTTACTTATCTCTACCAAATTATCAAAGTTAACATGACACAGCCTTTTATGCCATAACCAAATATCATCAAGTTGTGTAATCAAACATGTTTCTTCAGATGGGTCAAGATAGAACAAATTACCTCTAGTCTGATCTCCACTTCCAATCAATTCTCCAGCAAAATTAAATATTTTAGCTTGCTTGTGATGAAATTCCACTCAGTAACCAATTTTGTTAAGCTGAGCAACACTTAACAAATTTTAATTAAGACCTTCAACCCAATATGCATTTTCTCAAGATATCTTATCAATTAGTTTAATCAAACATTTTCCTCTAACAGGACATGGTGCATCATTACCAAATTTTACACTTTTACCTCTGTAATGATGTAAGGTCTCAAACTTATTTTTGTCACCAGTCATGTGATGTGAATAGCCACTGTCAATAATCCATTTATCATTCTTGTTCACATAGGATATCAATGCATTTTTCTCATCCTCATCAGATTCATCTTTCATTGCCACATAAACTACCTCAATATCAAAATCATCACTATCAGTGTCAGCCTCTTTTTCAGCAATGTAACAAGATTTCTTACATTTTCCCTTTTAGTCTCTATTCCATCGGTAGCTTATGTCATCTTTTATGTCTTTGTGTTTTCTTTTCCTTTCATCATCTTTATCCTTCCTGTCAGGACATCTAGCAGCTATATGACCAACTTTAGTACATGCAAAACATATAATAGGGAGTTTACCTTTATACTTTCCTTTTCCCCTTCTTAGTCTTCTAGCCATAAGAGCTTCTAGATCTTCTAGGTCTTCATCAAAAGTGTCACTATCACTTTCACTATCACTTTCACTTTCACTTTCACTGATGCATCTTTCTTTTTCTTTCTTTGGCTTGTTCAGAACTAGCTATGACTTAAAAGTAGATTCAACATTTCCAATGCTTCCAACAGTGAAGTTATCATAATTAGAGAGTTCAAAAACAATCATCTTACCAACCAAACTTTCCAAAGTAAGCACATTGGTAGAGTTACATCTAGATTCCTGAATAGCTGAGATCTTAATAGCATATATAGGATGCAGTGTTCTTAATACTTTCCCAATTATAGTTTCATCATCAATAGTCCCATTAGCTCCTCTAATAGCATTCACAATTTCTTTTATTCCACTACAATATTGTGCAATGTTTTCACCTTCTTGCATTCTCATTTCATCAAACTTACCTCTAAGACTCTCGGCCTTTGCTTTCAACACATTCAAGTCACCACCATAGATCCTTGCAAGAGTGTTCCACATATCCTTTGCAGTTTTGCAGTTCTTAATGTCCTCAAATTCTGGATAGCTTAGGGCAGATGCAATTTCCAGCATTGCCTGATTATGTTCTTGCTTAGCTCTCATTTCTTTGACAATCAAAGGTGTGACAGGTGAGACATAACTATTCTCAATGTAGTACTTTGCAGAGTCACCAATACTGGCCAGATGCAGCTTCATCAAGCTTTTCCATGCAGGGAAATTTTCTTTTTCAGCTTCAGTACCTCCTTCTTATACATCCTGATCATTTGCTTCAAGCCCCTTTAAACTTGATATCTGTCAACACTAATAATAAGCAACTAAGCTCTGATACCAATTGTTAATATGATTTAGAACAATAGAGAGGGGGGTGAATCAGTTGTTCTCAAGTCCTGATGTATAAAAAAATCTCATAAACTTATCTTTAAATCAGATCCAAAACCAAAACAAACTCGGTCATCACTAATTCAATAATAGAAACATCTAACAATGCAATCCACTACCTAGCTCTAAATTAACTTGCAAAACATAGTAATGTTCAGATCTAAACATTCACATAAGTATAAACACCAGGTTTTATAGTGGAAACCCAATTTGGGAAAAACCACTTTGTAACATGCTACTATTATTTTCACTCTTCTGAAGTGAGCTTGGTAAAAAGCCAACCCTGTCAAAGGTTACAATACACACTGTCAAATGTGACCTGGTTAAAGGATTTCAATCACCCTGTTAAAAGTGAGCCTAGTCATAAGACTTACATACACTCAATTAGAATGCAACCTTGTTCAAAGGATTTAACATATGACTGTTATAGTCAACCTCTGTTAAAAGGATTTTGACTGTTACAATGGTTAGAAAGTAGCAGCAGTATTATCTAAAAAATATACAACTCACTTTGCAAATATCAAATCTGATTCTATACACTAATGTTGGTTTACTGACTTTGAAACTTTTTCATTTCCATCTCTGATCTGCTCAGAACTTTCTTCAAGCAATCACCACACTTCTCCTTCAACCTTTTCTGCTTATTCAGTCAATAAAACTTTTCTCTTCCAGCATTCTTTGTTCACCATGTGCATACATATCACAATGTTTAGGTTCCCTTATATTTTCCTCAATTAGGTTAACTCATCTTTTGCCACTCAATCTCATTCATAGATCTTAGGGTTAGGTCAGATTCATTGAATCTACCTGCTTTATGTTCTTCTACTCCTTTTCTAGAATCATCTCAAATCTCTTAAAGATTTACAATAAAATGTTTTACAATGCATTTAATGCTTCCAAACCATCAATAAATAAAGTCAACACATTTTACATAATCCAAGAATTCAACAATGTTGGCTCCAAAATTAAATTCTCTTCAAATATAAAATTGTTGATGCTTGGTCAATACTGTGATTGTTCACTCAATCTTCATGTAGAATGCTTGGTCAATACTAAAACTATCTCCTCGGCTTGCACTGTCTTCCTTGGTAATTTACTGATGCTCGGTCGACACTATAATTTTTCTCGACATATACTAACTCGGTCGACACTAACATCACTCGGCTTAAACATGATTTTTCCATTCTTTGCTCGGTTAAGCCTACCAGTTTAGTCTTCAGTCTTACTAAGATAAACAATACATTATCTCATCATAGTGCAACATAGTCAAGTACACTTTGTAGTATCAAGATAACTCAACCTTTCCCTAGGTGCTATTGTTACCAACCTTGCTTAACCCCTTAGCAAAACTCAAATAGATATAGTACTTTCCTAAGTAGCAATAGTCTTACCAATTAAGGTTTGACATCAATGACAATACAACAATGGTTTCAATTCAGTTTCTAACACTAATCCACATGAAGATTTATTTTTTCTAAAACTCTAATAGGAGGATCAAGAGGCGTACACCCACACCGATGCAATTTTTTTCAATTCAAAAATTAGGTCAAACGTGTGCTTCCACCTACAAAGAAAAAGGTGATGCCTATTGTAATCCTAGGGCCCTATTATAAGGACCACAATGGCATCTTCCTCCATATTGAATTTGAAAAGGAAAGGACCACCCAACATTGTGTAATCACCCAAAAATGGTCTAGTATACTTTGAGCTCCACTCTAAGATTAAAATTTAAAATACTAGACTTCATCTTATGCTTAATCAATCTTGTGTATCAATTCAATCTTTTATCTCTTGATCAAATCATCACTTTATCATTTATTTGATGATACTCTAAAGTTTGACCACTTTATCCTAAGCTTTATTTAATCAAAAGAACATGCCCCATTTTAATTAAATAAAATCCAATTTATCCTATGTGTGCATGTGAAAAAGGAATTCCCTATTCTAAAAAGAAAAGGAAAAAAAAATTGTCCACACATTGATTGCACATTCTTCTAGGTGAGTGGAATCTCCTTTTGCCTATTAATCTCTTCCACACATCTTTTTGCCTCTTAATCTTGTCCATCAAATTTTCCTCTTGAGAATTTTGTGCATTAAAATCAAAATAGGGATTGTTCTCCACCCTTGGGTTTTTCCTCTTAATTTCTCACTGTCCATTGCTCTTTAAAAGGAAGCTCTCTCCCCACTCTTGCATATTCATCCATTTATGCTAATTTTATGTGATCATTTTATTTAATTGAATTATTAGAGAATTATCTTGCATCTTGCATTCTTAGCTTAGTATTTCCTTAGTGCATTTAGCTTAAATCACATAGCTTAACTAGGAGGTATTGTAATCTTGTTAGATTTGCTTGCTTTCTTTTTTCTGCATTGGCATTCTAGCTTAGCTCCTACATCTCATTTAGATCATCTCTCATTCTTGTATTATCATTTTGAATCTTCCATTCTATGGAGCACTTGCAAGGGTTTCTTATTGAGGTTCATTTCAGAGCCACTATGCATAATACTTAAATTCTTGCATGTCATAGATAGGAAGCTATAAGCTACTTCTTGAGACTTCCTCTTCATGGATTCTCTCAAGTGAAATGGTTTATAGAAGTGTTTCACACTTTTGATCACACATTTTAAGCACCCATTATGAGCCTAGACTCTCATATTTAGCTCCATCTCTTGCATTTTCATCTTTTTGGTGACATAGGTTTGTCATTTTTTTTTGTAGGCCAAAGAATTGTATGAAACTTTAGATCATACCTGGGTGACATTCCAATATACTACTAGGTTAAATTTCCCAAATCTTGGTATATCGTTCTGCTTCTCTAATAAATTTGGCCTCCTTCCTAGAGAAATAGAATTCTTCTTCTCTGTAGTATATCGTCAGGACCTAAAATATCACCTGGCCTCTTTAAGGTATATCGTACAATTTTATGATAGACTAATTAAATGTCATCCAGAATTAATTTCTGTCACTATATGAGTTTTACCTGAGATTGCTTTATCTTTCTTTCATTTTCAAATTTTATGATTTTCTAATAGCATCTAACAAATGACCTTACAAGGTTATTGATTTCATTTTCATACCTTTTGTGTCCTAACTTGTGGTTTTGTATGATTTTCTTGCCAAAGTGATCAACATCTTCATGAATACTAATGTCTTGTGATGTAGGATGCTTGTCAAAGACTCGATCTTGAAATTACTAATGCTATTTATATTTTAGGTTTTCTTGGAGATACAAATCAACACTTTATTTTCTTACATTTGGTTTTCTAGGCACCTAGCTTAATTAGAAGACTTTTTGTCTTGTGATTAATTGAGTAGTAGGAAAGTATGTTCTTTTCCTTTTGGAAAATCAAAAATCTTGACCTGCTTAGTTGATCACTTGCAATTAGTCTTTGGTAAATTAATAGGTACTTGATGTGGTTGGGAGACATGATGGAGTAGGAGAGTATGCCCTTTTCCTCATGGAAAAAAAAAATCTAGACCTCCACTAGATATCGATTTCTTTTCTTGCATTTACCTTTAGAGGTCCTGCCAAGACAACAATCTTTTGGGAATGACCCTAGTGGGAAACAATTGAACCTGGCTTCTCCATCCCACTATAATTAAAATATTCCTCCAATCTAAAGAGATGGAAGACTTGGCTATTTTCTAATTCTAATGCTTCTTCATGTGTAGGGCTTAATTTCCTCAATCTTTCTAAGAAAGACTATACTTCATTGGGCCCTTGTAGGGCCTTCTTGGTCTCAATCTTGTTTACAAGACTTTGTAGGGGACTACATTCACTTTGTATAGGGTCGAGAGGTCTAAATCTTGCTTGTGAGACTATGCATTTTGGGTGCTAGTAGGGCTATAGGCCTTGATTTTTCTTACGAAACTACTAGGGGTAGTCATGAATGAAGATTATTACTAAACACCTTAGGACTTAGAGGCTATCCTTTTGGCCATGTGACTTCCTTTGTGAAAGGATTGATCCAAGTGGATTACCAAGATCACCCCAATATTACTAGTGTAGGGGCACCTCCCTACATTATTAAATGATAGATCTTCATCAGGGGCCTCCAAGGATGTACCCAAGGGCCTTCATGCCTAAGGGTTAGTAACAACATCTTAGAACTAGTTAATAAGACTTTTGTAAGGCCTAGTCACCCTTGGTGTGGTTATAAACTATGGGCTTTAACTATGGTCCAAAGGAACATTTAGGTATTTAGGCTATCCTAGGTGTCTTTTAAGTTATTTTAATGATTCCATATCATTTGGGGTCCTTAGGATCCAAGCCTTAGGCCTTCTAGGCTCATTAGGAGCAATAATGCAACATTTTCAAAAAGTTGCACATTGTAAGAAATGTTGCTCAACAACTTTTCTGAAAATTTGCTAGCAACTTGTAAAAACCTCCCAAACGGATTCTTTTGGAAAGGTTTTCAAATATCCCTTTCAAATGGGTGGAAGACACACTTTTTGTAATTTGGCATTCAAATCAATAAAAATTCCTTATTTTCCCTATATTCTGGACTGTAAACTAGTTTTGTACGGGTTTGTACAGATTTGCAGAGGAAGGAGACTTGGAGGACTGGTATCTAACATAAATTAGGACTAAAATGTAATTGTATTGAATTAGTTTGGAGATCAGAGTCAAAAATTACAAGAACTTCTTTATCGGGTGCACAGGAAACCCTCCTGAACCAAGGTTTCCTCCATCTAATGCCCTGACTTGCTTTTCCACCATGGAAATCCCATGCCACTTGGGGAAATGAAATTAGGGTTAATTTACTCTAGGTCCTCAAAGACACAGGAGAAGGGGGATTCTTTTGTGAGGTTTGCTTGCAGAACCTAGGCCAAGCATCTCTATGTGCTTGGACCAGAATATGGAAGAATAAAGTGATAGTATCACTTTGGGGGTGGATCAAAGAAATATAATGATGGTTTTTTGTCTCTTTAGGATCCCTAACACCATTTCAATTGGTTATTTTCCTAGGACAATTGACTTGTGAACACTTCCTTAAGTAACCAAGCCCCATTAGCCCTATTAGGCCTAGTGGCTCAGGAATTGTTAGGTAGTGTCCATGTAGGTTGGGAACTCTTGCTTTGGGGGTTTGATATAACTCAATAAAGGGTGTCTAAATCTATAAAAAAAATTGTAGCCCCTTTGAGAGAATCTAGAACTAAGTTCCTAAAACCTCGCTCCCAGGACTACAAGCCTAGAAGGCATAAAAGCCAGAGTTGTTGTCAAAAAACATAGGCATTTCAAGGGTTTGAAGATCAATCCCATTAGAGACATGTTGTAAGTGTGGAACTATTCCATCCCCTTTCTAATCCATAGGTTCATATTTTGAGACAAAGCCATAAAAGGAAGGCATTTCTACCAAGGAAGACATAGGTCTTCTAGGAGGATAAGAGAGTTGTGGAAGTTGTAGGATCTTTTGAAGGTGTAGAGAACTCTTCCAAGCCAATTTGGTCCTAGAGAAGGCACTTGAGGCCACACCACTCTCAAATCACCTCAATATGGGAGAGCTTTGCATCAAGTGGTATCAGAGCATCTAAGATCCTCAGGGTAAAAGAGTAACAACACCATGAAAGGAGAAGATGAAGGAAGGTTGTCAACAAGGATGACCAATGCAGAGATAGTAAGATACCTAAGCGAGCAAAGGACAAAGCATGATGAACAAAGAGACACTGAAATGCAGCAAATGAGGCAAGAAATGGAGAGGCTTAGGGAAGAGCTTCATAGGAGAAGTAGTGAAAACTTTGATGATGTTGAAGAAGGGATTGAAGAAGAACCCCCTGAGAAGAAAGAAGATGAGTGTCATGCAGACCAGAGGCTACTAATGAAGACTCTTAAGTATATGGAGAGAAGGACCATGGACACCAAGCTTGAATTTCCTACCTACAATGGGAAGATGGACTCAGATGTTGTAATGGATTAGGTAGATGCCCTAACTAGTTTCTTTGATTGTGAGGACATCCCTAAAAATTAGAGGGTGAAGATTTCCAAGTCCAATCTCAAAGGATCTACACTCACATGGTGGAACTTCACTCAACATGACAAAGTGAAGAATGGAAAGAATCCAGTCACCACTTGGAAGAAGATGGTAGCCCTGCTTAGGGAAACTTAGATCCCTAAAGATTATGAATTCCAACTTCATAAAAGAAGGATGAGTCTAAGACAAAAATAGATGGATATCTCTAGCTATACTAAAGAATTTCAGAGATTGGTAATGAAATCCAAGCCTATTGAACCAGAATCTATGAAGCTTGCTCGGTATATGAAAAGCCTAAGGGTCTCAATCCAGGATGAACTTAGTTTGACAAGCCCTGCCATAGTGAACCAATTCTATCAATTGGCATTGAGGGTTGAAGAAAATTTTAGGAGGAGGAATGAACAAAGTGGTAGAGGAAGAGGGAAGAATGATAGAGGAAGAGGAAACTTTAGAGGAAGAGGACATAATCCTAGACCACAAGGAAAATCCAACAAAGAGAACACACAAGGTGAAGGAAATTCAAGGGGTGGTTATAGAGGAAGAGGAAATGGAAAAGGTAGAAATAGGGGAAGAAACAATGGGAAAGTTATATGCTATAACTACAATCAGGTGGGCCACTACACCAATAGGTGTCCTGGCAGAGACAAGCATAATACTCAAGGTGAAAGAAGAACCAACCTAGTACAAAAATATGATGTTGAAAGTGTGAGAGATTGTACTGGTGAAGAAGGGGTATGCCTCATGATGAAGAGGACCTAATCCAAGAAACCATGCCGATGGAGCCTCCTCAAAGAAAGAGCCTTTTCAGGACTAGCTACAAGAGTCATGGGAAGGTATGTGAACTAGTAATTGATTTCGGTTCCACTAAGAATCTTGTATCTAGAGAAATGGTAGATAAGATAAATTTGGAAAAAAGTACCCCACCCAAACCCATCCCATGTATCTTTGCTCACAAAGGGGAAAAAAACCCTCATTAATGAATAAGCATGGGTAGATTTATCTATCAAATACTACAAGGATAGAGTCCTATGTGATGTAGTAGATATGGATATTTGTCACATATTACTAGGACGTCCATGGCAGTATGATCTGCAAGCAAAACATGATGAAGTTACAAACAAATACCAAATCATTCAGAATGGACACAAATACAACCTACTCCCTCAACTTAACCTTCAACCAGAGAAGCCAAAGGAACAGTTGGTTATGATTGTAGGAGAATAAGAAATGATTAATACCATACAAGACTCGGAGGTAGGGCATGCCTAATTAGTCCTCAAACCTAAAGAGAAAATAGTTCTCAAAGAAGTACCACAGGAAGTAGACAGTCTATTGCAAAAGTATAAGGGTATTATTACAGGAGACATACTAGATGAGATCCCACCACTAAGGCACATTTTTCACCAAATAGACTTCATTCTTGGTGCTTCCCTACCCAACAAGACTGCATATAAGCTCACCCCTGGTCAAAATGTAGAGGTAACTAAACAAGTCAATGAATTGTTGACTAAAAGACTCATACAAAAGAGTCTCAACCCTTGTGTAGTCCCAAGTGTTTTGGCCCAAAAAAAGGATGGAAAATGGAGCCTTTGCACTGATTATAGGGAAATAAATAAGATTACAATTAGATATATATTTCCAATACCCATAATTGAGGATCTACTAGACCAACTGGGAGGAGCATGTTATTTTTCTAAAATAGACCTTAAATATGGCTACCATAAGATAAGAATAAGGCTAGGAGATGAGTGGAAGACTACATTTAAAACCAATGAGGGGTTATATGAATGGCTTGTGATGCCATTTGGCCTTAGCAATTCTCCTAGCACCTTCATGAGGCTAATGAATGAGTGCTTCATGACTTCATAGGAAAGTTTTTGGTGGTCTATTTAGATGACATCCTAATCTTTAGTGAAACTATAGGAGAGCACATGAGACACTTGGAACAAGTTCTCCAAAGGCTACATGAGAAAAAACTATCCATAAATCTAGAAAAGTGTACATTCATACAATAAGAACTAATATTTCTTGGCTTTTTCATCTCAAGGGGCACACTAAAGATGGATCTAGAAAAGGTAGAGACAATACTCAATTGGCCAACACTAAAAACTTCAGGTTAATTCAGAAGCTTCCATGGATTGGCTACCTTCTATAGGAAATTTGTCAAAAAAATTAGTCATATTTGTGCACCATTACTTGACACCATCAAGGGTGGTAAGAAGATCAAATTTCAATGAACCAAAGAAAATGAGGCCTTTGAATACTTGAAGGGAAGAGTGGCACAATACCCCATCTTGGCATTACCAACCTTCAACAAATTATTCATAGTGGAGACATATGCTATTAACCTAGCCATAGGTGCAGTCCTCATCTAGGATGGTAGGCCAGTAGCTTTCTTCTTAGAAAACCTCAATGAGGCCAAAAGAAAGTACAGTACATATGACTTAGAACTTTATGTCATGGTTCAAGCCCTCAAGAAATGGAGGAATTACTTGCTTCCTAAGGAATTTATTGTCCTCACATATAATCATGAACTAAGTTTCCTTAATAGCCGAGACAAGTTAAGTTGTAGGCACATAAAATGGGTTGAACAACTCCAAGCATACACTTTTTTATAAAGCACAAGAAGGGAACCTCAAAAAATGTTGCAGATGCCCTCAATAGAAGAGTGATGTTGGTTGAAGTGCAAGTCCAAAGCATGGGAATTGATGCCCTCAAGGACCTATACAAGGATGATGAAGAGTTTGGTGATATTTACAAGGTTTTCTCTACTCTCTCAGATGCATATAACACCACTTATTCAGAATATTTATTGAAGAATGTTCTATTGCTCAAAGGGGGTCATCTTTGTATTCCCAAATGCTCCATGAGGGAAAATCTGATAAAATAAAAACATTGTGGCACATTAGGGGGTCATTTTAGAATTGATAAGACACTTGAACTAATAAGGAGGAACTATCATTAGCCAAAACTTGCCACTGATGTCATAAAATTCATTGAAACATGCACAATTTTCCAAAGAGCCAAAGGAATTAGGACTAACAAGGTCTTTATCAACCACTCCCAATTCCAAAAAATCCATGGGATAGTGTGAATATGGATTTTATCTTAGGACTTCCAATAACTAAGTAGGGATTTGATAGAATCTTTGTTACAGTTGATAGATTTAGCAAAATGGCACACTTTGTTTGTTGTAAGGTTTCCAGTGATGCATCTCATATTGCTAACTTGTTCTTTAAGGAGGTGGTTAGAATTCATGGATTACCAACATCTATTATCTCAGACAGAGATGTAAAGTTCCAAGGGAATTTTCGGAGAACATTTTGGAAGAAGTTGGGCACAAACTTGTCATTTAGTTATGCATACCATCCACAAACAGATGGACAAACTGAAGTAGTAAATAGGTCATTGGGAAACCTCCTGAGATGCCTCACTAAACAATATGGACAAACTTGGGATACTATCCTTCCCCAAGAAAACTTTTCTTTTAATGACTCAATCAATAGGTCAACAAGGAAGACACCATTCCAAGTAAACTATGAACTCCTCCCTAGGGGAGTAATGGAGTTAAGAGAGTTACCAAATGACTTCAAAGCCAGTGCACAGGGTGAGGAGTTATCAGCATGGATCAAACAAATTCATGACCAAGTTAGAGACACGTTGATTCAAAACACTGCAAAATACAAGGAATGAGAAGATAAAAAGAAGAGACATGTGACTTTCAAAGAGGGAGATCAAGTGTGGGCATATTTGAAAAAAGAAAGGTTACCTAGGGGGCACACAAAATTACAAATAAGGAAGATTGGTCCCTGCCAAATACTCTACAAGTTTGGAGACAATTCTTATTAAATTTCTTTACCCCCCACCATTGCTATTTCACCTATTTTCAATGTTTGTGATTAGACTCCTTATAAAGGTGATGCAGGGTCTAATGACTCTTTGCAGGATACTGAAGATACATAGGTTGAATGGCTTAAGGACTTTTCACCAAGCCAACCCTTATAGCTAGAAAGCATCCTTGACTCCAAGATTGTAAAACAAACTAGGAAGAAGACATAGAATTATTACTTGGTTAAATGGAAGGGGCTACCTGACATTGATGCCACATGGATGAATGAAGAATGTATTAACAAACATGGAACATCCCTTTAGCAATTTCTCTCAAGTGGAACTTGAGTTTTCAAAACAAGGGAGTATGGTGCAAGGGCACCTCCCTACATTCTTCAATGATAGATCTTCATCAAGGGCCTCCAAGGATGTACCCAAGGGCCTTCATGCCTAAGGGTTAGTAACAACATCTTAGAACTAGCTAATAAGCCTATTGTAAGGCCTAGTCACCCTTGGTGTAGTTATAAACCATGGGCTTTGACTATGGTCCAAAGGTAAATTTAGGTATTTAGGCTATCCTAGGTGTCTTTTAAGTTATTTTAATGATTTCATATCATTTGGGGTCCTCGGGATCCAAGGCTTAGGCCTTATAGGCTCATTAGGAGCAAGAATGTAACATTTTCAAAAAGTTGCACATTGCAAGAAATGTTGCTCAACAATTTTTCTAAAAAGTTGCTAGCAACTTGTAAAAACCTCCCAAATGGTCACAACCTTTGAAAACTAATTGGATTTTTTGGGAAATGTCTTCAAATATCCCTTTCAGGTGGGTGGAAGACACCCTTTTGTAATTTGGCATTCAAATCAATAAAAATTCCTTATTTTCCCTATATTCTAGACTATAAACTGGTTGTGTACAGGTTTGTATGAATTTGTAGTGGAAGGAAACTTGAAGGACTAGTCACTAACATGAATTAGGACTACAATTCAATTGGATTAAATTAGTTTGGAGATCGGAGTCAGAAGTTACAAGAACTTCTTTATCGAGTGCACAGGAAACCCTCCTGAACCAAGGTTTCATCCATCCAATGCCCTAACTTGCTTTTCCACTGTGGAAATCCCATGCCACATGGGGAAATGCAATTAGGTTCAATGCACTCTAGGTCCTCAAAGACATAGGAGAAGGGGGATTGTTTTGTGAGATTTTCTTGCAGGACCTAGGCCAAGCATCTCTATGTGCTTAGACGAGAATATGGAAGAATGAAGCGATAGTAGCACTTCGGTGGTGGATGAAAGAAATATAATGATTGATTGTTGTCTCTTTTGGATCCCTAATACCATTTCAATTGGTGATTTTCCTAGGACAATTGACTGGTGAACACTTCCTTAAGTAACCAAGCCCCATTAGCCCTATTAGGCCTAGTGGATCAAGAATTGTTAGGTAGTGTCCATACAGTTTGGGATATCTTTCTTTGTGGGTTTGATATATATCAATAAAGGGTGTCTAAATATTTAAAAAAATTATATCCCCTTTAGGAAAATCTAGAACTAAGTCCCTAAAACCTCACTCCTAGGACTACAAGCCTAGAAGGCATAAAAGCCAGAGTTGTTGTCAAAAGACATAGGCATTTCAAGGGTTTGAAGATCACTCTCATTATAGAAATATAGTAAGTGTGGAACCTTTCCATCCCCTTCCTAATCCATAGGTTCCTATTTTGAGACAAAGCCATAAAAGGAAGGCATTTCTACCAAGGAAGACATAGGTCTTCTAGGAGGATAAGAGAGTTTTGGAAGTTGTAGGATCTTTTGAACATGTAGAGAACTCTTCCAAGCCAATTTGGTCCTATAGAAGGCACCCGAGACCACACCACTCTCAAATCACCTGAATAGGGGAGAGATTTGCATTGATTACTCACTATATGTACTCCCTTGGATTCAAATCCATGACAAATCCAATATCACTTTGTGTGAGGTGAAGGAGTATACATTTGTGGGAAAAGGTTGGAACACTTCCCTTTTGACCTTAAGTAGTTTTTCTTGATGTTCTTTCTTATTTTAAGACCCATGAAGTCTTTTGTGAACATACACTTGACACATTTTTATACCTTGTTAGACTTCACAAATGCATGTGTCCCCAAAGTTTCTATATCCTTTGGTGGATTGTTTGAAGACCTTTTTTTCTCACACTATTTTCTTGCTTGGAAACATTCAAACCTGATTTAGGGATGCTTATACTCCAAACTGATTATCATATCTGATTGATCAATAATTCATCACTTTGGTGGATGTCTATATCAAAAAATTCTAAAATGTTTGAAAAAATTTCACCTCAACTTGGTAGGACCATAACTTTTGACTCGGTGCTCGAAATTGAGACAAAAGTACTCTTCCTACATTATCTAAAGATCCTTGTCAAGATCTGAGCATCCCTACAACTCCTTGTCATAATCCTTCGCATCCATCTCAAAAATCTATCATTCTCCCTACTCAATTACATGATAAAGATTTTGATTCTCTTATTAAAGTTACTAATGAGCCTATTGGTATAACTAAATACCAAAGCCTTAGCCATGCTACTCACTCTACGAATGATTTTATTCATATCCATTATCCCTTTGCATCTTCCAAATCCATCATTGGTCCTTATATCCCAAAGTTGAAACCTTAAAACCTTTCATCCATATTGGATCCCTATGTTCCTCCATCCACTATACCTCTTTCTCCTAGCTTTCCATCCACTTCTTCCATCATACCTCAAGATCAACAAAGACATACATCCTTGATAAATTTCCATCCATCCATTCATCTAAACCCATCATATCAGTCGCTTTGATCCATAATTCCCAAGTCTTTTGGAAGCAATTTGGATGTGCAACATAAGAATAAGAAATACAAGAATCAACTTACATATGAAGATCACCATGTCCTATCTAATAGACATGTGACTACAAAAAAAATTGAAAAATCCAAGAGACCATAAGGGTCCTCAAAGAAAAGAATAAAATCAAAGAAAATATGGGTTCCTAAATCCATCATGGAAGATTTACAATCAAAAGCATCTAAAAGTAATGAAAAAAAAAAAGCTATTTGGATTCCCAAGTCTCTCTTAAAGGACTTGAATATAAAAGAAAAATCAAAGTTGACATTCAAGCTTTCAAAGACTTCCACTCCATATTTTCCCAAACTTATATCCTCTCCTTCATCCATCTTGGGTCCTTGAGTCCCAAGATCCATGTTCTCTCGAACATCAAACCCTCAAGCTAGTGAATTCATTCTCCCTCCATCTATCCACTACCCTTCAAGGTGTGTGTCAATGTTGATCTTGCCAACTTTTTCATCTACCCCTACACAAGCTTTCAATAGCCTATCCACTATCTAACTCCTACATAGACTCCTTATCCTCTCATTACATATCCTTCCATTCCTCTTATACCATCTCACACATAAATCCTTAGCTATCATTCTTTCCTCTATCTCATTTTCCTATCATTACCTTATCAGCATCTTTGAGCATACGTCTCAGTGGCCTTGGCCTATCATATCATATCTTTCCAAAGGAGCAGTATCCAAAGAGCATCAGGCTTGAGTTCCTTCAAAAATTAGAAAATACAAAAATTAGAAAAAAAAAAAAAAAAGAAAAAGGAAAAAAATGTGCCCTGGTGAAAACCTTGAAACATGCACCTTGGTAGAAAAAGTAAAGAGAAATAAATTCCTGCTATGGTGAAAAATACTCCTTGTTGCGCCTTGGACAAGTACTATGATGAAAAATTGGCACATAGGTGTTATGTGTAGTTCTTCCATCTTGTGCTCTACACTTGTGGCAAGATTCATCTACACTAGCTATCTCATGTGCACCCATAATTCCTCTTCCACCTTTTATCTTGACAAGGTTGAACTATCCATGAACATCATATATCTTGCCTTTTGTTATCCTTTCCATCAGCTGACTCACTTGCTTCTATCCATTATACCCTATCATGATCTTGCTTATACAAAATTGGCCATCACTATTATTAAGAATATTTTCCATTATGTCAAACCATTCACTCATAATATCCATCATCCTTTATGCTCATTGTGTTATTCTATCACTATCATATCCAATTGACTCCCTTGGTCTTGATCAAAATGAAGAACAAAGAAAAAAATGCAAATTTTGTTAACAAGAATCTCTTGACATGTCCACTCTTTGGACCACATTCTTTCATGAAACTAGGTCATTATCCTTATACTATCTAACGCTTCTTAAATTAGATTACATTACTATATTTCCTTTCCCTAGCTTGGGTAATCTTGAGGAGACTATCCCTAAGGGTTGCATTCACTTGCCTCATCTATCATGATCTATCTACTTCATCCACTAGCTTGCTAATCCATCCATTATGCCCTATACCTTGCTAGACATTGGAGGAAAACCAATGTGAACTTTCTTGAGAATGAGTAATCTCTTAAAATCTCTTAAAAGTTTAAAAATCTGAAAATGTCCTAAAAAAATCTTTAAAATCATAAAAATGTCCTAAAAAAATCCTAAAAATTAATATATGATCCTAAAAAAAATTCAAAACAAAAATTGATACATGTTTCTAAAAGATCCTAAAAATCATAAAATCTAAAAAATCATTCAAAATCATTATCTTTCTTTACCACTTCAATCAATCTCTTGAGCTTCATCTGAGTCACTTTATCAATCCTTCCCTATGGACAATTTTGTCACTGACATGCTACTTGGTGTTTCTTAACCCCCCAATCCTACAGTGTTTCTTTACACTATCAATTTATACATCAATGTGTTTCTCAACACATATTGGATCTTGCATCATCTTCTACACACACTCACTTTGATGAGAGCACAAAGGTGTTCCTTAACACCCAGCTCACCTTACATCTTAGAAAATTGAAATGACTGAGACATGTTATGACTTATGTTCTTTGTGTGTTGTTTGATAGATGATTTTCACTTAGTGTTCCCTCCTTAGTCTCTTTGTGATGTTATGACTAGAGGATTGGGGGCATGGGGCTTATTTTATTTGATTTATGTATGTGGGTATCACTTTAATGATCCTGGGTGTATCTTTCTTTGACCCATTGGACACTTGGGAGATTTGGATATTCATCCTTGATTGTAATATTGTGTCTTCTCATGCAAGACCGTACTCATGGTTATCTTGGCACTTATGCTTTGATGCTAGTATAATCTTGCAACATTAACTTGGAAACTGTGTTTAGGTTATATCAACACTTATGTCTCGATGCTTACATGTGTTTCCTAAATTCTATCTGATATAGATCATATTCATATCTTCATAGTTGTCTTCACACTAGTGATGGTTTTATGATCTTGTGATGTCCCTTAATAAGGCTTGATGATAAAAAAAATTAAATTAAATGGACTTATTAACCCTTGCAAATTTCACTTTTCATTTTTATGATAGCTTGCATTTCTTAGTTGCATTTCCTAGTTTGCATTTGAGTTAGGAGAGAGTCTCCTTCATCATTTTGGATAGCTAGTCAGCTACGCTCAATCATGAATCTTTCTTTCTTCTTTCTTGATCATACCTTTATCGTCTCTTTGATCTTTCTCTCTTTTTTCCTTCTATATGATCACAAGGGGTTAATCATATCATCATATCTAATCTACTTCTTATATAGCATTTTGACCTAATTTTTCAAAGTCTCAGATTTCTAATAAAATTGCACCCTTACCTAATTTTGATGTCTTGGATACATTTTTGGGATTCAAATTAAAATATGCTTCATCTTGATTGTAAAAATCATGTTTTAAATTGTTTCCTCCTACGTGCAATTGGATAACCCTTTGAGGCTAATCTATTCAATTCTTTGAGTCGATCACCATTTCCTCTTTTCCATCATAATTTCATCATCCTTCCTTCTTGTTTTGACCAAATACCCATGCTATATCATTCATGGTCAACCTTATTCAATTGGGGCAAATTCTCATCACTTTGTGGTCAAACTTGGTCTTATGTGCTTAATCGATCCTCTCAAACCTTATCGTATCTTGGTTTTGATCAAATCTTTCTCATTTATGTATCTCCTCTACCTTATTTCTACTTTGACCTTGAGGGGGTAGGAATAAAAAATAATTCAGATTTGCAAATTGATTTTTCTATATTATCTATCTTTACTAGTTCTCGTTCAATCAATTTTAGGATTAATTGCTTTTATGTGCTTTGATCGATCAAGTTCGGAGTCAGATATTTCTTATCTACCCTTTTCTAGTTCTCATTCAATCAAGTTTGAAATTATTTTTCTCTTTGTTCTCTGCTCGATCAAGTTCATAGTCAGATCTCTATCAATTACCTTGACATCATCATTCTTTGACTCAATGTGTTCCCAGATTGCTCACACATTAGTCAAAGAGGGGAAAATATAATCACCCAAAAATGGTCTAGTAAACTTTGAGCTCCACTCTAACATTAAAATTTAAAATACTAGACTTCATCTTATGCTTATTCAATCTTCTGTATCAATTCAATCTCTTATCTCTTGATCAAATCATCACTTTTTCATTTATTTGATGATATCCTAAATTTTGACCACTTTATCCTAAGCTTTATTTAACTAAAAAAATATGTCCCCTTTTAATTAAATAAAATCCACTTTATCCTATGCGTGTACATGAAAAAGGAATTTCTTAATTTAAAAAGAAAAGAAAATACTTTTTGTCTACACATTGATTACAGATTCTTCTAGGTGAGTGGAATCTCTTTTTTCCTCTTAATCTCTTCCACACATCTTGTTGCCTCTTAATCTTCTCCATTGACTTTTCCTCTTGAGAATCTTGTGCCCTAAAGTCAAAGTAGGGATTGTTCTCCACTCTTGGATTTTTCCTCTTAATCTCTCACCATCTATTTCTCTTTAAAAGGAGGCTCTGATGGAGGAGAATCCTAGGATTCTTGGCAATCCTATATCGACCAAAAATATGTGTCTTTGAAGGTAGATTGTTAGTTTTGATCTTAGTTTGGTGGCCTTCTTGCTTAGTTTGGGAGACTGGTTGCTTGGTTCTGTGGTTACCAGGGTGCTCGGTCTCTGAAGAATGCTCGGTAACTAAAGGCATCAGTTCACTGGCGTTCAGAGATAACTATGTTCCTCGGTCATGCTTGGTGTGGTCGATCGACTAGTGCATGATTATTTCCTTTGTTGCTTGATGTTCTTTCTTACCGACTAGTTTGTTTTATTGGATCAGCTTGGCCAACTAGTTCTATTGATTTGGGTCTCTTCAAGTTATGGATTGACCATTGGACATGTGGGGACCTAGATCTGGCATGTTGCATTCTTCTCTGTGGATCTGATGATCATTGGGGCCATCTTGGAGAGTTTATTTATTTTGTCAGGCTATTTGAGAGCCGACTGATGTTTTAGCATTTAATATTTATTTGTGAGGATTTATTGTTTCTTGAGCTGACTTGTGGCTAGGAATCAGTATTTATAGGATGCTTGGATAGTTGTTTTGGGAGGATTTTTTCATTGGGAGAAATTTTAGTAGCCTGTGAGCTTAGGAGCAGGAAGATTTCATTGAAGTTTGAGTACAAGTTTAGATCTTTCCTGGGTGCCTACCAGTGTGCTGCCTATTGCAGACTTGGGCTAGCTAACTAGTGATGTGGAAAAGATTTGGATCCTGCAAGATCTTGTAAACTATTATTTTCTTTGTATCTAGTCGTAACCGGGAAGGCCTTACAAACCGGCACATTGCATGTAATCGGTGATTTGATGAATAAAGACTTTAGTTTTATTTCAGATTTCTTGTTGTTATTGTGTATTTTCACTACATATTGGTTTGGCTGCAAGGTCAGTCAATCCTTAATTGGATCCACTAGTCTTGACTAAATCAGGTGGTATCAGAGCGAAGATTTTTCCTATTTGAGCAAAGTTAGTTCTTTTTGGAGCCAAGTGGATCTTGTTTATCTAGATCTCAATTTGAAGATGCCTACGAGGAGAAATCATGAGATCTCAGAGGAAGAAGAAACTACTAGAGAATTTAGTCTTGATGATTTTAGGGCCTTGCAGAAACAAGTGCAAGAATTACAAGAGGATTTGAGAAAGAAGAAGCCTACCTTGAAAGAGGATAGTGATGATGAATCTAAGGAAGATCATTTTGAAGAAGTTGTAGAAGAAGCTAGAGATTCTGAGGAGAATCGAATTCTGAAAGCTATGTCTAAGATTGGGAAAAGACCTAAGATTGAAGTTTCTGCATTTGTTGGAAGCCTTAGGCTAGAAGAATTGATTGACTGGATCAATGAGATTGATGAGTACTTTGAGTATGAAGAAATAGAAGATCCTGATAGGGTTAGATTTGCAAAGACTAAGTTGAAAGGTCATGCAAATATCTAGTGGAAAGAAGTTCAATTGGAAAGAGGTAGAAGAGGAAAATAAAATATCACTAAGTGGAACCGAATGGTTGACAAGTTGAAGAAGCAATTCATTCTGGTGGATTATGAATTGGACATGTTTAAGAAGATGCAATCTCTGAAGTAGACTAACAAATCAGTACAGGATTATACCGAGGGGTTTTATAGAATCCTGATTAGAACTGGTCATTCTTAAGCTGATAAAGAGAAGGTTGCTAGGTATGTCTATGGTTTGAGACCTAGTATTCAGGAAGAGTTACTTATTGTGCCGATGAAAATAATCGGTGATTCTTATCAGATGGAATTGAAGATTGAAGAGAAACTAAATAAGAAGTATGAAGTAAAATAGAGCAATAGGAACCAAGGTGGTAAAACTGGTGAGACAGTTGTTGAGAGTAATGTGATAGAGAATCCTAATTCTAATGTGGGATCTAGTAGTGGTCAAGTTACTAATAATGTTGGATAGAGAGGAAGGGCGAAGAATGAGTTCATTGGCACTTGTTATAACTATGGTGAAGTTGGTCATAGAAGTTGGCAATGTCCTAAGAAAAGGGTGGCACTCACTACTGAAGAAGATATTGTGAATATTGCGGAGAAAGGTGAGACACTTATCACTAGAAGGTTAGCTGCATGTGTCCATGAACTGGTACAAAGGAGAAATCTATTTAGAACTAGATGTAAGTGCAAGGATAAGGTATGTAATGTCATAGTTGATGGTGGCAGTTCTGAGAACTTTATTTTAGATGAAATGGTTAGTAAATTGAATTTGGAAAGAAGGAAACATCCTAATCCTTATCAAATTAGTTGGATAAAAGATGTTTCTAAGGTTAGATTTGAAGAATAATTCTTGGTTAAGTTTCAGATTGGATCTTACCAGGATGAGATATTATGTGATATATTGCCTATGGATGCTTGTCATCTATTTCTCGGTAGACCTTGGCATTTTGACAGGAATGTTTTGTTTGATGGTCATGCTAACTCCTATGTGGTTAGGCATGAAGGATCTCAACATAATTTGATATCTTTACAAGAGATAGGGGTTAAGGGATGTGGATTTATCAGGTGTTGTCCTTATGACAAACCTCAGGAGCGCAAGGTTGATGAACCTATTCCTGTGAAGTCTAGTTTGAAAGAAAAGGAGAATGATATCTCTGAAGAGTTTGTTGAGATTAAGAAATAGATGGTCTTGCTAGAAGAGATGGTACAACACATGGTGACATTTGTGACACAAAGAGATGTAGATGATATAGAGTTGGTTGAGGAGTCTGGAGAGGATGAACCTTACCAAGGCACTAAGGTGATCAGTAGTCATTAGAGTTAGTTGCTAGCAGTTATCGACCAGAAGGATAAGCACAGTGGAAAGTAGAAGAAATTTTGGCATAAGACAGTGGATGAAGTGAAGACTACTTGGGATGAAGGACAAGAAGAGATCTGGGTGAAGAACAAATTTGGCATACCTATTCTGATTCCCTTGAGACGTTCCTAATTTCCTTATGAGAAAATCTTTCTTACCTAGGGTGTCTGATGCAGGAGCATCCTAAGATTCTTGGCAATCCTATATCAACCAAAAATATGTTTTCCTTTGAAGGTATATTGTTAGTTTTGATCTTGGTTTGGTGGAGTTCTTGCTTGATTCGGGTGACTGGTTGCTCGATTCTATGGTTATCAGGGTGCTCGATCTCTAAAGAACTAATGCAGTCAAGATGGGTGGATCCAGTTAAGGACTGACCAACCTTGCAGCCAAACCAATATGCAACAAAAACACACAATAACAACAATAGATCTACAATGAAATAGAAGTCTAAATTCATGAAAACACTGATTACATGCAATGTGCCAGGCTGTAAGGGCTTCCTGGTTATGGCCAATTACAAAGCAAGTAATAGTCTACAAGATCTCGCAAGATCAAAATATTTTCCCCAACATCAGTATTCAGCTAGCCCAGGTCTATAACACACAACACACTAGTAGGCACACAGGAAAGATCTAAACTTGTACTCCAACTTCCAAGCAATCTTCCTACTCCTAAGCTTGTAGGCTACTAACCTCACTTCCCACCCAAAAATTGATCCCTAAACAACTACCCAAGTATCCTATAAATACTGATTCCCAGCCACAAGTTGGTTGATGAAACAATAAACTCTTATAACAAATATTAAATGCTAACACATCAGTCAGCTCTCACATAGCCTTACAAGATAAATAAGCTCTCAAAGATGGCCCCAAATGGTCATCAAATCCACATTGGAGAGTGCAACATGCTAGATCTAGGTCCCCACATGTCTAATGATCAATCCATAACACGAGGAGCATGACCCAAATTAAATGCACCAGTCGGCCAAGCCGATCTAACAAAACAATCCAGTCGGTAAGCAAGAACACCGAGTAACAGGGAAGATAACTGAGCACCAGTCGACTGACCATGCCAAGCATGACCGAGCAATGCAGTTATCATCGAGCACCAGTGAACTGACACCTTTAGTTACCAAGCATTTTTCAGAGATGGAGCACCCCAATAACCATATAAACCAAGCAACCAGTCTTCCAAACCGAGCAAGAACTCCACCAAACCAAGATCAAAACTAACAATCTACCTTCAAAGACAAACATATTTTTGGTTGATATAGGATTGCCAAGAATCCTAGGATGCTCTTGCATCAGACACCCCAGGTAAGAAATATTTTCTCATAAGGAAATCAAGAACACCTCAAGGGAGTCAGAACAGGTATGCCAAATTTGTTCTTCACCCATATCTCTTCCGGTCCTTCATCCCAAGTAGTCTTCACTTCATTCACTATCTCATGCAGAAATTCCTTCTATTTTCCACTTCATTTATTCCTCTGGTCGGTAATTGATAGCAACCGACTCTAACCACTACCGATCACCTTAGTGCCTCGGTAAGGTTTATCCTCCCCAGACTCCTCAATCAACTTAGTATCATCTGCATCTCTTTGTGTCACAAATGTCACCATTTTTTGAACCATCTCTACCAAGAAAACCATCTATCTCTTAATCTCAACAAACTCTTTAGAGATATCATTCTCCTTCTCCTTCAAACTAGGCTTAACAGGAATAGTTTCATCAACCTTCTATTCCTAAGGTTTGACATAAGGACAACACCTAATAACTCCACATTCCTTAACCCCTGTCTCCTATAAAGGTATCAACTTATGTCGAGCTCCTTCATGCCTAACCACATAGGTGTTAGCATGACCATCAAACAAAACATTTATGTCAAATTGCCAGGGTCTACCGAGCAAGAGATGAGAAGCATCCATAGGCAATATATCACACAATATCTCATCATGGTAAGAACCAATCTGAAACTTAAACAAGCATTGTTCTTCAACTCTAACCTTAGAAACATCTTGTATCCAACTACTGATAAGGATTAGGATGCTTCCTTCTTTCCAAATTCAATTTACTAACCAGTTCATCTGAAACAAAGTTTTTAGAACTGCCACCATCAACTATGACATTACATACCTTATTCTTGCACTTACATTTGGTCCTAAATAAATTCCTCCTTTGCACTGGTTCATGAACACATGTAGCTAATCTCCTAGTGATAATTTTCTCACCTTTCTCTAGAACATTCTCAATGTCTTCTTCAGCAACTAATGCAACTCTTTTCTTAGGGCACTGCCAACTTCTATGACTAGCTTCACCACAGTTATAACAAGTTCTGGTGAACTCATTCTTCCACCTTCCTCTCTGTCCAACATTCTTAGTAACTTGACCACTTCCAAATCCTACATCAAACTTAGGATTCTCTGTCACATTACTCTCAACAACTGTCTCACTAGTTTTACCACCTCGGTTCCTACGATTATGTTTTCCTTCATACTTCTTATTCAGCTTCTCTTCAATCTTTAATGCCATTTGATAAGCATCACCAATTGTTTTCATTTGCATAGTAAGTAACTCTTCCTAAATACTAGGTCTCAAACCATAGACATACCTAGCAACCTTCTCTTTATCAGCTTCAAAATGACCAGTTCTAATCAGGATTCTATAAAACTCCTCAGTATACTCCTGTACCAATTTGTTATTTTTCTTCAAAGCTTACATCTTCTTAAACATGTCCAATTCATAATCCACCAAAATGAATTGCTTCTTCAACTTGTCAACCATTTCGGTTCCACTTAGTGATCTTCTATTTTCCTCTTCTACCTCTTTCCAACTGAACTTCTCTCCAACAAATATTTGCATGACCTTTCAACTTAGTCATTGCAAATCTAACCCTATCAGGATCTTCTATTTCTTCATAATCAAAGTATTCATGAATCTCATTGATCCAATCAATCAATTTTTCAAGCCTAAGGCTTCTAGCAAATGCAAAAACTTCAATCTTAGGTCTCTTCCCAATCTTAAACATAGCTTTGAAAATTTGATTCTCCTCATAATCTTTAGCTTCTTCTACAGCTTCTACAAAATGGTCTTCCTCAGATTCATCATCACTATCCTCCTTCAAGGTAGGCTTCTTCTTTCTCAATTCTTCTTGTAGGTCTTGCACTTGTTTTTGCAAATCCCTAAAATCATCAAGACATAATTCTCCAGTAGCTTCTTCTTCCTTAGGGATCTCTCAATTTCTCCTCGGAGGCATCTTTAAATCAAGATCTAGATACACAAGATCCACTCGGCTCCAACAGGAATAGAGTTTTCTCAAATAGGAACAAACTTCACTCTGATACCACTTAATGTAGTCAAGATGGGTGGATCCAATTAAGGACTAACCAACCTTGTAGCCAAACCAATATGCATCGGAAACACATAATAACTATTCAGGCTTAGAATTGTTACCTCTATCAAGCAATAAGGCTAACAAAAATTCTAGCTGACAATGGAAACCTCTCCTAGCTGTGGGTAAACTATGATTAGAGAGGAATCTCCAGATTCTAGGCCGGTTCCTATAAAATATTGGCTATCACTTTACTAACCTAAAAAACTTGATGGGAAAAGGGTAAAGGGAACTTTAAAACTTAGAAAATAAAGGTGATACACCAATGACTGATTCAGAAATCAGAAAAGAAAAATAACTCCAGACCTAGTTCACTATGAAATTCAGATGTTTGGAACACTTTTCACCATATAGACTAATGAATTTGATAATCAGGGATTAACCACAAATTACTAAACTCTTAGCAACATACATTTCTCAAATAAGGTTTGATTAATCAGATTTGTCAATCTGGAAGGAAAAATGAAACATTCACTTGCAAAATCAAAATCAAAAAGATGAACGCTTACTAAAGAAGATGGAAAGGAATGATAATCTGAACACAAAAATGACCTGTAATCTGGTATATTTCCTTCACAATTTCTGCAAAAATGGTTACAAAAGTGGCCTGAAAAATATTTAGGAACAATACGTTCACTAAAATGCCCTCTTTTCAAAATCTGCAACCCTTAGAAAAGAAAATCTTCTTTCCTAAAAAGGCCTCCAAAACCCTAATCTGAGAATGCCTATCCCTTACAAAAATGCCCTATCTTGGCCATAAATCA
This sequence comes from Chamaecyparis obtusa, assembly GCA_027943335.1. NCBI lineage: Eukaryota > Viridiplantae > Streptophyta > Pinopsida > Cupressales > Cupressaceae > Chamaecyparis > Chamaecyparis obtusa. The sequence goes on from BSBK01003481.1 coordinate 82,449, forward strand.
TGCAAAATAATTAGACCACATGTCCTTAAAAAGTCTATCTTCCCTAAATTTTGGCTTTAATAAGGAATAAAAATTCCTTTTACAAAATGATAATGCCAAAATTTTATCTATCTTTTTAATAAAAATGGCTTAAAATAAGAAATTTTCAAAAAATCCCTCTACAATATATGATGCCAAATTTATTAAAAGAAAATAAATATTAAAAAGACTTTAATATTTATTGACGCCAAAAGACTATAAAACAAATAAACCTAACCTACCCATCAAATACATTTTAACTTAGACAAAGCTAAGTGTATCAAATAAGGCATAGTAGGGAGTCGACATGACTACAACCCACTTTCCATATACGATGTGAAAAATATACTAAAATGCAAGGTGGCACTCTGTTTGTGATATTCGAGATGCAAGGTGGCATTCTGTGGTCATATTGAATGTTTGAAAGTCCCTCTCTTCTCGCGGATTCCAAATTATATTTGTTTCATTTTGGGCACTTTGTCTTTGACATACGAACTTGGCATTCTGATAAGGAAATCAAACCCTAGTTCTCTGTCTATCGAACTATCTGGAGAAACTTGGCATATTTGTTGAAAATTTTCCTACAAGGATTCAGGGAATCATACCCTAATAAATAGGAAGAACATGGCATGCATCTGATGAAACTGTAAGTCTCCCCTTTCGGATCACTGTTAATGCTTTATTGCAAAAAAACATGGCCATAATTTCTTGCATAAAATTTGCTTTAATCTGCAGGAAACGTGGCTTCTCTGATGCTTTACTAATTTAGTGCATATGCACTGTTTGTTCCATATTTGTTGAAAAATAAAGCACAAATGTGCCCTCTTTTTTCTGCATAATGTGTTGAAATTTATTGTCCGATACACAAGTAGATTTAGCATATACAATCACGGTTTTGATCAAAACATTACACAGTTTCATTGTATAAATGGTGAGTTTTTATGAATAATGGGGTTTCAAACTTGAGAAAACCTTGCTGAACATATAGCTTCATTCACTATTTGAACTTTCTATTTTGACATTTTTGGATTCAAATCTTCAGTTGGCATTCTACCTTCAGACATATACTTGAGCATCTCTATTAAAACATGCTCTTTTGTCTGCAATAATAATAAGGCTTAGAACTGAGAGTCTTGGAACATTTCTTCACTCTAATGTTCAACATATGAACTCACTATTTTTCTTTTCAAATACCTTTGCATCTTCACTGTTGTTTTTACTATTGTGAGTTTGCATTTTACTGATAACAGCAAGTTGGTTCACGGCATTGTTTGCCTCTTTTCGGTAAGCTTTGAACATATACCATAATGATTCACTGTAGCCTAGTTTCAACAAGAAACTCATGGTTAACACTCTCCTTTTGTTTAATAATGCCATTATCCTTATGCTGATAACCAATACTTAAGAACATTGCTGAGCTTTTTCCCTGAATGAAATCATGCCATAATATAAAAGTTGACCTCTCCAATACTTAAGAAACTGTAGATGCACTTTTTGACTGCAAGCATTGATAAATTTATGATCATGATAGAGCATATCATTTCCTTTTTTTTGCACTCTATGTTCTTAACAAGAAATTTGTCAATACATTTTTTTTTATTAAGTTACAAAGAAATGCACATTATCAATTGAACCTGGGGCTCTCGGTTTCAAATAGAAATTTGAGTTTGAAATAAGCTTTTGAACTTGCGTTCACTGTCCTTTTTCACCAGTCTTTATTTGAAACATTAACTGTCATTGTTCCTTCAGTTGTGGACAACTTTGACAAGAAAATATATTAAAGAATCTCATTTATCTCTTCAGCATAAGTTCACCATTATGAACTTGAGTTCAAATTTCAAATTTTGATCAGCATTCCAGCATTATTACCTGACATGTCTCTTGTCAACAATTTTGAATATGAACCAACTTTCTAATTTCTAACAAGCACTGTAAAAATGTGATCAATTTAGCATTCTAAAGCTAATATCACCAATATTTATTGTAGCTCCTGTAGCAGATTATTGTACACTTCCTTTTGATACTGAATTGACAATTCATATTATGAAGTACAACAAGATGTAAATGTTTATTATTCTTGTTAATGAAGTTCGAGCATGGGCTCGTGACACTCAATAACAACAAAATGTTAATGATTGAGGTTTGAACATGGGTTCATGACACCCAGTCATAACATTTTGTTAACATTTATATTATGATTCAACCTTGAAGTACTTGAAAATATTCAGCATTAAAATCATTGAAAGTTTTTGAAAATGTACTCTATTTGTGATGAAATCCACATCAAGGAGATTAGCAACCTGGAACTTCCTGTAGCATGGGAAACCAGCGTGTTCTGCATCTTCAAAATATGACTAAAAAAGTGAACCAGTCCACTGTTATCTGCAAAACACTTGTTAATTACATGCAATATCAATAAGAAACATATTCTCAAAAAGGTTTCTTAATTCAGGAATACAATTAAGTCCCTTTCATTCAGATTCTTTAGTTGTCCAAAATGAAATCACACACCACAATAGGTACTAAAAGTGAAAGGTTTCACATTCTAGAACATGTCCCTTTAACACTTTCTCGTAGTGATAGTTTTCATTTACTTGCTACATTTGTTCTTAGATTGATATGCAAATAGTATCAGATAGCTGATGTATGTAACTGTTTTCCTTGTATTTCTTAGATCTGATAGGATCTAACAATTATTTCTTTTCTTTTTTCAGGTGATGCTGCCTTAAGGACCGAAATGCAGATGGAGACCTGAGTACGACTTAGATGCAGGTACCTAACAGATACCAGCAGAACCAACACAAATACGAGGCAATGCATGGGAACCTTTTACACACTTTAGTTTTATGTTCTAATTTGCAAATGTACTCTGATTATTGAATCATGTAATATGAATCAAATGACATTTGTACTACATTCTTATGGATGCACAATGTAATGATCAATGATAAATTTTTTGATTTTGTAATAATTTGATCAATACTTAGAGTACAAAAGTAAAATTGGATAACAAATGTAGTAAGTAGATGCAAACTAACAAAACCTACAAGATAGTGTTAATTAGACAACTTGAATGTGTAAAATTCTTTTAGTGCCTATTGTGTTGTGTGGTTAGATTTTGGATAACAATTTTGGTGACTTCTGTTGGATGTCTACCTGCTAGACATGACCTGTAGACTTATCCTAAGGCTTGCAAACTTATAAATTTGAACCATGAATGTAGTTTATTGAAATAAAAATGCATCTGTAACTAGACTCATGCAACCCCGAAAACTTAGACTCAAAACAACCTAAGACCTAGTGCTGGAACAACACTTATTTTAAATGAAAAACCTAGGCAAACCTAACCCTCAAAGCAAAGCTTGAGGTGTATTCCATTAACTATAATTTGTAGTTCTTCTCCTTTAGTTGTGGACAACTGAAATGCATTATTTTCCTTGCAGGCTATTATGACAAATGGGCCTGACCAAAAATTATCAAATTTTCCATGTTGTCCTGGCCTACTTTTCAAAACATCCCACTTTAGAACCAAGTCTCCTTCTTTGAAATCTCTGAACTTTGCCTTCTTGTCAAAAGACCTTTTAGTTTGAGCTTGTTTTAGCTCCATTATATCCAAGGCATTCCTTCTATCTTCTTCTAACTTAAGTAAATCAACATACCTGATCTTCAATGGGTCTTCTTCCTCGAATAATAGCATCTGATCAGCAAGTTGTAATGTTGGAAACTCAGTAGAAACTGGCAATCTAGCCTCTTTTCCATAAACTAGGACATAAGGTGAATTCTCAATGACCTGTTTAAGAGTTATTCTGTCAAGCCATAGGGCTGCCTTCAATTTTGAGTGCCAATCTCTTTTATTTTCCTGTAGAATCTTCTTGATAATCCTTGTTAGGTTCTTGTTAGTAGACTCAGCAAGACCATTACCCTGAGGATAATAGTTTGATGAAGTGTTGAGGTAAACTCCATTTCTAACAACCCATTCTATGATAGATAAACTAATGAAAGCCATAGCATTATCTGAAATGATGGATTGAGGAACTCCAAACCTGGTAATTATGTCTTCATAAAACCTTAGAACAGCAGGTCCAGTAGCTTCCTTTAATGCAACAGCTTCAGTCCACCTTGTGAAATAATCAGTGGTAGTCAAAATCCACTTATGGATAGCACTAGAATTAGGGTGAATAGGACCTATGAAGTCCATTCCCCACTTTGCAAAAGGTTGGTCAACAATAATAGGTTTTAATGGAAATGCTGCCATCTTTTGTTTACCTGCAAATAATGCACACTTTTGACACTTCCTAGCCCAAGCATAAGCATCTTTGAACAAGTCAGGCCAATAATAGACTACCCTTAATATTTTCATTGATGTAGTCTTAGGGCTAAAGTGACCACCACATGATCCATCATGAAATTTAGAAAGTATTCTATTTTGATATATTGTATCAACACATCTTAAAAACATACCAGAATAATCCTTTCTGTATAAAACACCATCAATAAGGACATAAGGAATAGATTGCAATCTGTAGTACCTTCTTTGGGCCTTATTAAGGTCACTTGGACATAATCCAGTCTGAAGATACTTGGTCATATCAGATAACCAGGTTGCTGAATTAAAAATTAGCACTGTATCAATTTGAGAATCATCAGTTTTATGAGGAATTTCAGTACTTTCCTCTTCATTTGCAAGTTGGGCACAAAGGCCTTTTCCTCTTACCATCTTGGTAACATGTATTTGAATGTCATATCCCATCACTCTGGTTATCCAACTAGCACGCTTCTCATTTACATCCTTGCTCAATAAGAATTCTTTAACACTTGGATGTGCAACCATGAGATGCACTCTGTTATTAGCAACCAGGTGTTTAAACTTTTTCAATGCCTTGATGGTAGCAAGTACATGTTTCTCAAATAATGTGTACCTTTTCTCGTAGTCATCCATACCTTTGCTAAAGAAAGCAATTGGCTGCTCTTGTCCTTCATCATTTTTCTGAACCAACATAGCAGAAATTGTATCAGTAGCACCATAAGCATATAAGATAAAGTCTTTATTAAAATCCGGATTAACTAGAGTAGGCGCTAAAGATAGAGCTTGCTTGATCAGCTCAAAATTATTCTTTCCTTCTTCAGTCCAATGAAATGCAATATTCTTTTTTAGCATAGATGTTAATGGTTTCAACAAGTTAGCAATATCTGGAATGAATCTACGTACAAAATTGATCCTGCCAATGAAACTTTGCAAACCCTTTTTATGTTTAGGTAGTGAAAGTTCTAGGATTGCATGAATTCTCTCAGGATCTATTGTTGTACCTTCTTTAGAAACCTTATAACCTAATAATTTTCCTTCATGAACAGCAAAAATAGATTTCTTAGGATTCAAAGATATGCCAAATTCTCTACATCTTTGCAAGATTTGTCTTAAATGGTCAATGTGTTGACCAGCTTCTTTACTATAAATGGTAATGTCATCAAGGTAGACTAAAACAAACTTATACATAAGATTTTTGAAGGCCATATCCATTGCCTTCTGAAAGGTTTCCCCAGCATTGGACAATCCAAAGGGCATTCTTTTGTAAGCCATAGTGCTCCATTTTGTAGTAAAAGCTATTTTATACTGGTCTGATTCTTTAACCAGAATTTGGTTATAACCAGAATAACCGTCAAGAAGAGAAAATCTCTCTGATCCAAATACATATTGTAGAATCTATTCCATGGAAGGAAGTGGATGTCTATCTTTCAGAGAGGCCCTATTAAGGTCTCTAAAATCTACACATAATCTAATCTCACCATTCTTCTTCCTAACCGGAACCAAGTTAGAAACCCAAGATGTATGTTTAATTGGAAAAATAATATCTCCATCTAATAGTTTTCTTAATTCCTTGAGCATTAAAGGCTCTAATTTTGGGTTAATGGGCCTTTGTATCTACCTAATTGGTTTTGCATTGGGCTCTAATTCTATACTATGTTGAGTAAGTTGAGGATCAAAGCCCTTAAGATCAGAATAGTCCCAAGTAAAAACATCACTAAATTCCCTAAAAAGATCAATGAACAACTCTTTTTCCATAGGAGAATTTATCTTACCAACTTTAAGCCACTTGTCTCTAAAAATCTCAATTTCCTCATAATGATCTTGTTTAACCAGCAAGCTGGTTTTGCCTTTTCTAAACTGATCATCAGAATTGAAAACGGATTCCAAGCTAACTAGTCCCTTTGGCAACTTATTGGATTTCAAATGGATAATCTGATCCTCAATTTGCTGATTACTCTTGTCGTCCTTAGGAGCTGAGAAATCATTAGTTTCTGTAAGAAAACTCAAAATGTGCTCATTAGTATTAAAAACCTGCCAATATGCATCATTATCAGGTATAGAAGGCCTGACAACTACCTTAACATAAGACTGATCAATAAACAGTCCTTTATTTTCTATTACATCAGCCTAAGTACCAATTGTAGCTAGCCTATCTGCATGCAGGTTTTGCCTTCTAGGTATAGATATCACATTAAAAGCATCAAATTTTGCTATCATATCAGATACCCTAGACTTGTACATCTTTAACAAATCATTTTTCACAGTATTAAGGCCTCTCACCTGTCTAACAATTAACTCACTATCTCCAAAAGCTCTGAGACACTTAATACCTTTCAGCCTTGCCCATTCTAGTCCCTGTATTAAGCTCTCATATTCTACTACATTGTTGGAACAAGGAAAATTTAGTTTATAGGCAACATAAAATTTATCACCATTAGGAGATACTAACATAACTCCTTCCCCCACACCATCTTTGTTCCTTGAACCATCAAAAAATAGATCCCAAACCTGATTAGACTCATTAGATTCAGTTTCTTGATCCATAACTAGGTTAGGAATAACAGCATCAGACTCAAACATCATGTAATTACCAAAACCAGAATCAAAAGATTCATCTTTATGAGCATTTCTAAAAGCCCATTCATCTAAAACAATATCTGGATATGCTTCAATTTTTGTATTGTAAGATGAACATTCTGGAATCTCATCTTGTTCCATGTTAATGCAATTAACATTGATTGGACTAGGATTATATGGCTTAATGTGGTTTATAGAGAAGGATTTAGATTGAATGGTCACTCTAGTACCATACCTTGTTCTAAAAAATAGGTGTGACCAGTCAGATGAAAAATAACCATCAATCTTAGCTGTGAAATCTCTGGATAAACATATAGCAAAGTATGCTGGCAGATCAATTACATAGATATCTTGTGAAATAGAAACATTTGGGCAAGAATGAAGTGTTAAGTTTGCATTTTTTATAACTCCTAAGGTTTTTACAGCAGTACCATCAAGCTGTACTACACCTTTTTCAAGAGGTTCATACTTGAGATTCAATGAATCAGCCACCTTTTTTGGCATTACAGTGCTGGTAGCACCACTATCAACCATGCAATTGTGAACAAGCTTATTTCCAATAATCAGAGTAACATAAAAAGGAGGAGGTTTCTGGTTTGGAGTCTTTTTACCTTCCTTCTCTGATGTTTTCTGAACATTTGCAGACTTTTGATCAGCTGAAACTGCTGATTTTTCAATATTTATAGTCTTCTTTACCTCTGTACTTACTGACTGTTGTACTTTTATAGGCTTACTTGCCTCTTTTGGAGTCTTTTCTTGAGCTTTTGAAGGCTCATAATTAACCATAATTACACTTGGTTGCTGTTGTACAGCCTGGTGTGAATTGCTTGACAACTTTGACAAACCCTCTTTCAGAATTTCAATTTGGCTAGGAATATGCAGAGTGTCCCAAGCGGACAAGGTAACATTATTTTTCTTCATAGTATCAACAATATTGAAAGGAACTGAAAACTATACCTTACTTGCTAATCTAGGTGATCCTTAATCAGCCCCTTTTGGATTTTGATCTCTAGTAGCAGTAACTGTTGGATTCCTCAAGATAGATACTGGTGTACTAGGAGCATTTCCAGCAATCCTATCTACTTCAAGAGCTCTCTTTTTTGCTCTAGTATTTTCTACAATTGATGTGTCCTCATTAAACCCACAAAATTCTTCTTCTTGCCAATTCAAAAACCTAGTTTCAATACTTGGATCTGCTTGATTTTGAACCATCTCTAACAGAAATATTCTGTTGTGAATTTAATGAATTTTGAACCATAAGAGCTTGATTCAAAATACCATTAGAACATGTTGATTGGTCATGTGCTTCATTACATGGAAAACACCAGTCAGTAGCAATGTTATTTTGGGAAGGTACAATGTCCCTAACAGCATTAAGAGGTGCCGGATTATACTGCCTATTGGGCCTTATATTCCAATTCTACCTATTTGCATTGGTATTACCTTGAAATTGTTTCCTATTAGACTAAAAATTTGATTGATTTGGGTATGGTGTAGAGGATGAACCAGAAAACTGGTTCTAAACAGCAGGGTTAACCTGAGATTGATTTCTCTTAAGTGCTACCAATTCATTCCCAAAAGACTGAAGTAAACTCTCAAGTTTTTGTTGACTATCCTTAATGGTTTGCAACTCATTTGAATAAGCTACAGGATCTATTTCTAAGGGTTTATAAGATGGGACAGCTGCTATTGGTGGAACCACTAATGGCATGTTTGCTTGAATATTAGGAAAAAAGGGCATAGGTGGCCTAGGTGCTATCTTTCCTACTTGAATAAGACTATTTTCTGCCCTAATTGCATAATCATAAGCTTGAGGCAATGTATTACCCCCCATAGACTGGATCATCACAGATATATCACTATTAAGACTCTTCAAATAATATAGAAATGCATAGTTAGCTGAAGGCCTTACCGTAGCAGGAATCCGATCCCAAATCTTTTGAAACCGTAGATTGAAATCACTCATTTCCTCTTATGGAGCTCTTTTGATTGTCGTCAATTGCTCCACAAGAGACAAATTATCATACTTGTCTTCAAAATATTTGGATAATCTCTCACCAAGCATATCCCATGTAGAAATAGAATTCACCTGAAGGGTCCTAAACCAATCAAGGGCCTTACCCTTGAGGGATGCTGCCAGTAGCTTCAAAGCTACATCTTCCTCAATGATATGATGCACATTGCACAAGGTTGCAACATCTTTGATATGCTCAATAGCTATTACAGGACCTTCTCCATTAAATGTAGGTAGTCCTTTTAGGGTAGCTACTAGAATATTATTGTGATTTGCAATCCTTAAAGGACTGTCCTGATCAAAAGTGACAAATGGAAAATTTCTAGCCATCTATTGTTGTTGTCCTTGCTACTGCACAATTGGTAAAATAGGAGGAAGTTGTACAACCTTTCTTTGATAAGTTTTCAGATGTTGAGGTGTTACAACAACACTACTTGTAGAAGCTTCTGGAACAAAATGGTTAATAGATAAACCTTCAAAGCTTGAAAAATCAGACCTAGAATGATTTATGTCAAGATCCTCTGGTAGATTAACTTCTTCAACAATAACCTCAAGTTCCTCAGAATTTGCAGCTTGCTGTTCAAAAATAGGGTTATCAAAAGATGAGAAATTTCAATTCAATGAGATACCTCTGGGATCATGAAACACTCTACCACCTCTAGTTGATCTTCCACCTCTTCTGCTTGACTATAATTCTTGATAAACAAATCCCTCTTTATTTGCTCTGGTAGGAGTTTTTCTCATCAAAATTGACACTTAGAGCTGTGTCTGAAAATTTGAAACCAGTACACATCAAACAGCTCAGAACTAGGAAGCAGTTCATGTCCCACTGGGCATGCCAAAAACTGCTCAGGCTTAGAATTGTTACCTCTATCAGGCAATAAGGCTAACAACAATTCTAACTGACAATGGAAACCTCTCCTAGCTATGGGTAGACTATGATTAGAGAGGAATCTCTGGATTCTAGGTCGGTTCCTATAAAATATTGGCTATCACTTTACTAACCTGAAAAACTTGATGGGAAAAGGGTAAAGGGAACTTTAAAACTTAGAAAATAAAGGTGATACACCAATGACTGATTCAGAAATCAGAAAAGAAAAACAACTCCAGACCTAGTTCACTATGAAATTCAAATGTTTGGAACACTTTTCACCATATAGACTAATGAATTTGATAATCAGGGATTAACCACAAATTACTAAACTCTTAGCAACATACATTTCTCAAATAAGATTTGATTAATCAGATTTATCAATCTGGAAGAAATAATGAAACATTCACTTCCAAAATCAAAATCAAAAAGATGAACACTTACTAAAGAAGATGGAAAGGAATGATAATCTGAACACAAAAATGACCTATAATCTAGTATATTTCCTTCACAATTTCTACAAAAATGGTTACAAAAGTGGCCTGAAAAACATTTAGGAACAATACATTCATTAAAATGCCCTCTTTTCAAAATCTGCAACCCTTAGAAAAGAAAATCTTCTTTCCTAAAAAGGCCTCCAAAACCCTAATCCGGGAATGCCTATCCCTTACAAAAATGCCCTATCTTGGCCATAAATCATGCCAGATAATTAGACCACATGTCCTTAAAAAGTCTATCTTCCCTAAATTTTGGCTTTAATAAGGAATAAAAATTCCTTTTACAAAATGATAATGCCAAAATTTTATCTATCTTTTTAATAAAAATGGCTTAAAATAAGAAATTTTCAAAAAATCCCTCTACAATATATGATGCCAAATTTATTAAAAGAAAATAAATATTAAAAAGATTTTAATATTTATTGATGCCAAAAGACTATAAAACAAATAAACCTAACCTACCCATCAAATACATTTTAACTTAGACAAAGCTAAGTGTATCAAATAAGGCATAGTAGGGAGTCGACATGACTACAACCCACTTTCCATATATGATGTGAAAAATATACTAAAATGCAAGGTGGCACTCTGTTTGTGATATTCGAGATGCAAGGTGGCATTATGTGGTCATATTGAATGTCTGATAGTCCCTCTCTTCTCACGGATTCCAAATTATATTTGTTTCATTTTGGGCACTTTGTCTCTGACATACAAACTTGGCATTTTGATAAGGGAATCAAACCCTAGTTCTCTGTTTGTCGAACTATCTGGAGAAACTTGGCATATTTATTGAAAATTTTCCTGCAAGGATTCAAGGAATCGTACCCTAATAAACAGGAAGAACTCGGCATGCATCTGATGAAACTGTAAGTCTCCCCTTTCGGATCTTTGTTAATGCTTTATTGCAAAAAAATGTGGCCATTATTTCTTGCATAAAATGTGCTTTAATCTGCTGGAAACGTGGCTTCTCTTATGCTTTACTGATTTAGTGCATACGCACTGTTTGTTCCATATTTGTTGAAAAATAAAGCACAAATGTGCCCTCTTTTTTCTGCATAATGTGTTGAAATTTACTGTCCAATACACAAGCAGATTTAGCATATACAATCACAGTTTTGATCAAAACACTACACAGTTTCATTGCATAAATGGTGAGTTTTTATGAATAATGGGGCTTCAAACTTGAGAAAACCTTGCTGAACATATAGCTTGATTCATGGTTTGAACTTGCTCTTTTGACATTTTTGGATTCAAATATTTAGTTGGCATTCTACCTTCAGACATATACTTGAGCATCTGTAGTAAAACATGTTCTTTTGTCTGCAATAATAAAAAGGCTTAGAACTAAGAGTCTTGGAACATTTCTTCACTCTAATGTTCAACATATGAACTCACTATTTTTCTTTTCAAATACCTTTGCATCTTCACTGATGTTTTTACTATTGTGAGTTTTCATTTTACTGATAACAACAAGTTGGTTCACGGCATTGTTTGCCTCTTTTTGGTAAGCTTTGAACGTATACCATAATGATACACTGTAGCCTAGTTTCAACAAGAAACTCACGGTTAACACTCTCCTTTTGTTTAATAATGCCATTATCCTTATGCTGATAACCAATACTTAAGAATATTGCTGAGCTTTTTCCCTGAATGAAATCATGCCATAATATAAAAGTTGACCTCTCCAATACTTAAGAAACTGTAGATGCACTTTTTGACTGCAAGCATTGATAAATTTATGATCATGACAGAGCATATCATTTCCTTTTTTTTGCACTCTATGTTCTTAACAAGAAATTTGTCAGTACATTTTTTTTTTATTAAGTTACAAAGAAATGCACATTATCAATTAAACCTGGGGCTCTCGATTTCAAACAGAAATTTGAGTTTGAAATAAGCTTTTGAACTTGCATTCACTTTCCTTTTTCACCAGTCTTTATTTGAAACATTAACTGTCATTGTTCCTTCAGTTGTGGACAACTTTGACAAGAAAATATATTAAAGAATCTCATTTATCTCTTTAGCATAAGCTCACCATTATGAACTTGAGTTCAAATTTCAAATTTTGATCAGCATTCCAGCATTATTACCTGACATGTCTCTTGTCAACAATTCTGAATATGAACCAACTTTCTAATTTCTAACAAGCACTGTAAAAATGTGATCAATTTAGCATTCTAAAGCTTATATCACCAGTATTTATTGTAGCTCCTGTAGCAGATTATTGTACACTTCCTTTTGATACTGAATTGATAATTCATATTATGAAGTACAACAAGATGTAAATGTTTATTATTCTTGTTAATGAAGTTCGAGCATGGGCTCGTGACACTCAATAACAACAAAATGTTAATGATTGAGGTTCGAACATAGGTTCGTGACACCCGGTCATAACATTTTGTTAACATTTATATTATGATTCAACCTTGAAGTACTTGAAAATATTCAGCATTAAAATCATTGAAAGTTTTTGAAAATGTACTTTGTTTGTGATGAAATTCACATCAAGGAGATCACCAACCTGGAACTTCCTGTAGCATGGGAAACCAACTTGTTCTGCATCTTCAAAATATGACTGAAAAAGTGAACCAGTCCACTATTATCTGCAAAACACTTGTTAATTACATGCAATATCAATAAGAAACATATTCTCAAAAAGGTTTCTTAATCCAGGAATACAATTAAGTCCCTTTCATTCAGATTCTTTAGTTGTCCAAAATGAAATCACACACCACAATAGGTACTAAAAGTGAAAGGTTTCACATTCTAGAACATGTTCCTTTAACACTTTCTCGTAGTGATACTTTTCATTTACTTGCTACATTTGTTCTTAGATTGATATGCAAATAGTATCAGATAGCTGATGTATGTAACTGTTTTCCTTGTATTGCTTAGATTTTACAGGATCTAACAATTATTTCTTTTCTTTTTTCAGGTGATGCTGCCTTAAGGACCGAAATGCAGATGGAGACCCGAGTATGACTTAGATGCAGGGACCTAACAGATACCAGTAGAACCAACACAAATACGAGGCAATGCATGGGAACCTTTTACACACTTTAGTTTTCTGTTCTAATTTTCAAATGTACTCTGATTATTAAATCATGTAATATGAATCAAATGACATTTGTACTACATTCTTATGGATGCATAATGTAATGATCAATGATAAATTTTTTGATTTTGTAATAATTTGATCAATACTTAGAGTACAAAAGTAAAATTTGATAACAAATGTAGTAAGTAGATGCAAACTAACAGAACCTACAAGATAGTGTTAATTAGACAACTTGAATGTGTAAAATTCTTTTAGTGCCTATTGTGTTGGGTGGTTAGATTTTGGATAACAATAACAACAATAGATCTTCAATGAAACAGAAGTCTAAATTCATGAAAACATCGATTACATGCAATGTGTCAAGCTGTAAGGCCTTCCCGGTTACAGCCAATTACAAAGAAAGTAACAGTCTACAAGATCTCGCAAGATACAAATCTTTTCGCCAACATCAATATTCAGCTAGCCCAGGTCTGTAACACACACCACACTAGTAGGCACCCAGGAAAGATCTAAACATGTACTCCAACTTCCAAGAAATCTTCCTACTCCTAAGCTCACAAGCTACTAACCTTGCTTCCCACCCAAAAACTCATCCCTAAACAACTTCCCAAGCATCCTATAAATACTGATTCCTTGCCACAAGTTGGCTGATGAAATAATAAACTCTTATAGCAAATATTAAATGCTAAAACATCGATCGACTCTCACATAGCCTTACAAGATAAATAAACTCTCAAAGATGGCCCCAAACGGTCATCAAATCCACATAGGAGAGTGAAACATGCCAGATCTAGGTCCCCACATGTCTAATGATCAATCCATAACATAAGGAGTATGACCCAAATTAAATGCACTAGTCGGCCAAGCCAATCTAACAAAACAATCCAGTCGGTAAGCAAGAACACCGAGCATCAGTCAACCGACCATGCCAAGCATGACTGAGCAACGCAGTTATCACCGAGTGCCAATGAACTAACACCTTCAGTTACCAAGCATTCTTTAGAGACTGAGCACCCTGGTAACCATATAAACTGAGCAACCAGTCTTCCAAACCAAGCAAGAACTCCACCAACCCAAGATCAAAACTAACAATCTACCTTAAAAGACAAACATATTTTTGGTTGATACAGGATTGCCAAGAATCCTAGGATGCTCCTGCATCAAGAATGCTCAGTAACTGAAGGCATCGTTTCACTGGTGCTCGGTGATAATTGCATTCCTCGGTCATGCTTGGCATGGTCAGTCTATTGGTGCTCAATTATTTCCTCTGTTTCTCGGTGTTTTTGCTTACCAACTGGTTTGTTTTGTTGGATCGGCTTGGCCGACTGGTTCTATTGATTTGGGTCACACTCCTTGAGTTATGGATTGACCGTTGGACGTGTGGGGATGTAGATCTAGCATGTTGCATTCTTCTTTGCAGATCTGATGATTGTTGGGGCCATCTTGGAGAGTTTATTTATTTTGTAAGGCTATTTGGGAGCTGACTGATGTTTTAGCATTTAATATTTTTTTGTGAGGATTTATTGTTTCTTGAGCTGACTTGTGGCTAGGAATTAGTATTTATAGCATGCTTGGATAGTTTTTTTGGGAGGATTTTTTTGTTGGGAGAAAGGTTAGTAGCCTGTGAGCTTAGGAGCAAGAAGATTGCTTGGAAGTTTGAGTACAAGTTTAGATCTTTCTTGGGTGCCTACCAGTGTGCTGGCTATTGCAGACCTGGGCTAGCTGAGTAATAATGTTGTGGAAAAGATTTAGATCCTGTGAGATCTTATAGACTTTTATTTTCTTTGTATCTAGCCATAACCGGGAAGGCCTTACAGCTCGACACATTGCATGTAATTGGTGATTTGATGAATAAAGACTTTAGTTTTATTTTAGATCTCTTGTTGTTATTGTTTATTTCCGCTGCATATTGGTTTGACTACAAGGTCGGTCAGTCCTTAATTGGATCCACCAGCCTTGACTGCATCAGAGGCTCTCTCCTCACTCTTGCTTATTCATCTATTTATGCTAATGTTATGCTATCATTTTTTTTACTTGCATTCTTATAGCATTCTCTTGCATCTTTCTTTCTAGTTTACTTGCATTCTTAGCTTAGTATATCCTTATTTCATTTAGCTTAAATCACATAGCTTAACTAGGAGGTATTTTAATCTTGTTAGATTAGCTTTCTTTCTTGTTCTTGCATTGGCATTGTATCTTAGCTCGTGCATCTCATTTAGATCATCTCTCATTCTATCATTATCATTTTGAATCTTCCATTATATGGTGCACCTTGCAAGGTTTTCTTATTGATGTTCAATTGAGAGCCACTATGCCTAATACTTAGATTCTTGCACATCATAGATAGGAAGCAATAAGCTGCTTCTTAAGACTTACTCCTCATGGATTCTCTCAAGTGCAATGATTTATAGAAGGGTATCACACTTTTGAACACACATTTTTGGTACCCATCGTGGGGCTAGACTCTCATATTTAGCTCCATTTCTTTAATTTCTTATTTTTGGTGTCGTAGGTTCATCATTTTTTTTTGCAGGCTAGACAATCGTATGACACTTCATATCAACTTGGGTGACATTCCAGTATACTACCAAGAGAAATTTCCAAATTCCTAGAATATCATTGTTCTTCTATGAGAAATATCACCTCCTTCCTAGAGAAATATCATTCTGCCTCTCTGTAGCATATCGTCTAGACGTGAAATAGCTCCTAGCTTCTTTAAGTTATATCATACACTTTTATGATAGAATGATTAAATGTTATCCAGAATTAATTTCTATCACAGCTCAAGTTTTAGTTGAGATTGCTTGAATTTTCTTGTATTTTTAGAGTTTTTGGTTTTTTGACAAGTGACCTTGCAAGGTTATTTCTTTCATTTTCATACCTATTGTGCCCTAACTTGTGCTTTTGTAGGATTTTCTTTCCAAAGAGATCAATGTCTTCATGGCGACTAATGCCTTGTGATGTAGGACACTTGTCAAAGACTCAATCTTGAAATTACTAATGCTATTTATCTTGTAGGTTGCCTTGGAGATACAAATCAACATTGTGTTTTCTTACATTTAGTTTTCTAGGCACCTAGCTTAATTATAAGGCTTCTTGTCTTGTGATCACTTTAGTAGTAGGAGAGTATGCTCTTTTCCTTTTGGAAAATCAGAAATATTGACCTACTTAGTTGATCACTTGCAATTAGTCTTGGGTAAATGAACATGTGCTTGATGTGTTTGGGAGACACTATGGAGTAGGAGAGTATGCTCTTTTCCTCATAGAAAATCATAAATCTAGACCTCCACTAGTTGTCCATTCCTTTTCTTGTATTTACCTTTAGAGGTCCTACCAAGAAAGAAATCTTTTGGTAATGACCCAAGTGGGAAACAATCAAACTTGGCTGCTCCATTCCACTATAATCAAAAGCTTCCTTCAACCTTAAGAGAGGAAAGACTTTTCTTTTTTCTACTTCTAAAGCTTCCTCATGTGTAGGGCCTAGTTTCCTCAATCTTGCTAAGAAAGACTACACTTGATTGGGTGCTTGTAGGGCCTTTTTCGTCTCAATCTTGTTTACAATACAATAAGGGGAGTACATTCACTTTGTATAGGGCTAAGAGGTCTAAATATTTCTTGTGAGGCTATGCATTTTGGTTCTTGTAGGGCTATAGGCCTTAATTTCTCCTGTGAAACTACAAGGGGTAGTCATGAATGGAGATTCTTACTAAACACCTTAGGACTTAGAGGTTATCCTTTTAGTCGTGTGACTTCCTTTGTGCATGGATTGATCCAAGTGGATTTACCTTGATCACCCTAATATTACTCACCATATGTACTCCCTCGGATTCAAATCCATGACAAAGCCAACATCACTTTGTGTGAGGCAAAGGAGTATCAAGTTGTGGGCAAAGGTTGGAATAATTCCCTTTTGACCTTAGGTATTTTTTCTTGATGTTCCTTCTTATGATAAGACCCATGAATACTTTTGTGAACATACACTTGACACATTGCTATACCTCATTAGACTTCACAAATGCTTGTGTCCCCAAAAGTACTTTTGTCCTTTAGTGGATTCTTTGAAGACCTTTGTTTGTTCACACTATTTTCTTGCTTAGAAAAATTCAAACCTGATTTAGGGATTCTCATACTCCAAACTGATTGCGATACCTAATTGATCAATGATTCACGGCTTTGGTGGATGGCTATATCAAAAAATTATAAAAATTTTGAAAAAAATTCACCTCAACTTGGCAAGACCATAACTTTTGACTCAGTGCTCAAAATTACAAACCATTTTCATCATTGGAAAGATAATCAAAATCTCTAGTTTCAGTTGAGCTTCAATAGTTTCAACTCCCAAAAAAGAGAAACTAACCTTCAAACATACAAATTACTAAAACATCAAAAAATACCAATATATATATATATATATATATATATATATATATATATATATATATATATATATATATATATATATATATATATATATAATTTGCATTTTCTATTTTTCTCAAAAATGATCATACATGATTTCACTTTATTTGCACATAAAATTTGAAGTCCCAATAGATTTTTAGATCTTGTTCTCTCATGTGTTATTTTTCCTTCTTCTATCTACAAATTGGTATCCTCAATATACTGAGTCCTTGCTAGTGATTGATCTCTCTTTGTTCTTGTTCTAAGATCTTGGAAGTGCTCTAGCCTTGTCTCAAATATCTTATCTAATATTACACTTTACTTTAACTTTGTCACAAGTTCCACTTAGTAGGCATTCAAGCCTCATTCTCAGTACCTTATACTTAGTTCTTTTGTCTATTCAACTTGATCACAAGTGCCACTCAGTTGGCATTTGGCCTCAATCTCGGTACCTTGCACCTCATTTCAGCCACTTTATCTATCTACTTATCTTTGAGACAAAATCATTCATTACCTTGATATTCTTATATTATCTTAGCAATCTTATTACTATAAATTTATCAATCCCCACTCTCATGTCTTTAAACAAGTGGACTAGATCCTATGACTATAACAACAAGGAAGAAGAGATAGTTACATCATACTTATTTGAGAAAATATGATCTTTGAAATATGACATTCAAAACTTGGAGAAAGAAAATGATAATGATCAATCTATGTGTTATACACTAAGTTTGCGCCTTTGTCTCAAGCTCTCGTAGTCTTGATAACCTAGTATAACATGGGAATCATCTCTAGGTTGTGGGACCTATGCTAACTGAGATGAGACCTCTAGGTTCTAGGCTGGTTCCTCTTAGATAATCACCTTAATTTTCTTCTTCATAGAAAAGTAAATCTTTTGAGGGACAGGGTTAGAAGGAGTGCTTGAAAAGGGAAATGACTAAAAGAAAACTACCTACTAGGTGATACACCGAAATTAGGGTATGAATTACAATATAAAAGATGAAATCAATGAATAGACTTGGGCCTAGGTGATCACAACTCACTGAATAGGTTTGCATAAGTACTTCATAGAAGGGTCTGTAGATAAAAAGAGTTATTTACGGAAAGAGAGATTCTTTCACAAACAATAACACCCCTTGGAATTAGACAACAATCTATGACCTGCAAACAAACATTCACCTCTGCAACTAGGTATAGGAATGAGACAAGATAGTTAAGGGGTTGAAGTATACCCACAAAAGAACTCACATCAAATCATCCACAATGATACACAAAATTGTAGAAAGAAAGAGGGATCTAGAACCCTAAGATATCACTGAGAAACATGTAAATACTGAAATCATTAAGAGATAACTCACACAAGAAGGCGTAGGGACATGAGAAATGTCACAAAAACACCTTCAATATCTGAATTATCAATGGGAGGTTACAGAATGTAGAAAACCAGAGGACAAAAAAAATGTCTCAGATAGCCTTCTAAGAAAAGATATTTTTTCTCTTTACAAAATGTGAACTCTGAGCACTAAGGCTCCAAAAATACAATATATACATCCTCTTGCATGCAGGCAAGAGTCAAAACTAACTAGGGTTACAGATTTTGCATTAGTGTAACAAACCCTAACTCTGTCACATTCGGCCATAAATGCACCTAAAAATATCCCAGCTGATCAGATATCTATGTTTGCATGTCCATTTCATGTTTGCATCTGCAAAAATTTAGTCGCCATGATCCATCTACCTACCTGCAACTGGGGCTCGCCATAACTGTTGAAATCTGATATTTTGAGATATTTGAATTTAAAAAATGACAAAATGGTCACAGGTGGCGCTAAAATTCCCTATCGATGGTCAGCATTCAAAAATCAATCTAACTTTAAAATGCGACCGTCAGATCTTCCTTTTTACCCAAGCTCGGCACTTGACTACAAAACTAACCTTAAGTCTACCTCGGGTTCCAATTTCCCTTCAGTCGCAAAATTGTTTAAAGTTTTTTTTTACCCCGGTTAACTTTGGCGAACAAGAAGATAACCTTTGGTTGCTGATTCACAAAATGCTATTAACCCTAGGCCCGGAACTGCCACATGTCACTCTTTTATTCGCCCTTGACTGCTCTGTAGGCATACACCTCAGCAAGTTCTGACACAGTCCCACTAAAGACAAGATTTTGATCCAACGGTGGGTGCATGATCTCATGGCCCCCGAATATTCCTTTAGATCATGCACTAGCCACTGATCTCTTTAAACCAGAACCCCTTCTAACAAACGAACCCACTAAAAAAATCTACTCATCACCACACTGACCAATCATATGCGAACACATTAGAAAAGAGGACCCACCTGACAGAGCCTGGAGATAAAGTAAGATCAATGGCGGGTGCATGATTGCATGTGTCAGAAAGATTCCTTGCAGACATGTGCTAGCCATTGATCCTCTTCAGATGTCAGAGCCTTTTGAAATGCTAGAAACCTGGTCCCACTGACACAATGCCAAATCATTACCATGTGGACCAATGAGAATCCATTGTTTGTGTACACATAGCAGTGGACTCACCAGGCATGAAGAGTTACGTCACCAAGGAGAATCAACAATTGTCTTATAATCACATACCTCTAACACATTTCATGAGAACACATGCCAGCCATAGATTTCCAAGCTTCTGACATCCTTGGGCCCGCTGACAAAATACAAGTCATCATCCCTTGGCCAATAAAAAGCCTCCAAGTATGACACCATGGCAGTGGACCCACAAAAGATTGAAGTGCTGAGAAAAGGGGAAGATCAATGGCTATCGTGAGATCGCAAGCCTCTGATAGACCCAATGTGAATTCACGACAGTCATTGATCTTCTCTTACTAGGACCCCACATAAAAGACCGCTGAAAGATTTAGCGACTACGCGACCAAAGGAAATTCACCTAGTCACTGAATGTTTAGAGGCTTCACTATCTTATTCTAAGATCCCGTGAACACTATTTGCCCAATTGCTAAATGCTTTAAAACACAATCAATTTATTTCGCGACCAGGAGAAACACTGCAGTTGCCAGTTCACCGAAAGAAAAAGGTAACCGCCAGAGAACTTAGAGAACTGGCGACCAAAGGGAAAATTACACACATGGGAATTGGGACCTTTAATTTTCCAATAAAGTAACATGAAAATAGAATGAGGAGCTTAGGGTTTGCAGGGTTTATTTAGCTTAAATAGCTACTTTTTTGAATTTTTTTAACTGTAGACCAGGGAATAAAACAATTTGCAAAGGCCAGAAGACATGGCATAAGATGATGAAAATTTCAGGGATGCTTGGCAGGATAAAAACAGAGACCTGGGGATAGTTTTTAGCCAAATTTTCATGCATATGAAAATTAGGGTAACACTATGTCTTCCTATTATTCAAGAAAGGACACTTAAAAATCTCACATGAACTCTATCTTCAATTCTAATCAAATTCTTAAAAGTCCAATCTCTAATCAAAAATGTCTTCATTACCAACCTATCTTTGATCAAGAACCTATTCTACTAGCCCACAACCAACCTATCTTTGATAGTCTTCTCTATCTACAAGAACATCAAGAAGAACCTAATCATCTCTTAGAGTGATTCTTTACTCCTTTGGAATAATATTATGAATCGGCTTTGGAAAAACTCCTTGAAAATAATCTCATCACATTACCTCTAGCCACTTCTAGTGGACTTTCATTCTTGAGTCTCTACTATGTATATCATCTAAATTATGAACATACAACTTCACATTGCATGGAGTTGAAATGTAAAATCCAAGATGTCATTGATGATCGCATAATTGGCATTGAAGATCCTAATGAATCATCTAATGAAGATACTACTCTCAAGCTTGATCAAAATCATGAACCCATGTCTATTAATGTTCCTCATGCTACATCAACCTCTTCCACCAATCTTCCATCTCCTAAAAATGAAAAGCCATACAAAATCCCTACATTTAACAAAGAACTTAATTCTTTTCATGCTACCTATGTGTATCGTCAAGGGCTACCTCTAAAAGAGATCCAACCTAATATACATATTTTTACAAGCCTCTTCCATGATTCAAAAGTCATAGACCCCAGATTCCTTGTGCCTCAATTCCTATCATACCTATCATAAATGTTCCTTCATCAACCCTTCATGATCCCTCACACATACCCAAACTCATATTTCATTCTTAGAAGTGGTTCCATGTCAAGAGGACAATCTGAAGTGTGAGGACATTAATGTCAACAAAGATCAAGATACCATCTATCCTTATCCAATGGTTGACCAAATTCCTCTATCCCCAGAACCTCACGATGATTCCTTCCAAAAATATATTCCTCCACCTTCTATATCGTATCCATCTCCAAAGCAAGATCAAGATAATCCTCCCATCATCTCTAAGGAGCTTATTGAAAATTGAGATAAAAGTACTCTTCCCGCATTATCTAAATATCCTTGTCAAAATCTGAGTATCCCTGCAACTCCTTGTCATAATCCTTTTCATCTATCCCAAAAATATTACATTCTTCCTACTCCATTACATGAAAAATATTTGGATGCTCCTATCAAAATTTCTCCTATTAAATTTACTCATGAGCCTATTGGTATAAGTAAAGACCAAAGCCTTAGCCATGCTTCTCACTCTACGGATGCTAATATCCCTATCCATTATCCATTTGCATCTTCCAAATCCATCCTTGGTCCTTATATCCCAAAGCTAAAACCTTAAAACCTTCCATCCATATTGGGTCCCTATGTTCCTCCATCCACTATACCTCTTTCTCCTAGCTTTTCATCCACTTCTTCCATCATACCTCAAGATCAACAAAGGCATGCATCCTTGAGAAATTTTCATCCATCCATTCATCTAAACCCATCATATCAGCCTCTTTCATCCATAATTCTAGAGTCTTTTGTAAGCAATTTGGATGTGAAACATAAGATTAAGAAATGCAAGAATCCACTTACATATGAAGATCAACCATGTCCTATCTAATCGACATGTAACTACAAAGAAAAATGAGAAATCCAAGAGACCGCAAGGGTCCTTAAATAAAAGAAGAAAATTTAAGAAAATATGGGTTCCTAAATCCATCATGGAAGATTTGCAATCAAAATCATCTAAAAGTAAAGAAAAAGAAAAATTTGTGTGGATTCCCAAGTCTCTCTTAAAGGACTTGAATATAAAATAAAAATTGAAGTTGACATTCAGGCTTCCAAATAATTCAACTCCATATTCTCTCAAACTTCTTATATCCTCTCCTTCATCCATCTTGGGTCCTTATGTCCCAAGATCCACGTTCTCTCTTGCATTAAAACCTCAAGCTAGTCAATTCATTCTCTCTCCAACTATCCACTACCCTTCAAGGTGTATGTCAATGTTGATCTTGCCTAATTTTCCATTCACCCCTACACAAGCTTTCAATATCCTATCCACTATCCAACTCCTACATATAATCCTTATCCTCTCATTCCATAGCCTTCCATTCCTCTTATACCATCTTACACATAAATCCTTAGTCGTCATTCTTTCCTCCATCTCATTTTCCTATCATTACCTTATCAGCATCTTTGAGCATACCTCTCAGTGACCTTGGCCTATCAAATCATATATTTCCAAAGGAGCATTATCCAAAGAACATTAGGCTTGAGTTCCTTCAAAAATTAGAAAATTTAAAAAAAAATTGAAAAAGAAAAAAAACCATGCCCTGGTGAAAACCTAGAAGTAGGCGTCTTGGTACAATAGTAAAGAGAAATAAATTTTGCCTGTAGTGAAAATCACTCCTTGTCATGCCTTGGACAAGTACCATAATGAAAAACTGGAAAAAAGGCATCATGTTTAGTTCTTCCATCTTGCACTCTACACTAGGGGCAAGATTCATCTACACTAGCTATCTCATGTGGACCCATACTTCCTCTTCCACCTTTAATCTTGAAAAGGTTGAACTATTCATGAGCATATAATATCTTTATCTTCTTTCCTTTCCATTAGCCGACTCACTTCTATCCATGATACCCTATCATGATCTTTCTTATCCAAAATTGACCATCACTATTCTTAAGCATCTTTGTCATTATCTCAAACCATTCACTCACGATATCCATCAACCTTTATCCTCATTGTTATACTCTATCACTATCATATCCAATTAACACATTGGTCTTGATTAAAATGAACAATGAAGAAAAAAATGCAAAATTTGTTAATAGGAGTCTCTTGACATGTCCACTCTTTTGGACCACTTTCTTTCATAAAACTAGGTCATTATCCTATATACTATACAACACTTCTTAAATGAGCTTACATTACTATATTCCCTTTTCCTAGCTTGGGTAATCTTGAGGAGACTATCCTTGAGGGTTGCATTCACTCACCTCATCCATCATGATCTATCTGCTTCATCCACCATCTTGCTAATCCATCCATTATCCCCTATACCTTGCTAGACATTGGAAGAAAACCAATGTGATCTTTCTTGAGAATGAGTAATCTCTTAAAAAATTAAAAATTTGAAAATGTCCTAAAAAAATCCTAAAAATTAATATATGATCTTGAAAAAAAAAAAATTTAAAAATTAATATATATTTCTAAAAAATCATTAAAATCATAAAATATAAAAAATCATACAAAATCATTATCTTTCTTTACCACTTCAATCAATCTCTTGAGCTTCATCTAATTCACTTTATCAATCCTTCCCTATGGAGAATTTTGTCATTGACACACTACTTGGTGTTTCTTAACACCCCAATCTTGCAGTGTTTCTTAACACTATCAATCTGGGCATCACTATGTTTACCAACACAGTAGATCTTGCATTATCTTCTACACATACGCACTCTAACGCGAGCAAAAAAAATTTCCTTAACACCTACTGCACCTTACATCTTAGAAAACTGAAACAATTGAGACATGTTATGACTTATTTTCTTTGATGTTGTTTGACTAATTATTTTCACTGAGTGTTCCCTCCTTAGTCTCTCCATGATGTTACGACTAGAGGAATGGGGGCATGGGGTGTATTTTATTTGATTTATGCCTATGGGTATCACTTTAATGATCCTATGTGTCTCTTTCTTTGACCCCTTGGACACTTAGGAGATTTGGAGCTTTATCCTTGACTGTTACATTGTGTTTTCTCTTGCAAGACCTTACTCATGGTTATCTTGCAACTTATGCTTTGATACTGGTATAATCTTGCAACATTAACTTGGAAACCATCTTCAAGTCATCTCGACACTTATTTCTCGATGCTTATGTGTGCTTCCTACATTCTATCTGATATAGATCATATTCATATCTTCATAGTTGTGTTTGTACTAGTGATGGTTGTATGATCTTGCGATGTCCCTTAATAAGGCTCAATAATAAAAAGGACCTATTAGCCCTTGCAAATCACACTTTTCATTTTCATGATAGCTTGCATTTCTTAGGTGCATTTCCTAGTTTTCATTCGAGTTAGGAGAGAGTCTCCTTCATCATTTTAGATAGTTAGTCAATCGCGCTCGATCGTGAATATTCTCTTCTTCTTTCTCGATCATATCTTTATCACCTCTTCAATATTTTTCTCTTTCACCCTTCTTTGTCATCACAAGGGGTTAATCATATCATCATTTCTAATTTACTCCTTATATAGCATTTAGACCTAATTTTTCAAAGTCTCATATTTTTGCAAAAATTGCACGATTACCTAATTTTGACGTCCTGGATCTATTTTCAGGATCCAAATCAAAATTTGTCTTCATCTTGATTGTCAAAATTGCATTTTAAAATTCTTTCCTCCTACATGTAGTTGTATAACCCTTTGAGGCTAATCTTTTTTATTCTTTGAGGAAATCACCATTTCCTCTTTTTCATCACCATTTCAACATCATTCCTTTTTTTTTTTTTACCTAATACCCATGCTATATCTTTCATGGTCAATATTATTCAACTGGGGAAAATTCTCATTACTTGGTGGTCAAACTTGGTCTTATGCGCTTAATCGATCATCTTGAACCTTATCTTATCTTGGTTTTTATCAAATCTATCTCATTTTTGCATCTCCTCTACCTTATTTTGATTTCAATCCTGAGGGGGCAGGAATAACCTATCTTTCAAAGCTACAAATTGATTATGTTATCTTATCACTCTTTCCTAGTTCTTGTTTGATCGAGTTCGAGATTAATTTCTTTTATGTGCTTCGTTCGATCAAGTTCGGAGTCAGATCTCTCTTATCTACCCTTTGCTATTTCTCATTTGATCAATTTCATGATTACTTATCTTGTTGTGCTCTACTCGATCAATTTTAGAGTCAGGTCTGTATCAGTGACCTTGACATCATCATTCTTTGACTCAATGTATTCCTAGATTGCTCACACATTAGTCAAAGAGGGAAAAACTTAATCACCCAAAAATTGTCTATTAAACTTTGAGCTTCACTCTAACATTAAAATTTAAAATACTAGACTTCATCTTATGCTTAATCAATCTTGTGTATCAATTCAATCTCTTATCTCTTGATCAAATTGCCACTTTATCATTTATTTGATGATATCTTAAATTTTGACCACTTTATCCTAATATTTATTTATTTAAAAGAACATGTCCCCTTTTAATTAAATAAAATCCACTTTATCCTATGTTTGCACATGAAAAAGGAATTTCCTAATTTAAAAAGAAAAGAAAATATTTTGTGTCTACACATTGATTTCACATTCTTCTAGGTGAGTGGAATCTCCTTTTGCCTCATAATATCTTCCACACATATTTTTGCCTCTTAATCTTCTCCATTGATTTTTCCTCTTGAGAATCGTGTGCCCTAAAGTAAAATATATGGATTATTTTTCACCCTTTCATTTTGCCTCTTAATCTCTCACTGTCCATTTCTCTTTAAAAGGAGGCTCTCTCCTCACTCTTGCATATTCATCCATTTATGCTAATGTTATGCTATCATTTTGTTTACTTTAATTCTTAAAGCATTCATTTGCATCTTGCATTCTAGTTTACTTGCATTCTTAGCTTAGTATTTCCTTATTGCATTTAGCTTAAATCACATAGTTTAACTAGGAATTATTGTAATCTTGTTAGACTAGCTTACTTTCTTGTTCTTGCATTGGCATTCTATCTTAGCTCTTGCATCTCATTTAGATCATCTCTCATTCTTGCATTATCATTTTGAATCTTCCATTCTATGGTGCACCTTGCAAGGGTTTCTTATTGAGGTTTATTTGAGAGCCACTATGCATAATACTTAGATTCATGCACGTCATAGATAAGAAGCTATAAGCCACTTCTTGAGACTTCCTCTTCATGGATTCTCTCAAGTGCAATGGTTTATAAAAGTGTGTCACACTTTTGATCACATATTTTTGGTGCCCACCGTGGGGCTAGACTCTCATATTTAGCTCTATTTCCTACATTTTCATCTTTCTGGTGTTGCAGGTTCATCATTTTGTTTTTGTAGGCCAAAGAATTATACAATACTTCAAATCATACTTGGGTGACATTCCAATATACTACCATGCGAAATTTCCCAATTCCTAGAATATCATTTTGCTTCTCTGAGAAATATCGCCTCCTTCCCAGAGAAATATCATTCTACCTCGTTGTAGTATATTGTCTAGACCTGAAATATCACCTAGCCTCTTTAAGGTATATATCATACGATTTTTTAACAAACTAATTAAAAGTCATCTAGAATTCATTTTTGTCATAGTTCAAGTTTTAGCTGAGATTGCTTGATTTTTCTTGCATTTTTATATTTTCTAATTTTGTAACAGCATCTAACAAGTGACCTTGTAGGGTTGTTGCTTTCATTTGCATACCTTTTTTCCCCTAACTTGTGGTTTTGTAGGATTTTCTTGCCAAAGAGATCAACATCTTCATGACTACTAAGGCCTTGTGATGTAGGATGCTTCTCAAAGACTCAATCTTGAAATTACTAATGCTATTTGTCTTGTAGGTTGCCTTGGAGATACAAATCAACATTTGGTTTTCTTACATTTGGTTTTCTAGGAACCCAGCTTAATTAGAAAGCTTCTTATCTTATGATTAGTTGAGTAGTAGGAGAGTATGCTCTTTTCCTTTTGGAAAATCAGAAATATTGACCTACTTAGTTGATCACTTGCAGTTAGTCTTGGGTAAATGAACATGTGCTTGATGTTTTAGGGAGACACTATGGAGTAGGATTGTATGCTCTTTTCCTCATGGAAAATCAGAAATCTAGATCTCCACTAGCTATCCATTTCTTTTCTTGCATTTACCTTTACAGGTCCTGCCAAGAGAGAAATCTTTTGGGAACAACCCAAGTGGGAAACAATAAAACCTAGTTGCTCCATCCCACTATAATCAAAATTTTCCTTCTATATAAAGAGATCAAAGACTTGGCTATTTTATACTTCTAATGCTTCCTCATGTGTAGGGCCTAGTTTCCTCAATCTTGCTAAGCAAGACTACAATTTATTGGGCGCTTGTAGGGCCTTCTTGGTCTCAATCTTGTTTACAAGACTACAAGGGGAGTACATTCACTTTGTATAGGGCTGAGAGGTTTAAATCTTCCTTGCAAGACTATACATTTTGGGTTCTTGTAGGGCTATAGGCTTTAATTTCACTTCTGAAACTACAAGGGGTAGTCAAGAATGAAGATTCTTACTAAACACCTTAGGACTTAGAAGCTATCCTTTGGGCCTTGTGGCTTCCTTTTTGCAAGGATTGATCCAAGTGGATTTACCCAGATCACCCCAAGATTACTCACCATATGTACTCCCTTGAACGCAAATCCATGACAAAGCCAACATCACTTTGTGTGAGGTGAAGGAGTATCAAGTTGTGGGCAAAGATTGGAACACTTCCCTTTTGACCTTAGGTAGTTTTTCTTGATGTGCCTTCTTATGCTAAGACTCATGAAGACTTTTATGAATGTACACTTGACACATTGTTATACCTTGTTAGACTTCACAAATGCTTGTGTTCCTAAAGGTTCTTTGTCCTTTGGTGGATTGTTTGAAGACCTTTGTTTTCTCACACTATTTGCTTGCTTAAAAATATTCATACTTGATTTAGAGATGCTCATACTCCAAACTGATTGTCATACTTGATTGATCAATGATTCTTGGCTTTTTTGGATGTCTATATCAAAAATTTCTAAAAATCTTGAAAAAATTTCACCTCAACTTGGCAGGATGATAACTTTTGACTCGTTGCTCGAAATTGCGAACCATTTTCATCGTTGGAAAGATAATCAAAATCTCTAGTTTCAATCTCAAACTTAGGGTGCCTTTGGCAACCCAACTTTTGGGAAGCTCAATGGTTTCAACTTGCAAAAATGAGAAGAAGACCTTCAAAAATGTAAATTACTAAAACATCAAAAAATGCTGAAAATATATAAAAATTTTGCATTTTTTATTTTTCTCAAAAATGATCATACATGATAATGGCATTCTTGGCACATCAAATTCGAAGTCCCAATAGATTCTCAAATCTTGGTCTCTCATGTGTTTTCTTGGCTTCTTCTATCTGCAAACTGGTATCCTCAATAGATTAAGTCCTTGCTAGTGATTTGATCTCTCTTTGCTCTTGTTCTAAGATCTTGGAAGTGTTATAGCCTTATCTCAAATATCTTATCTAATAGTACACTTTACTTAAACTTTGTCACAAGTTCCACTCATTGGGCATTCAAGCCTCATTCTTTGTACCTTGTACTTATTTATTTTGGATATATCAACTTGGTTGCAAGTGTGACTCAGTAGACATTTAGGCCTCAATCTTGGTACCTTGCACCTTGTTCTAGCCACTTTATCTATCTACTTATCTGTGAGACAAAATATATCATTACCTTGATCTTGTTACATTAGCTTAGTAATCTTATTACTATTAATTTCACAATCCCCTCTCTCATGGTTAAAAACAAGCAGACTAGATCCTATGACTATAACAACAAGGAAGAAGATCTTCTTACAACATACTTATTTGAGTAAATCTGATCTTTGAAATCTGACATTCAAAACTTAGAGAAAGAAAATGATAATGATTAATGTATCTCTTCCTATTCTTCAGGAAAGGAAACTTCAAAATATCACATCAACTCTATCTTCAATTCTAATCAAATTCCTAAAAGTCCAATCTCTAATTAGAAACATTGTCATGACCTACCTATCTTTGATCAAGAACCTATTCTGCTAGACCACGACCAACCTATCTTTGACAGTCCTCTCTATCTGCAATAACATCAAGAAGAACCTAATCATACCTTAGAGAGAATCTTTACTCCTTTGGGAGAATCTTATGAATCAGTATTGGAAAAACTCCTTGAAAACAATCTAATCACATTACCTCCAACCACTTCCAGCGAACTTTCATTCTTGAGTCTCTACTATGTGTATCATCAAAATAATGAACAAAGGACTTCACATTGCATGGAGTTGAAACATAAAATCTAAGATCTCATTGATGATGGCATAATCGGTGTTGAAGATTCTAATGAATCACCTAATGAAGATACTACTCTCAAGCTTGATCAAAATCATGAACCCATGTCAAGTAGTGGCTCTCAAGATGCATCTACCTCTTCCACCATTCTTCCATCTCCTAAAAATGAAAATCCATCCAAAATCCCTACATTGAACAAAGAACTCAATGCTTTTCATGCTACCTATGCATATCCTCAAGGGCTACCTCTAAAATAGATCCAAGCTAATATACCTTTTTCTAAAAGCCTCTTCAATGATTCAAAAATCATAGATCCCAAGCTTCCTTGTTCCTCAATGCCTAGATCATACTTATTCTAAATGTTCCTTCATCAACCCTTCATGAATCGCTCACACATACCCAAACTCCTATTTCATCCTTAGAAGTGGTTTTATGTCAAGAGGAAATCTGAAGTGTGAAGAAATTAATGTCAATAAAGATCAAGATCAAGATACCATCCATCCTTATCTAATGGTTGACCAAAGTCCCATATCCCCAGATCCTCATTATGATTCCTTCCAAAAAGATATTCCTTCACCTTTTATATCTTATCCATCTCCCGAGCAAGATCAAGATCCTCCTCCCATCATCTCTAATGATCTTATTGAAAATCAAGATAAAAGCACTCTTCTTATATTATCTAAAGATCCTTGTCAAGATCTAAGTATCCCTGTAAATCCTTGTCATAATCCTTCGTATCCATCTCAAAAATTTGTCATTCTCCCTACTCCATTACATGAGAAAAAGTTTTACGCTCCTATCAAACTTTCTCCTATTAAATTTACTCATGATCATGTTGGTATAAGTAAATTCCAAAGCCTTGGCCATGCTTCTTACTCTATGAATGTTGATATCCCTATCCATTATATGTTTTCATCTTCCAAATCCATCCTTGGTCCTAATATCCCAAAGTTGAAACCTTAAAACCTTCCATCCATATTGGGTCCCTATGTTCCTCCATCCACTATACCTCATTCTCCTAGCT
The DNA here is from genome assembly GCA_027943335.1 of Chamaecyparis obtusa. Classification (NCBI taxonomy): domain Eukaryota; kingdom Viridiplantae; phylum Streptophyta; class Pinopsida; order Cupressales; family Cupressaceae; genus Chamaecyparis; species Chamaecyparis obtusa. Next base: position 113,617 of record BSBK01003481.1, read on the forward strand.
TTTCATCCACTTCTTCCATCATACCTCAAGATCAACAAAGACATGCATCCTTGAGAAATTTCCATCCATCCATTCATCTAAACCCATCATATGAGCCTCTTTCATCAACAATTCCCATGTCTTTTGGAAGAAATTTGGATTTGCAACATAAGAATAAGAAATACAAGAATCCACTTACATATGAAGATCACCATGTCATATCTAATCGACATGTGACTACAAAGAAAAATGAGAAATCCAAGAGACCACAAGGGTCCTCAAAGAAAAGAAGAAAATCAAAGAAAATATAGGTTCCTAAATCGAACATGGAAGATTTGTGATCAAAAGCATCTAAAAGAAAAAACAAAAGCTACGTGGATTCTCAAGTCTCTCTTAAAGGACTTGAATATAAAATAAAAATTAAAGTTGGCATTCAAGATTCTAAAGACTTCCACTCCATATTCTCCCAAATGTATTATATCCTCTCCTTTATCCATCTTGGGTCCTTATGTCCCAAGATCCACGTCCTCTCCTACATCAAAACCTCAAGCTAGTCAACTCATTCTCCCTCTAGTTGTCCACTACCCTTCAAGGTGTGTGTCAATGTTGATCTTGCCTACTTTTCCATCTACCCATACACAAGATTTCAATACCCTATCCACTATCCAACTCTTGCATATACTCCTTATCCTCTCATTCCATATCCTTCCATTCCTCTTATACCATCTTACGCATAAATCCTTAGCCTTCATTCTTTCCTCCATCTCATTTTCCTATCATTACCTTATCACTATCTTTGAGCATACCTCTCATCGAACTTGGCCTATCATATCATATCTTTCCAAAGGAGCATTATCTAAAGAGAATTGGGCTTGAGTTCTATAAAAAATTAGAAAATATAAAAAAATCAAAAAATAAAGAAAAATTAAAAAAACATGGCCTAGTGAAACCTAGAAATAGGCACCTTGGTAGAAAAAGTAAAGAGTAATAAATTCATCCTATGCTAAAAAGCACTCCTTATGATGTCATGGACAAGTACCATGATGAAAAATTGGGAAATAGGCATCATGTGTAGTTCTTCCATCTTGTGTTCTACACTAGGGGCAAGATTCATCTACACTAGCTATCTCGTGTGCATCCATACTTCCTCTCCCACCTTTTATCTTGACAAGGTTGAGCTATCCACGAGCATTATGTCTTTCCATCTGCTATCCTTTCCATCAGCTGACTCACTTGCTTCTATCCATGATACCCTATCATGATCTTGCTTATCCAAAATTGGTCATCACTATTCTTAAGCATCTTTTCCATTATCTCAAACCATTTACTCATGATATCCATCACCCTTTATCCTCATTGTGTTATTATATCACTATCATATCCAATTGACCCCTTGGTCTTGATCAAAATGAAGAACGAAAAAAAATAAAAAATTTGTTAACATGAGTCTCTTGACATGTCCACTCTTTTGAACGACATTCTTTCATGAAACCAGGTCATTATTATATATACTATCTAACGCTACTTAAATGATCTTACATTACTATACTCCCTATCCCTAGCTTGGGTAATCTTGAGGAGACTGTCTCTGAGGGTTGCATTCACTCACTTCATCCATCATGATCTATCTATTTCATCCACCAGCTTTCTAATCCATCCATTATGCCCTATACCTTTCTAGACATTGGGGGTAAACCAATGTGATCTTTCTTGAGGATGATTAATCTCTTAAAATCTCTTTAAAATTTTAAAAATGAAAAATGTCCTAAAAAAAATCCTAAAAATTGGTATATGATCTTGAAAAAAAAAAATTTTAAAATTGACATATGTTTCTAAAAAATCCTAAAAATCATAAAATCTTAAAAAACATACAAAATCATTATCTTTCTTTACCACTTCAATCAATCTCTTGAGCTTCATCTGAGTCAATTTATCAATCCTTTCCTATGGACAATGTTATCATTGACACACTACTTGGTGTTTCTTAACACCCCAATCTTATAGTGTTTCTTAACACTGCCATCTGGACATCACTATGTTTCTCAACACATATTGAACCTTGCATTATCTTCTACACACATGCACTCTGACGCGAGCACAAAGGTGTTCCTTAATACCCAGCGCACCTTACATCTTATAAAATTGAAATGAATGAGACATGTTATGATTTATTTTCTTTGTGTGTTGTTTGACTAATGATTCTCACTAAGTGTTCCCTCCTTAGTCTCTCTATGATATTACGACTAGAGGACTGGGGGCATGGGGCATATTTTCTTTGATTTCTGCCTGTGGGTATCACTTTAATTATCCTAGGTGTCTCTTGCTTTGACCTCTTGGACAGTAAGGAGATTTGGAGCTTTATCCTTGACTGTTACATTGTGTTTGCTCATGCAAGACTGTACTCATGGTTATCTTGGCACTTATGCTTCAATGCTAGTATAATCTTGCAACATTAACTTGGAAACCCTATTCAAATAATCTTGACACTTTTGTCTCGATGGTTACATGGGTTTCCTACATTCTATCTGATATAGATCATATTCATATCTTCATAGTTGTGTTCACACTAGTGATGGTTGTATGATCTTGTGATGTCCCTTAATAAGGTTCGATGATAAAAATAAGAACCTATTAACCCTTGCAAATCACACTTTGCATTTTCGTGATAGCTTGCATTTCTTAGGTGCATTTCCTTGATTGCATTCGAGTTAGGAGAGAGTCTCCTTCATCATTTTGAACAGTTAGTCAGCTGAGCTCGATCATGGATCTTCTTTTCTTCTTTCTTGATCTTACACTTATTCCCTCTTCAATCTTTCACTCTTTCTCTCTTCTCTTTCATCTCACGGGGTTAATCATACCATCATATCTAATCTACTCCTTATATAGGATTTTGACCTAATTTTTTAAAGTCTTAGATTTTCACAAAAATTGCACTCTTACCTAATTTCGACATCTTGAATCCATTTTCAAGATTGAAATCAAAATCTTGCTTCATCTTGATTATCAAAATTGCATTTTAAAATTCTTTCCTCCTAGGTGCAGTTGGCTAATGCTTTGAGGCTAATCTCTTCGATTCTTTGAGGAAATCACCATTTCCTCTTTTCCATCATCATTTCATCATCCTTTCTTCTTGTTTTGACCTAATACCCATGCTATATCTTTCCTAGTCAACCTTATCTAACTGGGGCAAATTCTCATCACTTGGTGGTCAAACTTGGTCTTATGCACTTAATCGATCATCTTGAACCTTATCTTATCTTGGTTTTGATCAAATCTATCTCATTTCTACATCTCCTCTACCTTATTTCAATTTCAATCCTGAGGGGGCAGGAATAACCTATCTTTCAAAGCTGCAAATTGATTCTGCCATCTTATCTATCTTTGCTAGTTCTCGTTCGATCGAGTTTGTGATTAATTACTTTTTTGTACTTCGTTCAATCAAGTTCAGAGTCAAATCTATCTTATGTACCATTTTCTAGTTCTCGTTCGATTAAGTTTGGGATTAGTTGTCTCTCTGTTCTCTACTCGGTCAAGTTCGGAGTCAAATCTCTTTCGATTACCTTAACATCATCATTCTTTGACTCAATGTGTTCCCAGTTCACTCACACATTAGTCAAAGAGGGACAAATGTAATCACCCAAAAATGGTCTAGTAAACTTTGAGCTCCACTCTAACATTTAAATTTAAAATACTAGACTACATCTTATGCTTAATCAATCTTGTGTATCAATTCAATCTCTTATCTCTTGATCAAATTATCCCTTTATCATTTATTTGATGATATCCTAAAGTTTGAGCACTTTATCTTAAGCTTTATTTAATTAAAAGAACATGTCCCCTTTTAATTAAATAAAATCCACTTTATCCTATGTGTGCACATAAAAAAGGAATTTCCTAATTTAAAAATAAAAGAAAAAAAAATTTGTCTACAAATTGATTGCACATTCTTCTAGGTGAGCGGAATCTCCTTTTGCTTCTTATTCTCTTCCACACATCTTTTTGCCTCTTAATCTTGTCCATTGATTTTTCCTCTTGAGAATCTTATGTCCTAAAGTCAAAATAGGGATTATTCTCCACCCTTGAATTTTGTTTCTTAATCTCTCACCGTCCATTTCTTTTTAAAAGGAGGCTCTCTTCTCACTCTTGCATATTCATCCATTTATGCTAATTTTATGTGATCATTTTATTTACTTGCATTCTTAGAGCATTCTCTTGCATCTTGCATTATAGTTTACTTGAATTCTTAGCTTAGTATTTCCTTATTGCATTTAGCTTAACTAGGAGGTATTGTAATCTTGTTAGATTAGCTTGCTTTCTTGTTCTTGCATTGGCATTCTAGCTTAGCTCTTGCATCTCATTTAGATCATCTCTCATTCTTGCATTATTATTTTGAATCTTCCATTCTATGGTGCACCTTGCAAGGGTTTCTTATTGAGGTTCATTTGAGAGTCACTATGCATAATACTTAGATTTTTGCACATCATAGATAGGAATCTATAAGCCGCTTCTTGAGACTTCATCTTCATGGATTTTCTAAAGTGCAATGGTTTATAAAAGTGTGTCACACTTTTGATTACACACATTGCACTACTAGTCACGCTTCCCTTCAACATCTATTTGGAAAACTCATTATCTCGCTATATCTATCGTCAAAATGAGAGAGAAGAATTTCCCTACCAAAACAATATTCATGGATGAAACAATATAGCCCACTACAGAGTTGGGCAACTTAATAGCAATTCATTCCTATGTTTGCACATAATCAGGAGACATATCAAGCATAGCTTTTCCAAAGTCACCCACCAGTAGCACATTTTTCTAGTCCTTAGATTTTGGGCTTCTCTTTGGAGGCGCATGCTCCAAGTTATCAAACACCATAAAGAGGTCATCATTGCATTCTTTGGATAATTTATCAAGCAGAGTGTTGGTCTTGGAGGCAATCAAGGAGAAATCTATAGAGTCCCCAAGCGGTACCTCTACAATCTCTGTAGTAGGGCCCTTGAAAGACAACACAATCTAAGAGTTGGGAGGAGGATTCATGGGCAGAGGGATATGGGGCCCACTTGAAGCAAGCACCATGTGTAGGGTCGATGGTGCAAAGTGGAATTTATAATTTGTAAAACACATAATTTATTCTACCAAATCCCCTAGAATAGATTTACTCTCAATTTCCTTGCCTTAATTAAGAGCATCTATGGTAGATTTTTCTTATTCCTTAGTGCGAGACATAGAAATGTTAAAGTAGTTTAGTGTATTCTATTCTCAATCTCATCAATAGATACAATATAAGATAATAACTACTTTACAATAGAAGGAGATCACACATTCTTTGTGCTTTAGCAACCATACACATTTCTTCACATTTACTTCCAACTCACCAATCTAACAACATCAATAATATATTTATCACAACCATATATTTCTTTTTAAATTATTGTTAGCTATAAAAAAAACTATGTAAACTAGCAGTTGCATGTTTTTGTGCATGCAACGATGAGCCGATAGGAGATTTGATTTTCTAGGGAGTAAAATTAGTTTAGAGCTCAAAGAAGTTTAGGTTATTATGCAATATATCTTTTGTCATCATTAGTCATATCTTTTCATCTATAAATTTATAAGTAAATCAAGGAAAAACTATCAAAATATTAAAAATTATGAAATGACACTTTATAGATAAAGAAGATAAAATTTAAATTTTGTATATAAATGGTGTAATGCTATAATTAGCAATGCTTAACTATGACATAATATTCAATTTTAATTTTGGGAAACTAACCTTCTTAAAATTTTATAAAACAAAAACCACATTGTAAATGAAATATTATCATTTTTTAATTAGTTTATAGAATGAATTAAGATAAAATCACCCTCTTAAAATTTTATCACATTTTAAATGAAATATTGTCAATTGTTAAATATCATATAGAATGAATTAAGAGAAACTTGCTTTCTTAAAATTTTATAAATAAAAAATTACATTCTATTATGAAATTAAAATTATATAAAATAAAAAATCACAGTCTATTATGAAATTAAAATTATATAAAATGAAAAAACACATTCTAATATCAAAGTTATTTTTATTATCAAAACTATAACTTTCTCAATTATATTAAAATAAACTTTCAATTTTATTTTATAATACAAATATATGGCATAAAAATATAGACATAAAAATTAGTTTTTTATAAAGGATTTTGTAGTTAATCTTATGATAGTACTTGTTGAATTAATATTTTATTTTTTCATAATATTGTACAAATGACTTTAAATTGTTATTGTTGATGATGATTGAATAATTAATTAAAAATTAACATATTTATTTGTTCTTTTTTTCAACTTAGAACATTAATGAAAATATCCTTTCATACAAACACATAGAAAATATCCTTTCATTCAAACACATAAAATATTACCCTTTAAAATTTTACTTTTACCCTAAAAAATTTGTAACAACACTATTCCCAACAAATAAATTCTAATAGTTGAATGTTTGTCAAATCTCACACCAAAAACTCATAAAACTTACTCTCAACATGTCTTAAATTAACTAAACAAATACATCTGCGTAGTAAATAGATGGAATCAAATTTTATTTAGCCAGGAGATGCATGGATAAACTCATCCACCATTGTTTGGGTTAATATGAACAGACGTGTGACTCAAACTTGAAATAATTTACTCTATGCTAAAAATATATGTGAACTGCAATCGCTTCATCACAACACGCTAGTCCATTATCGCTAGTCCATTATCTGTCCTCGCAATCCATTGCAACCTTATGCATTCATTCCTTCCAACTTTCTCAAAATTAGCAGGAAGTTCTTGAAGTCTTCAGATATCTTAGATATTGTACATATTGCAAAATGACTGAATTTGAATAAAACTTCTAAAAAATTTAATCACAAAAATCACCCAAAAAGTTGATGCAATCAAATGACATAGAAAGTTACCAAAACATTATAGATGTTTCCTATAATTTAATATGTTAACTACACTCAATTAGAAATAACTTTTAGCAATGTTTAAATATTATATATTTATTAACCATATAATTCTATTCAAATTAAGTTACCGGAAAAAAAAAAGACAACCAAAACATCTGACAATTTTCCGGCAAAAAAAAACAATTTCAAGGAGCAAAGCTCCCACATAAAGCCTATCGGCTTTTTTTTTTTATAAAAAAAATCTATGTAAAATAGCGCTTTTCTATTTAAAATGCTAATTTCAATGTCGAATACTCTCCATATTTGTCTTATAAATGTCATTAGGTGATATAAAAATTTTGGTGTGTAAATAATTTGGTAAAATAAAGTTGTTTTATTTTCATGTCAATAATCTTTGTTTTGTTGAATGTAAGATTCCAATTTTGAAAAGTACATTATTGTTACATATGTTGTTGAATATTGATAAGCTACATAGCAATTCCATTGACATATATGCTGTTGAATAATTGGTACACTAAATAGTAATTCTAGCCAAACAACAATGATAGACAACAACTAGCCACACAACAATGATAGATAACTAGAGAATTTTACCTAGAAATAAAAATTAAATTGAAACCTACTTTAATTGAATTATAGAACATTTTTAAGCTTGTCATAAGATTTTATATAATTTTAAAAGATCAAAAAATAAGTTATACAATTTCAAAAGTCAATGTGTCTTTCTATTATTTATAAAATGAAAAATGAGTTGTCTTTTCCAACCCTCTCATAAGAGTTTTGTAGTTATGTTTAGGTTTATCTTCCAACTACTTGTTCATAACTCTAATTTTTTTGTAATTTGCTTTTGTTAATTTCTATCTAATGATCTTATTTATTTATTTACTTTTTACATTGAATAAATACAATTTTACAAATATAGAATGTAACAACAACACAAAGAAACTAGAAGAAAACAACGTAGTCAAATATAGAATACATTTACTTGTATCTTACTAATTATGATTATATCTTAATAATTACCAGTACAATTAAAGAACTCACTTTCTTGTATCTTCTATACAAAGTTCATCATAATTAAATAATTCAAAATTTCTATAAATTTACTGAGTGGATGTATTTTACTACAAAATTATCTTCCTCCTAAGATTCACATTCTAAATGACACTCATTTATCACTGTGAGAAAACCAAACTGAAGTTTTAAATATCCATTTACATTCTAAAAATATCGTCTCTTTTTCCTTCTTTACAAAATCAAAAGATCATTAGAAAAGAAAAAGTGCTATCGTAAGTTTCTTTGTCACAACCTTTACAATAAACCCTACCTCGAAAGGGGGGGATTTCTAGCCTCACTTATCTCAAGCTTCAAGCCTCTATAATAATATATACATAAAGATGTACATACTCGACAGTTCAGATGCAGTTTAAACAATGCATGTGCCGTCTTGTCCGATCTCTCTCGCAATACACAGATGTGTTCACCGACAGCCATACAAGGGAACCCCACAAACAGTTTTCACCCCGGCCTCTTCCGCAATTTGTATTTTGTCCTATTTTGTTGCTCAGCCGCCGTACATTGAAACCTACGCTCATTCCAGCTAAAGCCGTATTTTGTTACATCATTTAACAAAAAAAGAAAGATTTCACAAAATTACAAACGGTATTGAACCATTAGAAACAGTTTTCAACGATCCAAGGATGCCCTGTTAACAGAAAAACAAAAATAATTAAGCCCTTAAAAATTAAATTAAAAGAAAAAGAAGAGAAAATCCACAAATCAATCCGATGCGTGAGAAACAGGGGAAGTGAAAATACCTAAAACCTGCTCTGCGCTGAATCTCCTGTGAACATCTCTGCAGATCATTCGGCGTAGCAAATCCTTCGCCGAATGCGAGATTGTGAGCCACGGATCATCCGGAAACCGCAGCCTTCCACGCAAAACCGCCTCAAATATTTGCTGCGGGGTTTCTCCGTTAAATGGAGGATTTCCGCAGAGCATTACATAAAGAATGACCCCTGCGCTCCAGATATCCACCTTCTCACTGTAATCTTTTCCTTGCAGCACCTCCGGCGCCACATAATACGGAGTTCCGACTATTCCGCTCATCTTTTCCCCTGCATCGCATTTCCGTTAAAACCTAGGAAAGCAGGGTTTACAGACGAAAAGGCAGTTCGCTGATCTTACTTTAAGAAACGAAAGACCGTAAAAGCATTGCAAGATTTTCAAAAACCTATGGATTCCTTGCTATTCCACTCATTCTCTCCCCTGTGTTTCATTTCCACTCCTTTAATCTTAGAAAAGGAAGCCTAATTGAAAGGCGGCTTCCGCTTTCCGTTCAAAATTGAAGCGAAATTGAAAAAGCTAAAAGATTTGCAAATGCAATACCTGGAGAGAAGCAAGCGGCCTGGCCAAAATCGGCGAGCTTGAGGTTACTGGAGAAAGAAGTGGAAGCGAAGAGAACATTGTCCGGCTTGAGGTCTCGATGTGCAACGCCCTTGCGATGACAGAAATCAACAGCCTCCATGAGGCTTTTCATCACAACGGCCGCCTCTTTTTCCCCAAAAGTTTTCTTCTCAACGATCTTGTCAAATAGATCTCCGCCGGAGCACAGCTCCATCAACAGCCAGAGGCACTCATCATCCTCGTGAACATCACGGATCTCGACAATTCCACGATGGCCGCACACAAATTTCAGAATGGCGATCTCATTGTTGAGGCACTCCCTGTCCAGAGAGTCGCGCAGATCAGCCTTGCGTATGACCTTGCACGCCAATTCTTCTCCAGTCTGTGTGTTTACAGAACGGTAAATGCTTCCAAACCTGCCTCGCCCAAGTTCTTCCGTCAAATGATAATCTTTGCAGAAGGTATTCCTCATTTCAGTCGCACAAACCGGAAGTTACACCCCAAGGGATATTTAAAGAAACAGATTAGAGTAATGCGGGTTACACGCCGTCTGTAGGGTTACGGAACGGGGACAAAGTAATTAAAGCAGAGGAATGGGAAAAAGTAAACGTTGCCGTCCCGCAATTTTGAGAAGTACGGAAACTTACCGATTTGAAGAGTATATTCGTGTAAAAGATGTTCCCTTGCATATAAAGGAAAGAATCTCTAAATGGATCTAAAAAGAATATCCATCTTCGAGAGTTGCATACTTTACTTTCCCCCCTTATTATTCGCCATGTGGTCGTCCTACATAACGTGCTCCCCAGGTAATTAGTTGAGACAGGGACTTGACCGTATGTTACCGTGTTTTCGCTCCTTTTCTCAACTTTTCGAAGTTCGAGCGCCTATATATTTAGACCACGAGGATTCGTATATGACTGTATTTTCTCTCTCTTCCTAACTTTTTCGAAATTCGTCCATGTACATATTTAGAACACCTATGCTAATGGTCACATGAATTATTATTTCCTTCTTAGGGAAAGAGCATTAGTAGTTATTATAGTTATTTGGGGTTGTTTTAAGATTTTGTATAATTTATCTAATATTTATTCTAATAATTGTATATTATTAGTACTAATAAAATTGTACAATTAATTTATTTATAATTTTTTTTTCAAGTAGGTGTCTATTGATCTATTGTAAGAGAAATGAAATTGAAAATAGAAAAATAAAAACAAAAGAAGAGACGCAATTCTATAGTGGTACACATTTCCAACACCTACTAAATAATTTTTTAATTTATTTTTAATTAGAAAAAAACTAATGAATAATAGCTAGTGCACATTCTCTTGGTATGCAGTTTAACTATTTATAACTAGGCAGTAAAGAGAACACTAGAATCTCTTATGGATGCAAAGATGAAAAAGTAGTCATTTCAAAGTGTTATTCTAGACATATTTCCTATGGTCCCTTTATCCCTTAAAAAAAATTGCACAATTGGTCTAATATTTATGTACAAATGTCTCATTCACAATTGATACCAATAAAATTGTACAATTAATTTGATTTGATTCCTCACATTATTTGTCTAGAAAATCTATTACTGTAACTTACTCAATAGTAACCCAGGTAATAACTAAACTCTTCACGTAATCTATAATCTTTTTAGGATTTTAATTGATAATAAATTGTTTAATCATGGACCATTTTCATTTAAAAAGTTAAATTGGCATGCAGGGCCAACCGTCAAACTTGACGTATCGGTGAGCACTGCGCGTGATAGAAATCAGTCGTTGAATTTGACAGCCGCTTATATCGATCATAATAAAATGCGTCTTCATGCGGACACTCAAACACACAATTAAAAGAGGCGAACGTCGAGTGACGTCATGATGTTCACTTTATTATATACTTTTCTTCTCTATATATTTGTATATCTACCACATGATGCGGCGGGCCCCAGAAAAGCAGAGAAAATATTTTAGGTATCGAAAAGGGCTAAAGCCGAGGGAAGCGGTAAAAGGTAGAAGAAGAAGGGGGATAGCCGGTCACGGTGACATTATCAATGTCAAGTTGACATTTAAGCAATGGACATAGGGTAAGGGTGTCGGTAGAAAACCGGGCTTGACCATCCAGAAGGTTCGGGATTTTGGTGGGGCCCAAACGGCCGTCGCGGAAAACGCGGAGCAATGTACTGCAAAGAACAATCTCGTGGTGGTTACGGAGTAAACCACGGTCATGCAGGGTGAGAATGGACTTGGAATTATATAATGGAAAATTCATGCATTTAATGGATTTGGAATAATCCTCTTCAACTGTACAAGAGCGATGGTTGTGAGTGTTGTCGTATTGAAGAGGCAGGCTGCGTTAGAGAGTGGACGTGTGGATTAGCATGCATTACTATTATAAATTGTTCCATTTGTCTGGTAAGGTTGTCAGTGCAATGTATATAATCAGGCGTTACTAGACATGATATTCTGTCTTCTGTATCGCATCATACATGTGATTAGCGTAATCTTGCATTTGTTCGGTGTCCTTTTATTCTTTTGCACATTCGTGATGTAGGATTCTTCATTTTTTTAATTTATCGTTTTTTTGGAAGTTTGTGTTATTCATGATACTGGTTTAATATATATATATATATATATTGATTGAATCAAGTAATAAAATATATTACATAAAATAAGGTAACTATTTAGTTGTCATGAAAACAAATCAACTGAAACTTAAAAACACAAACTCAAACTTTTCACTTTGTTGCTATACATTTAGCTCTACCCTACTTTTCTAAAATAAGGGGGCTCTGTTGGTGCATTTGTCCTTGAATAGCATATATGAATGCATAGCTTCACCTAGATGTGCAAATGGTTATACAAACAAATTAACAAAATCTTTCCTCCAACACCTTAGAAGGTACATGGCTAGACTACAAAAATGTTAAAGATTTAGACCTTTGTAGAAAACTAAAAAAGAAAACCTAGATATTAACAAAGATCTCACAACCCAACTACATACTGGAAAAAGAACTACAAATGTGAATGGATCTAATCCAAGGTTAGAAGACAAAACCACTACCCACTCACATCATATCACTAATATAGATCAAAACCAAGATTAGAGGGAAACATATTACATAAATCATATCACTCCCCAACACTCACAATCATGTGCATGATGACCAAAATCTATCATGTTTATTTTTCTCATTATGCCATGCCATTTGCATGTTGACCTTCCTAGGAGATAACTAATTAGGGGAATCTTACATCACCATAGTTCACCCTCTATTTCCAAGCCATGTGTAGCAATTGACTATACAAATGGAAAATTGTATAATCACTTCTAATTCACAATCACCTCTAGAGTTGTGAACATGAAACCTACCAAAACTCTGTGTATAACATTGCAAAACATGTATATCAGAACTATTATATTCACTATATCCACAACTTCTCCAATGTCAAAACGCATAATAGTTGTTGAGGTTGAGCCATTTTCTCTAAACCTTAGAATTTGAGCACTCTCCAACTTCCAAATCTATTTTTTGGCATTCATTTTAGAGAACTAATATGTCAAAAATAAATGAAGAAGCCATAGGGTATGAAGGCATCTATGAAATGGAAAGATAAATTAGTTAATGGAATTTCTTTAAATGCTTGCCATAGAGAATTACTTTGCAAATAAAATCTACTAACCTAGCATCCCTTTGATAGAATCAATAGTAATCATGCCTTCAAATTAAAAGATATCCTAAGAATAATGGTTTGGAATGTAATATTCTAACTAGTATTCAATTTATTTTCTGAAAAAAAAAGATTTTTTTTAACATAAGAAAATTATCCAATCAATAATTTTTTGATAAAATATAGTAAAATAAAGATTTAGTATAATCAATTGTGGACACAACTACCCATCCATTAGCATGTAGTTATATAACCTTATTTAACGAAATAAATGAACTAGTTACAAAAAATTTGAACATCTATTTGTCATATAGATCCAAAGAAAGCATTTTAGAATAAATTAATTCTAAGGAGAGAGTATCCTCCATATTTTTTCCATCCATTCTTAAACCTAACAATCCCCCACACTTCTCCCAATATATGAGTGGCTCTAGCCTTCATTGAAGGTGGTAGATAATAATAAATGTGGAATACCAAAATCATCTAAGAACCATGTCCTTTAAGTACATTCTCTATTACATAAAATCAATCAAGTAGACTCTAGATGCCCTCTCTATCTACTCCATGACTTCTAATAATACATGTAACTATAGAGGTAGAACAACTTGACAATTAATAGAATTATAAAATTACTTTCACTAAAGAATTCATACGCATATCTCCTATACATAAAAAAATATGTCAAACTTAGGAGTTAGTTAATCAAACCAAGATTGAACCTAGGTCTTCTTCATGTAACAACCTAATAGTGCTTAGAGCTATCTGGAATGCACTTTAAGCTCTCTAAATTAAATATAAACCTTCACATTTGAAAGTTTGCACAAATTTAGTGAATGCCAAAAACTCCATCTATGCCAAGTTTCCAACAATAGATTATACATCATTCATAGATGAGCTAAGATATATTTGTGTGTTTAATACTAATTTTAGAATGGACAATTTAAAGGTGGATGACATAGTACAGATTAGATGAGGTCGAACAAGTAGTATAAAAAATTCATTGATACATGAATGTAGTAAACCTTTAATCATATTGCCATGAATTCTAACATATTTAATAATAAAAGATAGCAATCTTGATAAATATGTTAAAGAAAAAATATCATAATCATAACTAATGATATCATTAATCGTAATAATATTGAAATGAAATGAGTAATAAAATTACAATGTAATAGTTCTGAGAGCTATATGGAATGCACTTTAAGCTCTCTAGATTAAATCTACACCTTTCACATTTGAAAGTTTGTCCAACTTTAGTAAATCCCATTAAAACTACATATACTCCAAGTTTCTAGCAATACATAACATGAGATTCATAGCTAAGGTAAGATCTATATGTTAAATGTAGAATAAACCTAATTATAGAATGAATAAGTTAAATGTTCTATTGATGATATACTACATATCGGACAAGATAGAATAAGTAGAGTAAAACATTCATGGTAGTGAAATTCTAACAATATTACAATGAATACTAATAAATTTAATAGTAAGATATCGGTCTTGGTAAATCAATAGAATAAATAGTCATGATTAGTTGATAGACTTTATATTGTAGACTTCAATGTCCACAATTGCCCACAAAACCGTCTCACGTTCAAAAACCACCCTAGTCTCTCATTAAACCATTTTTAATTCAACTTTCTAGTTAGAAAATCTCTCAAACAAATTTTACCAAATAAAAGGAATTGTGATGATTTTGCATTGCTTAAGAAATTAAAAAATATATTTATTTGAATACTAAGAAAATTAGAAATCTTTTTAATGCCGAGAAGATATTGTAATATTTTTGAATTGATTAAAATATTTTAAAAATATATATATTTAAATATTATTACTAATAAAAAGATTTTGAACCTATATTTTATTATTATCTTCTTTTTATAAGAATATCTTTGAATATTATCTTCTTTTATTAATATCTATCTTTTTCAAGGTTTAAAAAAATTATTAAAAAAAAGATAAATACTAATAAAAGATATTAGAATTAATTATTTATTTTATAGTAATGAAAAAAAAATTTAAAAAAATGTTTATCATGTTTTTATGCTTTTAAAACAATAATTTGAAATTTGCACAAACATATACTAATCATGTTTTTTTCTTTTAAAACAACTATTTGAGATTCGCATACACTCCACCAACAAGGTCTTTGTATTTTTAAATCTTCAATCCTATTCATTATGCAATTTACATATTTTTTTATTGGTTTTTAAACACATATCTTTCCATTTTCATAAATATCAGTTTATGAGCTAGCAAACTACATATTTTATCAAGTATCTGTAGTCGTTTCTTTTTTTATTTCGGTACATTACACATTGTGTTGCTAGTTTGGTAAACTTTTTGATTAAATGTGCATACTCTTATTGATGGTTTTCCACAATTTTGAAGAATGTTCATTATGATTTGTTGAAATATTTGATGAATAGCAAAGAAGATTGTAGTAGAAGACCTGCATTTCTTTGTTGGACCATAAAATTTTTTTTAAAAAAGGTATTCAAAAAGTCTTTCTCTCTCTACAATTTGCAAACTTTGAGTAATGAAATTAGCCCTTGCATGTGAGGATTAATTAGAGGGAACACGCGATCTTTAAAATTTCCACTACTGATCAACAAATCATGGTTGCGACTTAGTTGCATGCCTCCTCTTTGTTCTCGAGTTTATACATTGCATTTGCTTGAATGTTTCTAATTATTTTTATGAAATGATAAATACTAGTAAAAGGTATTACACTTAATTTAATTATAAATTATTTTATTAATACTTTAACTAATATAAAAAATATATATTTTTATATTAAATCTAACTTTTTATTTTTTATATTTGAATTCTACCTACAATTTTATATTGACTTATCCATTGAACTTCCTTAGATGCAAGTGTTATTCATATTTAATAATCTCATCAATCATAATAATATTGAAATTGAAATGAATAACCATACAAATTTAATCTTACATCACAATAATAACATCAACTTTTAAGATTTGAATTAAAATATATTTAAAAATTATAAAATCATTTAAATAAATTTATAAAACATTATCTTAATATTAATAGTGAAAAAGACTTAAATCAATGGAAAGCAATGAGAAGGTGGAATTGAACACACCAAAATCTAATGTAACATCACAACCATATATGAAAAAAAGAAATTGTAGTGAACAAACATGAAATACAAAACAATACGCAACTTGCATAAGAGAAGCGGGATTTCTTTCTTGGTAGGAATTGATTGGCGGCGACTGGTGAGTCAGTGAAAGGTACGGTTCTTACATAAATAACCCAACATTACAAGGTGTAAATTAATTCCCGAGAGTTTGGAGTGCTTTGAGCCCCTAAACGCAATTTTATAATACATAATGGTGTGTTGAAATTCGAGTGCTGCAGAATCAGCCAGTGTTATTTTGTTATTTTAATTTTGCTGAAGTCGACGTTTTACAGTTGCCATCCACCAAAGTATTGTGTCAGGACTGACACTTTTAACGAGAATTGGATTTGAATATAAATGTGAAGTGCTAAGAAATGATTAAAGGGAAGATGTCCAAATACATTGTTTTCTAAGAAATATTTTAAAGGATAGAGGTCCAAATAACAATAGAGTTAAAAAAATATTAAAGGGGGCAATAATTAGAGGAGAGGGTTAGATGAGGGCCAATTAATTGAAGAGGTCAGAAATGATTAAAGTGGAGGGTCTAATTAATTAGATGTGAAAGAAATAATTAGAGGAGAGATTCAAATATGTGGACCTCAATTTAAATGATTAACATCTTTAAATTGAAATTTGTATTTAATATAGACAATGATTAAAGGAAATGGCTAAATATATTGATTTATAAGAAGTACTTTTTCTTTTGTATTGATGAAGATTTCAACTCAACATGTTTTAGGTGCTTACAACATAACTTTACCACTACACTAGATGTCTTTTGACATTTATAAGAAATACTTCAAAAGATAGAGAACCAAATATTAAAGGGGAGACGGTTTAATAATTTAAGTGTTAAAAAATGATTAAAGGAGAGGAGGTTTACATAGAGGGCTGAATAATTTGAACGTTAAGAAATGATTGAAGGGGAGAGGGGAGAGGGTCTAATTATTTAAATGTTGAAAGTGGTAGCTAAAAGAGGGAGAGTGCCAAACAAGGCGGACCTTAATTTTAGGAGGTTTGTGAATGTTTTGTAATATTTTAAATTATTTTAATTAGAAAATAAGTTGTATTTTATAAATATCATATAGAATCCTAGGTTTTATTGGTTGGAAAATTCATTGCTTTGTTTATGTGTGTATTTGTAGAATTGTATAAGTGAATATATATCTCTATTTTTTTCCTTTATGTATCCTTCAATACAATTTGGACATTCACTTAGGTGCAATACATTAATGTTTGCTTTGGCTTCACTTGTATATATGTGTTGACCCTGACCTAACTTTTACAATCTAAGACCACTTTTCACAAGTTGCCATATAATCAAGGCCAATCTGTATAATTCCATTCATATAGATAAAAATCTTAGGGGTGAGTTTTTTATGAGTCTTTAACTTCAAGGCTAATTTCTTATATGGTTGTAACTAAAGGAAGACCATGCCACCAACAATAAAAGTGCATTATGAGAAACATTTATTAGCTTGATACTTCTTGTAGATTTGTACCAAGTGCAAGTTGTCCTTGAGAGTATGAAGGGTGGAATCCATTAAGTATATTTGAGGTGGCTTATATGTACATCTATAGATATGGTAGCAATCGACCATGCATGAATTCATATGGAACTATTTTGGTTTTTGTATGATAAGTGGTAATATGCCACCATTCAACTAATACTAATCATTTGGTCTAATATGATTACAAACAAAGGAACATAAACAGGCATCTAAGAATTCATGAGAAAAACCAATTTAACCATTAGTTTATGAGTGTATATAGAACTCATTTTAAGTTTAGTACCATGGTGGTGGAAAAGTTATTACTAAAATTAACTAGTGAAAATTAGATGATGGTCACTAAAAATGGAAGAGTGTATACCATAGAGGTAAAAGATATGGTCAGTTACGACCTAGGAAATAGTAGAGGTAGAACATGGGTGGGCTTATGCATATACATAAGCATATTTGGAGAGGCTTTCTACCACCACTAGAATGACTAATTTCTCTACAATCTTTGGAATTCCTTCAATAAAATTCATGGAATAATAAATGGTTGCAACTAATCAAGGGTTGCAATAGTTAACACCTTTATTACATTGACGGGTCTTGTGTTCCTCCAAAAACTACTTGATATTATTTATACCTTCTGATAAAAAGTATAACTGAATCTTTCATATGTTTTTAGGAACATGAAGTGACCAACAAATGGGGTTGCATGGAATTCAAACAAAATATTCCAAAGACAATTGAGAATTCAATGCTAAATGACCTTTATATCATGTTCATAAAATCAATCCCCTAGATACTTTTTCTTTGTAGAGAGATGATTGGACACTTGTTGGATAAGGTGATGAATGTGACTATCGTGTTGCTCCATTCTTGATGTAAGTCACTTATCCAAGTGCTTATGGGTGATGAAAAATTACTCAAAGAAGAATTATCTTCAAATTGGTGTGATTATACATGTCTGCAACAACACTATGTTGGTCTTTTTGTGGATAATATAATATTCATAATGCAACAATTTGGTGGCCCACTTATGTTTTTCAAGAGAAGAGATTCATTGGTCAAATAACACTTGAGGCTATGATCATCAATATTAATGAAATAATCATTTAGCAACAAGGTATGGCTAGCATTTGTGGACATCATGAAGAACAGTGAGCATTTCCTTCTCATATGTTGAACAAAAAATATTATTACCAATTTGGTTCTTTGATGAAAAAATGAGGGGCTTCTCTTCTTGCATTAGAACACTCACTCCATATCATAAGGTATCACTTTAATTAATGACAGTTTTGGAGAAGTTAAGAATAGAAAGACTCGAATCTGTTGATGTGAGTTTTATTCCACTGCAACATGTAGAATTAAATACTTAATGTTTGAAGGAGAGACACCAAACACTCAATCCTCTCTTGATATAAAGCCATCTCTTATGCTAAGCTTGTAAAGTAAGATCATGAAATGACATCAAGGTTCCTTCAACTATAGATACTCTCTCAGTGAAATAATGTGATTTGTTGGTAATCACTTAAGGGACTTATGCTATTCATTCAATGGATATGAATTCTTGCACTTCTAAAGATTTAGCTTCACAATGTGAAATGAAAAAAAAGTTTTTGATTTTATAACTTCCACTTAAACTTAAACTTTCTTATTTCAACTACTACTCATAGCTATGAATGTAAGGAATCAAGGATGAACTTGGATTCTACTAGATGCAATCTCACCAGTGACTCCACTCATCTAGTGCAAACTTCTAAGGAACACTCGAATGGTTTTCATATCAATACTCCCTCTCCAATCCCATCAAATGGGTACAAACTAAAGATTGAATATCAATTAAAGTTAAGTCTTTCAATCATCAGCTTACCACACAAGGAACACTTACAATCAATAAGAGGCTAGTGGCCCAGAATTGTCAAGTCAATCAAGTAAACATCCACATTTACTCTCATTCATCTAAACTATATCAACATGAAATGAAATCATAATCTAAGTGAGAAATGCAAAGAACCATGCAATACTCCAAAATGATCATATATATCCACCATGAAGACCAACAATGAATAAATAACAATTTTGGTAGTACTTTGGCAATAATTCTCCAACATAACTCTCCTACTATACTCTAAAACTAATTAATTTCAAATGAGGAGGCCTTGGCCTTCTATAGTAGTCCCTAATACAATGAGTGGTCAAGATTGATCCAAGATCAAGGGATAAGATTTAAACATACAAACCCTAATTAGGGTTTCCAAATTTATAACCAAATTGATGCAAGAGCATCTCAGGTTCTTGGCAATCCCGTGTCACCAAAAACAAGTTTGGGTTTTCTATGTTGCTCAGTTCCTTCTTTGACTGAGTTGGCTCGGTAGTTTCTCAGGTTCCTTCTTTAACTGAGTTGGTCGGTTAATTCCCTGGCACTCGGTTAACCTTTCTTACTGAGTTGTTTCTTTTGGTTTTCTGTTGAGGCTAACTTGTTTTGGTAGCCTCTTGTATATAATGTAGTCATTGGTTGTAGTTTAGGAAAAAAAAGCTAAGAGATAGAAGATTAATGGTATCAGATTAGGAGTTGAAGATAGTTGTTGAATCCTCGCATGTTGGAGGACAGGACTGTAATTGAATTGTTATATATGGCCCTAACTAGGAAGGCCTTATAACCTGACATGTATGAATCAATTTGATGAAATATAATGGATATGATCTGCATTCTCTCTCACTTGTTGTGTAATTATTTTCGCATGTGATCTCTGCAAGGTGGATTTGGATTAGGGTGTTCCATTGGCCCCTCTCTTGACTTGCCTTGCGTCAGGTGGTATCAGAGATTGAAAGAAGAAAAGTTGCTGATAAACCTGAAAAAGTGTTCTTTCATGAAAGAA
Organism: Chamaecyparis obtusa; assembly: GCA_027943335.1. NCBI lineage: Eukaryota > Viridiplantae > Streptophyta > Pinopsida > Cupressales > Cupressaceae > Chamaecyparis > Chamaecyparis obtusa. Next base: position 134,143 of record BSBK01003481.1, read on the forward strand.
GAAATTGTGTATTTGAGATTTGTGATTTTAGTTGATGGTTTGAAAATGGATCCTGAAAAGGTTGAAGCTATTTTGAATTGGCCTACACTTGAGATTGCTAGTGAGGTAAGATCATTTCATGGTTTAACAAGTTTTTATCGAAAGATCATTAGGAATTTTAGTTCAATTTGTAATGCTATGACTGAGACTATGAGAGGAGATAAAAGAGAATTCAAGTGGACACATGGAGCTGATAAAAGTTTTGAGACTCTAAAGCAGAAGGTTGTTGAATTGCCTATGTTATCATTGTTTGATTTCAATAAGGTATTTCAAGTTGAATGTGATGCAAGTGGTAGTGCAATAGGAGCTGTGTTGAGTCAAGAAGGTAAACCTATTGCTTTCTTTAGTGAGAAGTTGAATGATGCAAAAAGGAAATATTCTATGTATGATCAAGAATTCTATGCTATTGTTCAAGCCCTGAAGAAATGGAGAGATTATTTGATACCAAGTGAATTTGTGTTGTATACTGATCATAAGGCTTTACAATATTTGGGTAGTCAGAATAAGTTGAATCAAAGACATATGAAATGGGTTGAATATTTGCAGAGTTATACATTTGTGATAAAACATAAGAGTGGAGTCACTAACTGAGTTGCCGATGCATTGAGTAGAAGAAGATCTTTGATGACCAAGATGAGAATTGAAGTTCTTGGTTTTGATGATATGAAAGATTTGTATGAAACTGATCCTAATTTTTCTAAGATGTGGAGAAAGTGTAGAGCACCTATTCAAGATCAACTGAGTACTAAATGGGAAGACTATTTCATTCAAGAAGGTATGTTGTTTAAAGGTATCCAGTTGTGTATGCCGAGAGGATCAATGAGAACTAATTTGATAAAGGAGAAACATAGTAGTGGTTTGGCTGGACATTTTGGCATTGACAAAACATTGAATTTGCTTAAGGAGAAATACTTTTGGCCGCAATTGTATAAGGATATTCAGAAATTTGTGAAAAGTTGTGGAATTTTTCGAGTTACAAAGGGAGTAAGTTAGAATACTGGATTGTATATACCAATTTCTATTCTTGAGAAACCTTGGATTGATATCAGTATGGATTTTGTTCTCGGCTTACCGAAGACAGTAAGAGGTAATGATTCTATATTTGTTGTCGTGGATGATTTTCTAAGATGGCACATTTTGTACCTTGTAGAAAGACATCAGATGCATTACATATAGTACATCTTTTCTTTAAGGAAATTGTCAGATTGCATGGATTATCAAGGAGTATCATCTCTGACCGAGACAGTAAATTTGTTGGATACTTTTGGAAGACTCTTTGGAGAAATTTGGGCACCGAGTTGAGATATAGTTCTACATTTCACCCACGGAGTGATGGACAAACAGAGGTTGTGAATAGAAGCTTGGGTAATCTTTTGAGATGTTTAGTTGGAGATAAACTGAGTAATTGGGATTCTATGTTGGCACAAGCAGAGTTTGCATATAATAATTTAGTGAATAGGAGTACTAGAAAAACACCTTTTGAGATTGTAAATGGCATACAATCGAGAGGTATATTAGATTTGAAGGATATTGCTAGTGAAGAAAAGAGAAGTGCTGAAGGGGTAAAGTCTACTGAGTTCATGAAGACATTGCATGAAGAAGTGAAACATAAGTTGGAGAAAAGTAACCAGAAATATAAAGACGAAGCAGATAGATCAATAAGATGTGAGACTTTTGCAATTGGGGATGAAGTAATGGTACACTTGAAGAAAGGCAGATTTCTTGTTGGAACATATAGGAAGCTGAAAATGAAGAAAATTGGTCCTTGCAGGATATTGAGGATATTTGACAGTGGAAATGCTTATAAGATTGAGTTACCTGATGACATGGATATATCATCTATATTAAACATTATAGATTTGTATGAGTACCATGAATTGGATGAAGAACTGACAATACCGAATGATTATCCTAAGGGACAGACAGAAGAAGTTGTGCAGATTTTGGAACATAGAATTGGTAGAAGCACAAGAGGAAAATAGTATATGGAATATCTAGAGTAAAGTGGAAGAACAAACCAATTCAAGACAGTTTATGGATTTCACAATTTGAGTTGGATTTAGCTCGAGTGTACCTGCTGCATGATGCAGACAATCATTTCAAACAATCCCAAGTGTCTAATGCAGGAGCATCTTGGGTCCTTGGCAATCATGTGTCACCAAAAAAAAGTTTGGGTTTTCTATGTTTCTCGATTCCTTCTTTGACCAAGTTGGCTTGATAGTTTCTCAGGTTCCTTCTTTAACTGAGTTGGTCGGTTAATTCCCCGACGCTCGGTTAACCTTTCTTATCAAGTTGTTTCTTTTGGTTTTCTGTTGAGGCCAACTTGTTTCGGTAGCCTCTTGTATATAATGTAGTTGTTGGTTGTATTTTAGGAAAAAAAAGATGAGAGATAGAATATTAATGGTATCAGATTAGGAGTTGAAGATAGTTTATGAACCCTCGCATGTTGGAGGACTATTGTAATTGAATTTTTATATCTGGCCCTAATTGGGAAGGCCTTACAGCCCAACATGTATGAATTAATTTGATGAAATATAATGGATCTGTTCTGCATTCTCTCTCTCACTTGTTGTGTAATTGCTTCTGTGTGTGATCTATGCAAGGTGGATTTGGATTAGGGTGTGCCATTGGCCCCTCTCCCGACGTGTCTTGTGTCACAAATACATGAGGGAACCCACTCATGGGACAATAAGAAAATTATAATGATTTTTCCAACCAATGATAAAATAGGACACTTGGCATGATGTGATTTCTTGTGTTGTAATCTAGAATTTTCTGATTGGAGGAGACAACCAATTGCCACCTCATCATCCCTATCTTGTAGATCTAATTAAGAACATGTTCTTGGATTCTTGGATTAAGAAAATGTCTTTTAAAAATTGCAAATGTCTTACTCGATTGTTAGAAAGTGACTCTGAATGAAGAAAATCTTGATTCTTAATCCTTTTAACTTTGAATAACTTTTCTGAAACTTTTGGCTCTTGAAAGATGATTGTGATAGTCCATGTTTCCAAATTGGTTCCATCTTTTGGATCTTCCCATCTTTTGCAATCTTCCTCATGACATTGACTTGCACTTGCATCTTGTTTTCAAATTTCTCGATGATATTTTCATATGGTTGGACTTGAATTTGCACCTTGGATTTGTAAACTTGATAATATATTCACATGATTGAATTCTCTCAAAGTGTTCCTCAAATTTTATTTGATCTCAATCAAGATCGAACTACCCTACTCATTTTGGGTATTTAAGCTCGAGCTTGAAACACTCCACCTGTGGTCTTGAACAACCCACTGCCATCATTTCCATCATCCCAAGCTTTCACCTTGTAAGACAAAAGAAAAGATCCTTAAGTCCCACAAAATTAATAAGAATGAAGAAATATGAAAGCTTGTTAGGATAATTGCATCAATAAAATAAATGCCAAAGGCTTCCCCTCAAATACTTCTAATTCAGATCTACAATAAATTTAGACAAAACACAATTTGGAAATGATAAATGTTTAGTTTTTCATATCTCTATTTTATATCATCCCTTGATCATATCCTTCTCCTTAGACAATCTACTACCTTCCCAATGGACTATAAATCACTACTAAACAAGAATATAATTTGTAGCTCAAATGAGGATTAAATCGCAGGAAAGCAAAGCTAATTTTCTTTTGATCGGAGGTGCAAATGAAATAATTTTGAGCCTCCATTTATATGTGACTTAGGACTAAGTGGGCACGTTGTTTTAGGAGGCTGACCTGGCCTCTTTATTCAATAAAATCTGATCAAATTAAATTCACTTTACATGTATAGGTCAACTTGTCGTAGGGGAATGAGATTTGTTTTGTTTAACAACACTTGAATTTTGAGCCCCTCTTTTTATGTGTGGTTGATGCTGCCTCAAGCACTTGACAAAAATGGCTTATGGATGGGAATAAAATTCCCAAGGGAGGGTGGAATCCTCACTCTCTTGGGAAATTCCTTCATGAAATCAATCAAATTCGCACCCCCCTCATGAAAATATTAATCAAATATGCACTCTGCCTTACTAAATTCCAACGAAAATCACCCATTGATGAGAATTTTTCCCTTTTAGGGAGGATGAAAATATGATGAAGATGGGAAATTTTTCCTAAAGGTAGTTGAATTCCCCCATTTTTGGGAATTTGATCTCAAAACTTAACCACTTTCTAAGATCAAAACCTTGTCAATTCATTCATCCCTTGCTCAAATTTTAAACAAACTTCATTTATCCTTCTCAAATTTTGATCATGTTGTGAGTCTCTATCCTACCCCCACCAAAATCCCATGGAGGAAATTCCACAGAGATGGGAATTTTTTCCCAAAAAGGGGTGGATTTTGACATGTGATGGGAAATTTCTTAAAACTTGATCATTTCCATGTAAAATTTTAGCTAGTTGAGTCATTCCTTCTCCATGTTTTGGCAAGTCTTAAACAATTTTTTGATTGGCACCAAAGGATTTTCTTGAAAGATAGGGGTGAAATTTAGCCTAGGATAGGAAATATTTCCCAAAGAGGGTCAGATTATGACCTCTGATGGGAAATCTCTATCAAAACTTGATCATTTCCCCCTGAATTCCCTCTTGGTAAGGCATATCTCCTCCAAATTTCCCTAAGTTTTCAACAAATTTGATGGTGTTAAGAGATTTTTCCAACTAGTAGGGGTGGAAATTCCATCGTGTTGGGAATTATTTCCCAAGAAGGGGTGGATTCCTCCCTTCAATGGGAAATCTACCAAAACTTATCATTAGAGATTGGGCTCTTTTAAAACTCCTTCAAGATCCTTCCAAAATTGTGACGAATTCCACTCAATGCAAGGCACCTTGAACCCCTAACATCCTCGACTAAAGACTAAGACCCAAAAAATGTTTCTATAAAAAGGACCCTAAAGACAACTTAGCCTACTACGGAAATGAAAAGAGAGGTCTCCAGTTGCAATGGGATGATGATGTGGAAACCACACAACATCTAGCACCACCTCCAAAAGAAATGTTCCTGATCATTTCAAGGATAAAACACACTTAGAACCGCAAACCTTCCCTCAACTCACCTTTCACCTACCAAACAACTAGGAATTGCACTCAAAATGGAAGAAACCACAAATTGAGTTAAGAGTCTTCCCCCTTGATTACCCATGTATGTGCAAGTGATTTATTACCCGCTCCACAGGAACCTAGAAAGCTTCTTAGATCCATTGGACTTAGTTATTTTGATATCCTTACTCCAAAAGCATCTTGGATAGAGTCTCACTGCCAGTCAGGCATCCATAGCCCCAATGAGGTTAGCATTGTAGTCAACCATGAATATTTCTCTAGCTTTAGTGATTTTATTGAGTGGCACTGATAGAGATAGTTGCACACATGTAGCCAAACCATTTCATTTTTTCACTTTTCATGTTCCTTTTTTGCATTTTATTTCTTTTATTTCTTTTGATATTTTTTTCTTTCCTTTTCAATATTTTATTTGAATTACAAGCATTGAAGCTCATAGAGGGTTTGGAAAAACCACAGTGGCACTGAAGTAGGTGTATTATTTGATCACTAATCCCAAGTTCACTTGGAAAACTCTTGAACAACTTAGAACAATTAAGTGTGAGTAAAATGTTGTAGCCAAAAGACTCAGGTACTCAAAACACAACCATGACCCAATCCAAATTTAGGGAAAATACTTTTCACAAGATAAGGTTATTAGGAATTCAATCTCCAATTTGGGGAACCTCACAAAGAGATATCCAATAAATATACTAAACAAATCCACTGGGAAAGTACCATAATGTGTTTTCTCATACCTCGCCTTTCTCACAAATTTGAGTCCCTTGAACTAAACTAAGAAGACCCCTAAACTAAAGAAAACTAAATAACTAAAATACTTGGGTCAAATGACTCGAGGCAAATCTATAGAATGAATCTCTAAAGAAAACTAGGCTAAACACCTGACCGAGCCACTAACCAGATCTCAAGTCAACTAACTAAAGGAAAAATTAAATTCTTGGATCCTACAACTACTCTAACTAGTATAAAGGAAACCTACTCTAACTCTCTTGAACCAAGTGGTTCAAGACAAACATAGCATAACTATGTACATGACTCCCAAATGGATGACACTGACTAGACTAATATATACACTTGACCTAACATGGTTTCTCAAGATTTTCACGAGTAGAAGGGTTTGTGTGATAGTTCTCAATCTGGCTAAATCATCCTTGTAATTTGAAATTTTTTTGGTCACCTTACACTCAAACTTAGGAAATTTATCATGCAAAATTTAAAAATTGAGGCAATTCGTAAGGTCCATGGTCAATCCACAAACAAGTTGTCCTTCCAAAACTACCATAATCAAAACAATAGCTTTCAAAATTTTCAACATTAGAAGCAAGGAAAGAAACAAATTGGTGTGATTTGAGTGGAAATTCATGCTAGAATCCTTGTTGATCATCCACATCCTCACGAGGTATAAATTGGTGGTGGATTCTCCCACTAGCATCAACATCGAACTCATGGATGGTCAAGGCAGGATCAATCTTGAAGTCTAGTCCATGGAATGTTTCTTTTGGAGGCTTGTCCTTATACACATGAACCATGCATCTTCATGAATGTTGCTAAGTGCATCCTCCAAAAGCAAGGATTCTTTGATGATTTTCCCTTCAAATATATCCCAAATTCATTCAAAAGAAACATCCAACTATAGCACCAACCCAAACTATTCTTCATCTTCTTCTCCCATGGGGTTACATGTAGATTGTTCTTTAGGAACATCTTGCAAATCTTCATCTAGGATCTCATCAAGCATAACATCTTCACAATTGATAGGAAGATCACCCAACATCTCTGTGAGTTGTTCTTCGAACCCCATCTCAAGTTGTCATTCCTCTGGAGGTCAAAGTTGATGGTGAACCTCTCCACCTGTAGTAACTTGATTATCTTGAAATAACTTTGATATAATCTCATGATATCTCTTAGCACTCCCCTCCAAAGAACTTGGCGGTGGTGATTCTTTTGAGTTCCTTGTCAAAGTATTCTTCATATTTAGATTCTTACGTGATATTTTTCAATCCCTCATTCAACCTAACCAATTGATTATTTCCATCTCCAAGGGTGTCTGAAGTTTCATGCAATCACCCTTTAAAACCTCGACTTGAATCATGGATGAAATTTCATCGAGGATTTCTTCTTCTTTGAATTTGTCTTTGTCTGATATGTTTCCTCTTCTTTGGATGAAATGTATTTCTTCCTTGATTTTCTTATCAACTTCTTCTCCTTGTGACATAATACCTGAAATTTGATGCTTCATTTTATTAACTTGGTCATGAAACTCATCCATACTACCTTGTTGTAGCTCATTTTTTCTATATCCTTTGGTTCCCAACTCAAGTGATAGGTACCTTCTATGTTTGACATCTAACTTGGAGGCTAAAAGAAACCCTTGCCAACCCCCATTGATATTTCCTTATACCAACCCATTTGAATTTTGATTAATTCAATGGTGTCTTGACAAGATGAGAAAGTAGATTCTAAATGTGAGAGGCTATGCACACTGTGTTAGCCAATTTTCCTATTGCTCCAAAAATCTGATGAAAATTATATTTTCCTACAAAAATCCAATAATTTTCCAAAGGTATGAAGGAAATAGGGTTTCTTTTGTCCCTAGGGTTTCATAATCATTGTTTAAATCTTTTAAACCCTACATTTTTCTTTTCCTTCATTACCTTTTTCATGTCTTAAGTCATCGTCGGGATGGGGCCAAGTTCCTTTTAAGTCTTTTACCTAGCGGGCCCATTTAATATTTTCCCTAGTCACTAAATCGATAACCTCATAGGCTGATAGTCACAAGGTCATGATCTCTTTTTATAAAGTCTTGTTAACTGTCGCGAGTGGGCGAGCAGTTAAGTTTCCCCTTATCTCTTGTTCACTAGCAGTCTAGATGCTTAGAAGATAACCGTTGCGACCCCACAATTGCCTAATCCAAACCCTTTGTCACTCGGTTGTAGACTATTTTAGAACTTTTTCACTAATCGTTGCGATCCAATGATGGTTATGTTTATCTTTCAGTTGCTAGATCATAGACGTATTTGGTAGTTAGTGAGATCCTTGGCGACCTAGCAAGTGCTAAATTTTGATGTTTGTCGCTGGCTCGCGATCTTTTTTCATGACCTAGATATCTCCCAGTGAGTTAACGAGGTGATGCCAAGTGTCCATATTGTATTGTAAGGAAAGGTTTCAGATCAATGATGGTCATTAACTCATGGAGCATCAAAGAATATTCTATAATCTCCCAGTGTGTTGATGAGTAAATGCCACATAGAAGTCAGTGGGGTCGAGGTCAAAGCTCAAGTAGAAGATAAAGGCAATGCAGATCAAATTAGATCCTATGGTGGGCATAATGCCTTGATGAGAAGTTGCAAGATTGTTAGTGATCATAGGATCATGCCTGTGCGACATGTGTCCTACCTGGTAAGAAAGATAAAGAATGGGTCCAGGTGCTAGATGGTGATGAGTCATTGCTTTCTAATTGGTCAGTTTCTCAATGTGATGAAGGATGAGGCAGAAAATAAATAAAAGATTTGAGTTGGTTGACTGTTTGCTTGATTTTTGTGAACCACACGATCTCCGAGGAAGATGTTGCTGTTAGGAATGGGAACACTGAGAGGGGGGGTGAATCAGTGTTCTATATTATTAAATCTGAAACTTGAATCTTAATTGAATTACTTATTTACTGAACCAAATATTAATGCATGTAAAGTAATCAACACATAACACATAACACCAGATATGGTTACGGGGAAACCTTGGCCAAAGGAAAAACCCTGGTGGGAATTAACACCCACTAATAATTATACTTGTGTATTATGAACCTGTTAATGTTCCTTAGCCCTGTTAGGAGTTGTCATTACAATTCTTAAGTACAAAGACCTTGTCAAGGGTCGGACCCTGTTAGGAGTGGTTGGCTCACTTCCAGAGCTCACTACTCAAAGAGAAGGCTACAATCTCCTGGATATTAGATAGATACTATATCTACAATGGTGAACTGTTGTTGTGACACTGCTTGTCTAATCAGTTCCTTTTGTGCGCTGATGCTTTATCCTCTTTTAAAGCACTACAACATTCTTACTACTCTTCGCATACCTCTGCTCTACTTATTTTATCTTCTAGTCTCATACCAACTTAAATACAAAGGTGCATGTCTTATTTATATGCGCTAACAAAAATATTCACTTAGTCGGCCTATAACTAATTACATACAATGCTTCCAAATGAATTGGCTCAAGCGCGTTTACATACAATTAGATTTACATGTTTATAACACAAATACAATAGGCACATAGCCTTTACAAATCAATATTATAAGCACTAACCAAAATACTAACAGTCGGCTCCATGCTCTGTTCTGCTCTGTCGCTCATTGTCTGTATCACTTCAAATCACTGTATCTTTTGCATACCAACACATATGACCATGCATTCTTGATTGTAGCTTACTAACATATCCAAAAGCTTATCTTCCAGGGTGCATGCCAAAACTCGATCATACACACGTGTGTTGATGCTCTGTTCATCTGGTGCTCTGCTGACTGTCCAGTCTTCCATACTTAGCCATTTTTATGATCTTCTAAGTTATGCGCTGACTCCAAAACTTCATATGAATTTGTTTCCATAATGAAAACACTAAATCATAGTCATATACAACAATATAGTCAACTTGCCAACAATCTCCCCCTTTTTCATTAATGGCAAGAAAGGAATAATGCGAAGTTACTAAACTGTATCTTACACAAAAACTTTCTAACATATACTCTATCTTATATCTCCCTTCTTCTATATAATCTACTCCCCTTTACATCATATACATAGATCCATATTATCCTTTCTACTATATGTTATACACTGAATTTGTGCCTCTGATCTCAAGCTCTCATAGTCTTGATAATCTAGTATAACATGGGAATCATCTCAAGGTTGTGGGACCTTTGCTAACCAAGATGAGACCTCCAGATTCTAGGCTAGTTCCTCTTGGATAATCACCTTGATTTGTTTCTTAACATGAAAAGTAAACTTTTGAGGGAAAGGGATAGAAGGAGTGCATAAAAGGGAAATGACTGAAAGAAAATATATCCTACTAGGTGATGCACCGAAACTGGGGTTTGGATCTTAGTATAGAGGGATGAGATCAATGGAGGAATCAGGTCTAATAAGTCACCACTCACTGGATAGGTTTGCATAAGTATTTCATAGGAAGGCTTGAACAGAGGACTCAACCTATGACCTGCAAACAAACATCCTCCTTTGCAACTAGGTGTAGGAATGGGACAAGGCTGCTAGGGGCTGTAGTATACCCACAAAACACCTAAATCAGATCAGACACAGTAACATACAGAATCACAAAAAGTGAGAGGGACTAGGAACCCCAATTTCTGTTGACAACATTCATAAACTTCAATCCAATAAGAGACAAACTCAGACAAGAAGGCATGAGGACAACAAGAGTGCCACAAAATGCTTTGCAATATTTGAATTCATCAATGAAAACTTACAAGATGTGGGAAACCAGAGAGCAGGAGGAAATGCTACAGATAGTTTTCCAAGAAAAGAGTCTTTCTTTTTACAAAATGTCAATTCTGAGCACTAAAGGCTCCAAAAAAAAGAATATATACATCCCCTACACGCAGGCAGGAATCAAAATATCTCCAAATTAGGGCTACATAGATATGCATTATAATAATCATCCCTAAAATTGGTCACTTCTGATCATAATGTTCATGAAAATATCTCAACCAATCAAATATTTCTTTGTGTGTCCTTCCCTGAATTGATCAACCTGCAGACAAAAGACCTCATCCATCTACCTCTCTGCAAGCTGGACTCTGTCATGCCTGTTCAAATCCAATCTCAAATCCTCGCAAAGACCCCAAAACGGCAGTCTAGATAACTCTGCACATTCTTCCAACTGCAACCGCCCTGGTGACATCAATTCTAGCTATCTGCAAAAATCTCCCTCAGAAGAAAGCTCATGAAAAACAATAGGCCGTACTGCCTTGAAAAATATCATCGGTCGCATGATCGCATGAGCCAAAAAGGCTTCATGCGATCATGCGACAACCCCTTTGAAACTGCCACCTAGCCATGCAAGACACCTGGACCTACAAGGAAAGCCACCTCAACATCCCTACGAAAAGGTCATCGGTCGCATGATCGCATGAGCCAAAAAGGATTCATGCGATCATGCGACAAGTCTTTTATAATCTGCCTCCGCTTGCCACAAATGTTCGGGCCCAAGATGCACTGCAAACTTAACCTCGGTTTAACCCTGGGTCACCTTCTCCTCTAGTCGCCAAGTCGCGTTATCTTTTCTTAACCTCGGGCTCCTTTTAGTGACCATGCGAAAACCATTCATCCTTGCTTTATCCGATGGTAGTCGCTGAGTCTCTTAAGACTTTTGGCATATTCCCTTCCGTCAGGAGATTACCCAACTAAAGGAAGTCTCGTAATCGCCAGATAGAAAGAATATTCTTCTTTTCATTGCGAGATTACCTGACTGAACCTAGAACTGGGCCCACCTCCAACTGCGTAACTGCGCAAAGCTTGCTAACCCCAAGCCTAGAACCACCACATGTCATCCCTCTATTCGTCCCAGCCGCTACATCAGCAAACATCTCCACACCCCTGGCATAGGACCCACCTAAGTCAGCAAATCCCCATCGAATAGTTGTCGCATGATCGCATGGGATCGGAAGATCCCATGAGATCATATGACCACCATTGATCTTCGTCACACTTGTGCCAATGCAAAAACCTCGGGCCCCACTGACCGCTTGTCGCATGATCTTAACCGATGACTGCAAACTGCCACCACTGAAACCGTTGACGGTTTGTTGCATGGTCGCATGGGCTCAGAAGAGCCCATGTGATCATGCGACCAACCATAAGGTGTTAGTCACCAACCGCCACCTCGATGTTTGCCTGATTGATTACGATTTGTCACATGATCACATGTGGCCAAGAAGGCCCATGCGATCATGCGACCAACTACGTGATGCTAACTAATGACCACTTACCGCTTGTCTTGACTGTCGATCTTTGCTGACACTACATCAACGGTTGTCATATAATCTCATGGGATCGAAAGATCCCATGTGATCATGCGACAAACATCAGATCTTCTCTGCGCTGGCATGGCCTTAGGCACTGGGACCCGCCTGTCAAAGTTGCACACTTAGGGTCAAAAATGTAGAAGGTGCCAAAAACACAGAGGGTTTTCAAACGAAGGTCAAAAACACACTAAATTTTTAGAGTAGAGAGGTTGAAAACACACTGAACTTTCAAACCAAAAGGAAGAAACATCTCGAGCCTGCAGAGAGGAGGTCAAAAACACACTGGGTTTTCGACACTTGAGCATTTCACTTGGAAAATAGGGTTGTGGCCGAAAATGAATGAGAGGGAAATTTTGGGCAACATTTTGGTGACTTTTATGGGATGTCAGCCTGCTAGACATTGGACTAGTTGCCTTGACAAAATCCATTGGGCATGGGGTCATCTCTCAAGCACAAAAACTATCTGATAGGGAGAGGGACAAAAAAATGAATCAGGAAGACAAACCTGTGCACAAGCACTTCTTGGAAAGCAGGAAACTACTCTAGAAAATAAGGAAAAGAAAATAGGGAAACCTATCTTAACCTAAACTAACTAGTGCAGAGACCTGGTTAAACAAAGCCATTCACTGGTAAGCTGAAGTAGCTACCCTTTCTCCTCAGGGCTTTGCACTTTTCATGCAGGAGAATAGCTAACAAGGAAGGAAGTACACATAGTTGTATGAAGAACCGATGCACTAACTCTTGAAGGGCATAAACAAAAAGACTCACCTCCACCAATAGATTTTTATCTCCATCATCCAGGGGTAGATAAGTGATCTGAGCTTGCCTTTGCTGAACTCAGGTTCACCCTCAGCTTCGGCTTCACTTGAAGACTCATGTTTGGACACAAACATGACTGGATTTTTGTGGTCAGCCTCTGCTTTTGCTAAGTACCTTAAAGGGAAACCCTTGAAAAGAATGAACTTGGGGCTCCTTTCACTGTTGTCAAGATCTTCAACTACCAATTCATGCAGAGGAGCTTTCTCTTCCACATCATTTCTCTTATCAACATTCTTAGCAGCAGGCTTCTTTTCAAGAGAACATTCCTCTCTTTGTTCTTCAGCAGCTGAGATGGGTGGCACATTAGAAGCATTGTCATCTTCAACAAAACAAGGCAGCTCTTCAAATAAATCAGCCTCCAATTCGATGGTCTGCTTGGAACCATTAAAAGATTCATCAGATAACTGTGATATAGCCTCTTTCTCCTTTTTACAAAGAGCTTCCTCAAGTTGTATCTGATGAGTCTCCTTATCATTTGCACCCTTTAGAATCAAGAGCCCTATTATTGCTTTGTGCTCTTGTATTTCTTTATCATAAAACTCCTTATGGGCTGCCGACTCCTGTTCTTTCTCAAGCTGAAATTTAATGCCCCTATCAAACATGGCTTCCATTAAAGTTTTCTGGTCTTGAACCACCCTTTCACAGTTATTCTTATGAACCTCCAACTCCTCATAAGAAACCTTCTGAGCTACCAATGCTCTTTGAAAATCTTCCTCTTTCTCAGCTATAGTAGCACTAACCTTAATCAAGTTTTGCTTGTAAACTTTGTGTAGTGTTGCCAGGTTGCCTGCAAGGGCTGCTTGACTTTTTTGCTATCCCACAATGACTTCTTCACACTGCTTCCACCTAGCATCAAACTACTTCTTTTCTTGTGTCTACATATGCTCCCTTTGTGTTTCCAACACCTCCTCATAGTGTTTCTTTTGTGCTTCCAACCCCTCAGTGAGCCTGGCTTCATTTCTTTTGTATTGTTCTGCCAGGTACCTCCTGTAACCTTGATCCTGCTGAGCCAAAGCTTGTTGTTGTTGGATCTGGGCATGATGAGCATGTTCTTTCAAAGAAAGCATCTCCTCTTGAGGTTGTTGGTATGAGTGATTCTGCTTCCATGATGTTGGAAGTTAGGTGGGTGGGGGGCAAGCATGAGATGACTGTTGCTGACCTTCAAGAAATGAAGGGATATCCTCATGAAAAAAGGATGGTAATCCATCCTAGGTACTAAATCTCCTTGAAACCAGTAGATGTGAGCTTGGAGTCGCCAGATATGCCAAATAATGACCTCTCAAGGTTTGCAACTTGCTGGAAGCATATCAAAACTAGAACGAACCATGAAAAATTATGACCTCTTGATCCCACCGGGCATGCCAGAAATGTTATACACTGAATTTGTGCCTCTAATCTCAAGCTCTCATAGTCTTGATAATCCAGTATAACATGGGAATCATCTCAAGGTTGTGGGACCTTTGCTAACCGAGATGAGACCTCCAGATTCTAGGCTGGTTCCTCTTGGATAATCACCTTGATTTGCTTCTTAACATTCAAAAAGTAAACTTTTGAGGGAAAGGGATAGGAGTGCATAAAAGGGAAATGACTGAAAGCAAATCTATCCTACTAGGTGATGCACCGAAACTTGGGTTTGGATCTTAGTATAGAGGGACGAGATCAATGGAGGAATCAGGTCTAATAAGTCACCACTCACTGGATAGGTTTGCATAAGTATTTCATAGGAAGGCTTGAACAGAGGACTCAACCTATGACTTGCAAACAAACATCCTCCTTTGCAACTAGGTGTAGGAATGAGACAAGGCTGCTAGGGGCTGTAGTATACCCACAAAACACCTAAATCAGATCAAACATAGTAACATACAGAATCACAAAAAGTGAGAGGGACTAGGAACCCCAATTTCTATTGACAACATTCATAAACTTCAATCCAATAAGAGACAAACTCAGACAAGAAGGCATGAGGACAACAAGAGTGCCACAAAATGCTTTGCAATATTTGAATTCATCAATGAAAACTTACAAGATGTGGGAAACCAGAGAGCAGGAGGAAATACTACAGATAGTTTTCCAAGAAAAGAGTCTTTCTTTTTACAAAATGTCAATTCTGAGCACTAAAGGCTCAAAAAAAAAGAATATATACATCCCCTGCACCCAGACAGGAATCAAAATATCTCTAAATTAGGGCTACATAGATATGCATTATAATAATCATCCCTAAAATCGGTCACTTTTGATCATAATGTTCATGAAAATATCTCAACCGATCAGATATTTCTTTGCGTGTCCTTCCCTGAATTGATCAACCTACAGACAAAAGACCTCATCCATCTACCTCTCTGCAAGCTGGACTCTATCATGACTGTTCAAATCCGATCTTAGATCCTCGCAAAGACCCCAAAATGACAGTCTAGATAACTTTGCACATTCTTCCAACTGCAACTGCCCTAGCGACATCAATTCTAGCTACCCACAAAAATCTCCCTTAGAAGAAAGCTCATGAAAAATAATAGGCCGTAGTGCCTTGAAAAATATCATCGGTCGCATGATCGCATGAGCCAAAAAGGCTTCATGCGATCATGCGACAACCCCTTTGAAACTGCCACCTAACCATGCAAGACACCTGGACCTGCAAGGAAAGCCACCTCAGCATCCCTATGAAAAGGTCATCGGTTGCATGATCGCATGAGCCAAAAAGGCTTCATGCGATCATGTGACAAGTCTTTTATAATCTGCCTCCGCTTGCCACAAATGTTCAGGCCCAAGATGCACTGCAAACTTAACCTCGGTTTCACCCTGGGTCACCTTCTCCTCTAGTCGCCAAGTCGCGTTATCTTTTCTTAACCTCGGGCTCCTTTTAGCGACCATGCAAAAATCATTGATCCTTGCTTTATCCGATGGCAGTCGCTGAGTCTCATAAGACTTTTGGCATATTCCCTTCCGTTAGGAGATTACCTGACTAAAGGAAGTCTCGTAATCGCCAGATAGAAAGAATATTCTTCTTTTTATTGTGAGATTACCCGACCAAACCTAGAATCGGGCCCACCTCCAACTACACAACCGCGCAAAGCTTGCTAACCCTGACCCAGAACTGCCACATGTTATCCCTTTATTCATCCCGACCACTACATCAGCAAACATCTCGGCACCCCTAGCATAGGACCCACCTAACTCAACAGATCCCCATCGAACGGTTGTCGCATGATCACCTGGGATCGGAAGATCCCATGAGATCATACGACCACCGTTAATCTTCATCGCACTTGCGCCAATGCAGAAACCTCGGGCTCCACTGACCGCTTGTCGCATGATCTTAACCAATGATTGCAAACTACCACCACCGAAACCGTTGATGGTTTGTCGCATGGTTGCATTGGCTCAGAAGAGCCCATGTGATCATGCGACCAACCGTAAGGTGTTAGTCACTGACTACCACCTCGCTGTTCGCCTGATTGCTTACCATTTGTCACATGATCACATGCGGCTAGGAAGGCCCATGCGATCATGCGACCAACTGCGTGATGCTAACTAATGACCGCTTACCGCTTGTCTTAACTGTCGATCTTTGCTGACACCGCATCAACGATTTTCGTATGATCTCATGGGATTGGAAGATCCCATGCGATCATGCGACAGTCATCGAATCTTCTCTGCACTGGCACAACCTTAGGCACCAGGACCTTCCTGTCGAAGTTGCGCGCTTAGGGTCGAAAATGCAGAAGGTGCTGAAAACATAAAGGGTTTTCGAACAAAGGTCGAAAACACATCGAATTTTTAGAGTGGAGAGGTCGAAAACACACTGAACTTTCAGACCAAAAGGCAGAAACATCCCGAGCCTACAAAGAGGAGGTCGAAAACACACTAGGTTTTCGACACTTGAGCATTTCACTTGGAAAATAGGGCTGTGGCCGAAAATGAACGAGAGGGAAATTTTGGGTAACACTATATACCATACTCCCCCTTTGACATTAATGAAAAAGGTGCTCAAAAAATTACAACTCCAAGTACTTACACTGAGAGTACATTCAGATATGCAATCTGAAGGTTTGCAATTTCTTGATGCCAACATGCCTTCAGTGCATCTACAGTCTGAAGATGGGTGCACAAAGCATAGGTCAACTTCTCCATCTTCTCATATCTATACGTGGGCCTTGGTCGTATGTCACAATAGTGGCATCTATCTCCTTGATGTTTTGATTTAGCATATCCAATGAGGGCGCAAGAGCATTTCTTAGCTGAGTTTGCCTTGCCCTTATCTTAGCCATTTCTTTTTTTATTTTCTCTATTTTGTCTAACTGTCCCTGATAGACATTATTGCACATATTTACATCTTGTGAGGGCTCTAGCACTAATTTACTCACTGCTGTCATCATATAGTTTCAACTTCTTGGATCTTCTTGGAAAGGTTTGCAATAAGCTTATCTTTATTCATATAATCTGCTATTATCTTTCTTCCCTTAGCTAAAAAATCTTTCAGCAATGCTTGATCATCTTTCAGAGAGCTAAGATCAAGTGTGAAGTTACCTATCAATTCACTTAGCCTCTTCTTAAGATATTTCTCTTTTGCAACTTTGGATGCAGATTCTTCTAGGCTAGAGAAGTTTTCTTTGAAACTTGCCATGATGGTGCTGACATCATCTACTGAATGAACACTTATCAGTTTCTTGTTCTCAGGTAGTAAGCTATTCATGATGTTGATCAATTCAACAAACAATGGATTTATCATAACTTGTTTCACCTTTGCCTTTTCCATTGCTAGCACATTGATCTTAATCAGGTCTTCTTCTCCCCATGAATCTAAGCTTGTTGTGTCAGGGGTCAGACTTGACAACAATGACATTGAGGGCTTAGGGGTAAGGAGTGAACTTTGACTAACATCCATTACCTCAATCTTTATAATCACTGGTGTTTCAATAGAGGGATCATCTGTAGGTTCATCTTTCTTCTCCTCATCCTCTTTCTCTTGTTCTTTTTCCTTCTCCTCTTCTTCTTCCTATCCTGTTAGATCCTCAATCTGAATTTCCACTTGCTAATTAGGTGAATTATCACCACATAGAATTTTAGCCTCTTTTTTACTTACAAAGGCTTCCTCAAACTTATCCAAGTCCTTATCAGTGGCCGCCATTGATATCTCCACATCATCAATCATAATTGTGTCATCTATTGTTCCGGGCATGGGTGCAGACTTAATTTCTTCAGTAGGCATTGATACTAAGGGTGCAGAATCCTACAGACCTATTATAGGTACATTAGGGACCTCAGATGCTTTTTCTTCCTTAGATGGAGCTTGGGTTGCAGGCGCAGTGGGAGGATACATGTGTCTATCTAGGAATACCTTCTCAAATGCCTTTTCTATTTCCTTAGCAACTAACTTATAGTCTTTGTTAATGATTTGCAGAGTTCTCAGCTTTTTTCTTAGGTGCGGCTTCACCAAATCTAACAATAGTGTTTTCTCTTCAATTGAGCATACAAGGAGGCTTTCATCCAATATCTTCTCCCTTATTCTAAAGTCTTCCTCAATAGCATGTCTCTTCAAAAACTCTAAGATGTTCCATACACTATCTAGAATAATTGTCTTAAGTTCCAAAACTATCTTCTTGAACTTAATCATATGTTTGATTATCATGGAAACAGATTTGTCAATCTCACTATATTTATCATAGAAATTTCCTACTTGATCTATTCTTCCTTCTTCTACTATCCTGGTCCTCAACACTTGTACATTCGGTTTGAATCCTACCTCATGAGGTGCTTGAGTGTTCTTCCTTTAACTTTTGGTTGTTTTAAAGGATGGATGGCTTGTGTCGGTCTGCTTCTTCCTCTTAGGCATCCTTCTATACTCAGGAGGTGGTGTGGACTCTAGATCAATAGTAGGAGTAGGCGCTGAATTGCTATCAATAGTCTTGCTCTTTTTTTCCTTGGGATAATCTATTTTCTCAATTTTTACTTCAGAAGAGGGTGCACTCTCAAGTTGCATTGCAATCTTGGCTTCCCTTGCCTTATCCAGGTCAGCTTGAGTGACATCATGAATCTTCAGTATCTCAAAGGTGATATTTGATGCTTTCCTCTTTGTCGCTGCACTATACAAGACTGAATCTACTTGTCTTGTTATCTCCTCATAGGTTCCCCATCTTGGCTCATTAGGACCCTTGGGCACTGATAGTAGAACTTGTGCATATGCTTCCAAAACCTGTTCCTCCATTTCATAACCAAGTGGATGAATCCACTTAGTTCTAGGTTCCACTACTTCCATGCATGTGATGTCTGTCTCTACCATGAAGTAAATACTATCCTTATACTTCTCCACAATACTCTCAGGTATCCTATACCTCCTCTACATCTTTATTTTGAATGTTTTGATTTCTAATTCCATGAAATCTTTCAAGGAACTCTCAGATGATGTCTTGAATGAAATTTTTGATATTGTAGGTAGGCTCCTATCTAGATAAAGATCTGATAATTTTCCAACTATATGGAAGTACATATAGATTATCAGTGATCCAAACCTGAATATCTTTCTCTTGTCATGCTTGATAGCCTTTAAGTTATCAATCAACTATGCGCGCAAGATCTCACACAAGTTGAATTCACCATTTTCCTTTACTATTCTGATAGCTGCCAAAATAGTGGTTGTGGACACACTGTTTACCCTATCTGCATGCTAGAATCTATATCCAAGTATCATAGACATGAGTTTGATATCTTTTTCTTCAATTGGCTCAATTGTCATCCCGCGCTTATCACTTCGGGATTTGCAGGCTTGTTCTACTTGTTTTCTTACATTCTTGCCACTTGGAAGAATGACACCAATCTTGGGTAGTCCAGTCATCTCATAAATGAGATCAGTGGTTATTCTAATACACTAGTAAATTTTACCTCAAATTTCGATGAGAATTGGTCGAATTTTCGACAATAATTGGTCGAATCCATGACCAAAACTTTCATCGTTCTTTTTTCATCGAATTTGCTACGTATTTCTTATTGGTCAAAATTTCAAACAGTATTTTGGTTGAAATTGCGACTACAGCTCTTTCTTGAAACTGGAAGAATCACTGTCATTTTTTTTGTCCAATGGTTGAAATTGAGACCATGCATTTTGTAGAAATTGAGACCATGCATTGGTCAAAATTGAGACCATGCATTGGTAGAAATTGAGACCATGCATTGGTCTCAATTTTCACCATACTATTGGTCAAATGTATGGCTTTGTCGTCGATTGTTTTGTTCCAATGGTCACAATTTTGACCATAGTGTTGGTCAAAATTGAGACCAATGCTAAATTTTTTTTTTAAAAAAATGTCTATTAAAAAGTGGTATTGGTTTCTTATTTACAATAATTATTAATTAATTAAAAATTAGAAAACTAAAGAGGACAAAATTCCAATTCCAATTTGTTGGATGGACACAAACATGGAATTGACGTTATCCAAAATTAGATAATGCCAATTCCAGTCTAATATTCCCCTGAACATTAATGGGCATCTAATATTCCCCATCTGGTGTGCAGAAAAAATCAAAACATAAATGCTAGGAATATTACTTTAATATATCATGCAATCAACACCCATATCTATATCATGTAGAAGAAGTTGAGAAATATCATTTAAAAAAAAAATTGGTACATGATAGTTAGAAAAGAAAATTGTCATGAAAAAAATAATTATTTGTTTTTTTATAATACTGATAGAAACAGTGATGCCATTATATAATTATACATCTTGACATAAAGAACATATTAGAAAGCTTAAAAAAACACCATTGTAATTCATCTATTGTTTACTAGAAACGTACAAGAATTGAAAAGAAAAATTCATAAAGAAATTTGAACCAGATCGATAAGATGAGTGAGTTCTCCAAGCTTTTTATTGGGTGGGGAAAATATTGGACATTTGATCTAAATTATTTGCTAAACTACACTTTTATTTAGCATTGAGACCAAAATTTATTTAAGAAATCACAAGATTTTTGAGATAAAGAAAGCATAATTTATTGAGCATTATATTATGATAAATCAGCATAAATTCATAAGCCAATGAAATGATACAATGCAGTCCCTGATCCGTAATAATCTCCTAAAAATTGGTAGCAGTGTTGCCCCTCTTATGAGTACCATCAAGGTTACTCCACCCATTGATTACATTGAGCTTTTAGAGAGATGAGAAGACGACTGTGATAATTTCATGTTGAATGTATTTATGGCAATGTACATTGAAGAGTAATGCTACCTAATTATTGGCTTGAAAATGCTTGTAAATGATGGACAGCCTACACTCTAGACTCTGCAATGATTTCAAATTGATCAATCATTGATCATGATGTACTTACTATTGTTTTTCTTCAACAATTTTGTCTGCATCAGTCTTTGATGTACCCAATGCAGGTGGCATGAATCATGTTGAATATTTGTTGCATAGAATTGGCAACATCTTCAGCCGAAAGCCTACAATCTTCTCCCACCTGATCACGGTCATAAGAAACAGAAAAACCCATGTTATGATTCAGTTATATCTAGGTAGTATTTAGATAATTTAAATGCAAAGAATATTCTAAGAGATATTAACTTGTAGACATAAATTTTATGTGCTATTTCTTTTGGAAATATTATGTTTGTACTAAATTTCTGAATTATATGCCAAAAGAAAGATATGCCAAAATACAATATGCTCAAAAGGAAACAGCTATCAATCCTATATTCAGATAAACAAACTGAGTACAAATGAGAACAAATAATGCACCTTGGCCTACCAATATGATGATCTGTGTTGGAAAGCATGAAAGGATCAGTGATATTTGGATCAAAGGGAGCTTGAAATGCATGTCTAATCCTCTAATTTCTAATTCTATCCTCTGATTGTTGATGGAATGTCTTGTCCTTCTCCAAGCCTGCTAATACCCAATGATGTTGAAGCAATGATGTCATAACCACTAGTGTACACTGCTAATGTTGTGACTGCCATAGTCTCTGGTGTAGGTTGTAGCCAAGAAGAATAGGTGTCGCTGTAGTATGCTAATCACCAATCCAATATGGTATCATGGAGTATGTATATCATAGCACAAACACAATAAATATAGCTGATAAAGATCACTGCCTCAAATTTGTATTGCTGCTGTAGATCGCAGCCCCAAACACCATTAATTATGTATGTATAGTAGGAATATATAGGCCATAGCCAAATTCAATATGATCACTGCCTCAAACAATATGAAATTTGATGAAATAAACAGATCACAACCCAAACAATGTGAAATGCCGAAGGCACTGATGACTATCACCAAATATGACAATGTAGATCGACTAAATGTGTAGACACTTTTACTATCCTGCTAGAAAAGCTGCTGCACCAATACTAAATTTTTTTTAAAAAAAAATGTCTATTAAAAAGTGCATTTAATAAAAGGATTTGACAAGACTATTTATTGCTGATATACTATCCAATTGCTATACTCAATTAATTTTTTCATCCAATAAAAGGATTTGACCAGACTATTTATTGCTGATATACTATCCACATGCTATATACTAGTTGAAGAAAATCAAGCTTTACATATATGTAAATATTTGCTTACTTGATTATCAGTCCAAGCAAGCGGTCGATCTACATTGATTGGCTCATTAGACTTCAAATAAATGAAAGCAACAATTAAAAAACTGTGAGAACATTCCAAAGTTTACAGGTGCTACATACATATCATGCTCATTTTACCAATGCTACCAATGCATGTAAACATCAACTTCTTACACATCACAAATAGTATGCATACAAGCAATAGATTCAAAGAGCAAGTGTTGTCCCAACCTGCAAAAGACAGTTAATTTGTGAGCTAAACTTTATTCTCAGTAGAACTAATGTTGGTATTCATGGATGTTTTATTCATTCCAGCACACACTCTACAGCACTTTGCTGACATCCTTTCCTATTTATCATGCACTGAAGCATGCTGACTACTGGAAAACTGCTGCAATCTTAACTCTTATAATGGAGTAGGAGCATACTACAAACTCTAGGAATAAGGGCCAAGTCCATGAAATAGAAGGCATCTCATGAGGAGAATGAATCTAAAGAATCACTGCCATGAATATCATAGAGCGGCCCACAAAAGAGAGTGACAATTTGGAGTCCAACAGAAGCATTATTGCAGCTTTATCGAGAGTGCACTATATCACCACATATCAGATTACAATGTTGATAGATAGTAGGGCCACCCATAATTTTATTGATAGATGCTTAGTGACCTAGTGATGGTTAAGGGGGCCTCTAGAGGATTTTGGAGGTCTAAATGTTATTGCATGAAATAGATTCATCATTCATGCACAAAGATGTGACAACTAAAACTAACCCTCATTGACTATGTGGTAAGTGATGATTTTTATATTGTGTGGCTAGCGAATACAAAAATTGTTTTAGAAGTGCAATTTTGCATCCCCTTGGGGAGCCAGAGCTACCACTCCATAGAGTTGAAGTTTAAATCAGAAGGAAAAGATGTAACTCTTAGAGTTAAAGGTATGCCTGAGGGTCACCATTGGTGATGATAGCAAAAATAAGGGGGAAAGAACAATCCAAAAGGGAGACAATTCCATGCATTAAAATAAATGAAGGGAAAGAGTGGACAGTGGAGTGAAGTGACAACAAAGTTGTCATTTTAGAGGCAGCCCAATGGAGGGATAGTCAAAAAGAATAGTCCATCAAGGAAAATTAAGAAAGATGGCAAGGTAATAATGCAAGTAAAGGTTTGAAGCAGTAGTGAGTCATTATGAAGAAGTTAAGCATTACATGCAAAACTAGCATTCATAAGAAGCTTCTAAAAAGACATGGCCCATGGCAAAAGGACAAGTTACCAGTCAAATGCAGCTAGAGAGTGATGTGGCCAAGATAGATATAGTAGTAGGGTAATTGAATATCCAAGTGCATGAGAGAGGTTTTAAGAAGCATCCTATAGGGTGATAAATGCTAGAGAAGAATCATAGTCATAGCAATACCTTTCAAGTCAAACATGATATAACACTTCAATCCTTTCAATGATCTAACATAGCAACAACAAAAGTCACCGTTGTGAGCAATAGCTCAAATTGTATCAACTGGTTCCAAACATTATCCTGTCAATGACCATTCTCAAAGATCAAAAAACTCTAAAATAAGAAGATATTACATCCAAAGAATTAACTGAAATGTGTAATGCCAAAAATATCAATCATCTTTGCAAATGTGTGGCACCAACCTATGTCCTGACTCCTAGGCATATATTAACCAATAAGTACAACTAATGTGAGGATTTAATAATTTAAGCAAGAGCAAGGTGTAAATCAATCCTATACAATGGTTTTTAAAAGTAATAAACAATCAAACATAAAAATCTTACCAATTGAATATTTATGAAATCCTCTATATCATCAATGTACTCCTTCAGCTATAAACCATGAGAACAGAAATTAGATAAGAAAATTGCAATCATATACGGAATTTTCGCTTGATCATTCTACAAAATTAAGCATTTTTTACTAATTCACCATTTTAACAAATGAGAAAAAAAATAACATTAACCACTAATAACTCTGCAAAAAAGTCAAAGGAATTATGCTCAAATGGCAAGGCCACAGGGTTCTCAAGATAGAGAGATATGGGTTCAAATGCCCAAAAGTGGCATATGTGTTGCTCTAGAATTCTTGCAGTTGAAGTGGTATGCCCATACAGGAATTGTGAAGTCTTGTGAAGTCTCATGGTGGGCATATAGTCCTTAGTGGAGAATTGTAGAGGGTGTGAGCATCAAGACAAACCCCTGCTAATTGATCTAATTTTACTTTTTTAGACTTGTCTAGTAAAGATTGTCTTGTCTCTCAACTTACCGATGTTAACTTGTTGAGAGTGCTGTCAATTACCATAAAGAAGGCTTCAAGTAACATCTCCAACTCTTGTATATGTTCATGATTATTTTCAAAATCCCTCATGCTTTCATGCCTACTATGTACTAAGCTGATAGTCCTTTCCAGCTTTGAAGAGTCTAGAGGAGAACATGCAGGAGAAAGAGGAGCTGATACTGAAAAGCCAGCCCCAACAGAATTACAACCATATAAAGAGTGGTCTCTAAAATATGTAGCCTCCATGCACTCCTTCTTCTCAGTCAAATACATCTCAGCCATATCCCCATCATCATCCATAAGCTGCTCTATCTCATCTCGTACCTGCAGTAAAACTATTACTGATAATTCATGATATATTACTGTGTATTCCAATATAACAGATCATTAATGTTTAAAGATTTACACCTTTTGGACCCTACGAGTCAGAGCTATGAGCCTACTTTTCAATCTCCTAACACGCTCTAAGTTCAATGTGCTGATTTTAGATGTCAATTCATCCAATACAAGATATGCTTCTATTTCCAGTTCAGTTGCCTGCATCATACATACAAACAGAATATACAACTAACTGTTATATTCAAAGACACAATTTGCAAGTAAAAAAAATGACTAATTTATTTGCAGTATCATTACACAATAACTCTCTGAATAAGTAAACAGGCAAAAAAATGTAGCATAACTGATGTCTTCCAAAACAAAAAAAGAAGCTCCACAAAATATTTGTAGTGATAATTCTAATACTCTTGCAAACTAGTTCATATTGAATAGTAGGAGATATTTTTCCATGGAAAGACAAATTGTGATATTGCTATCAGGATTCAACTGTGTAGCATTTAGAGTCAAACTCATTGACCCATGTTTCATGAGTAGTGGTTCACATCATTTGTCATAGGCTAAATTGAAACTGCAGGCTCACTAGTTTTGTACTGAACTGAATTCCAGGAATTATCATTTTGATGTGCCAAAAAGTTACTATAATGGCTACTTTCATAAGTTAAAACAATTTCCTTCTATAGAACTGTAGATACAAGCAAGACATA
Source organism: Chamaecyparis obtusa (assembly GCA_027943335.1). NCBI lineage: Eukaryota > Viridiplantae > Streptophyta > Pinopsida > Cupressales > Cupressaceae > Chamaecyparis > Chamaecyparis obtusa. Next base: position 159,993 of record BSBK01003481.1, read on the forward strand.
TTGAAATAACAGGTAATAGCTTTGAAATGTGCATTCCATGATCAATGCCCCTTAAATGCTAAAATGGCATGATTGAAATTAAGTGAGATTCAAGTACAGAAAATAGAAGTAGGTTTTAAAGGGATATATATGCCCTTCAAATGTTGTTTGAAAATGGATTTCTATTAGGATGGTTGTCATTCCTACTCATAGCATGGATATGACTCTTTTATTACTTAGAACTCAAAATTAAATTGTATCATCTCCTCATGATCTTATGTAATCTGATTTCATATAGTTATTGTTAGTGTCTAAAAGAAGCATAACAAAGACCACATTTCTGTATTGGCATGGATCGCACTACTTTACTATGTATGATGAAAATTGAATGCTTCTCATGTCAACTAACACAATGTAGTCCATATATCACCATAAAGTTGACATAGTCAAGGAATGATTCCATTAGGAAAGCTTTGGTGCTAAAAGTTAATTCAACTGATAAATTATCTCAGCGAATAGATAAACTATTAAACTTTATAAACTATTATGAATCATTTGGATAGTGATGTTTGGCTAACCTGAGTTTTAGCTTAGAAAATGGTGTGCAAGTTTAGGTGTTGAAGGTGAGAACTAATTGATCCTTAGCAAGCTCAAATGGAGTTAGTATAATCTCCCTAAGGCATGATCCTTTCGATAATTTTAAGTCCAATAAAATTGCTCAATCTCCATATCTAGTGTATTAAGGTTTATAATCTTTGTGTTATGGATAAAATTGTCGTCCATCACTATCTTGTGCAACAAGGGAAAGTGATCGTGTTGTTGACCATATCCCTAAGTTGTCAATCCTGGTTCAGATACAGATTTGGGTTCTTGGATTCGGCAAAATTTTTTTGGGTGGGATCCACTACCATGGGTATATATATAGATATTTTCAAATATATGTTTGTATGTTCATAGATTCATACATGTACCATGTTCAATGTTCATTCATCATTGGTTCAACACTTCAAACATATAGCACTATTATCCTACCTTAAATTATAGCGCTAACAAGGTTCAAATAGATAGTGTAATGTTGCTTTAAGGTCCTCAGTAGAAGGCTTGTACCAAATATATTTAGATGGTAGGTACTTGAGGAGATAAGATAGCACTCATTTAGATATCTCTTACTAGTTTGGGCATAATTCTAATATCCTGTGTATTAAGGTTTTATAATCTTTATATTATGGATAAACTTGTTGTCTATCACTATCTTGTGCAACAGAGAAAAGTGGTCCTGTTGTTGACCATATCCTCAATATGAATAAAGTGTAAAAAGATCATTAATGTGATTTAAATTTTAAGATAATGAAGGCAGATTAGGACAGAAAATGAGATTATTTATTTCATTGATAGCACTAATAAGGTTCAAAACTTCAAACAGATAGTGTAAAGTTGCTTTAAGGTCCTTAGTAGAAGGCTTGTATCAAATATATTCAGATGGTAGGTACTTGAGGAGATAAGATAGCACTCATTTGACAAATTCTAGGATTGAATTCAAACTGTACAAACTGTGTAACTTGTTTATAATTAGATTTGTCAAATTTTCACACTAGCAAGTTTGGAAAATAATTTGACTAAATCTAACTGCAATATACTCATTGATGGAGGGCCAAATCTTATCATGGGCAATGAATTTTGACAAGGTTTGGTAGGAAAATCTTATTGTATTTTGCACATTTTCTTCCAAAAATAATTCTATTTATGAAATCTAACAGTTCAACTGACTAATTGATGCAAACAGAAAGGCTTGGTAATGTGTCAACAAGACCAAGGGCTTATGGTGTGGAATATAAAGATTCAAATGGGCTTGTTCACAGGGCTGTATTATCACAAAATGGAGGAGACATTATTATTTCATCTGGTGCTCTGGGGAGTCCAAAGCTGCTATTATTAAGTGGGGTTGGCCCTAAAGAACACCTGGATTCTTTAGGAATTCCTGTAGTCCATGATCTGCCTAGTGTAAGACAGGGAATGGCAAACAATCCAAGAAATGGTATTGCACTGTTATTATCTCTGCCTCTTGAATATTCTCTAATCCAAGTGGTGGGAATAACTGAGACAAATTTCATTTAAGCATCAAGCACACCAATTCAGATTCCATTTGTAGGCAGATATGTCTACTTGGGAACAATAATTGAAAAAGTTGCAGGCCCCCTCTCAAAAGGAGAGCTCTATTTAAGGACTGGAAACATTGAAGACAATCCTTCTATCAATTTCAAATATTTTTCACAACCTCAAGATATCCAAAACTGTGTTGAGGGATTGAGAACCATGGCAAGATCCTAAAAACAAGCTCCCTGAAGCCATATATATTGAGCTTCATAGGTCCTCCCCTGCTTGCAATCACAAGCAGCTTTGCAGCCATGGAAGAATTCTACAGGGAAACTGTATCTACCATATGGCACTACCATTGAGGCTACTAGGTTGGTTCTATTGTGAATGAAGAATACCGAATGCAAGGAATTGATTCCTTGAGAGTTATAGATGGCTCAACCTTCAAGAAATCCCCAGGGACCAATCCCCAAGCCACAGTAATGATGCTTGGAAGGTATTACAAATTTTCAAATTTTCAAATATTTTAAGTTTTTTGGACTTCTTGAAATAGAAATATTTTTGGGATTATTACCCTATAAGAAATTAAAAGATCCAATTATTTTAATGGAATCCATCTTCTATGGAGATCTGTTTAAATGTTTGCTACCGTGACTGTAACAAGATATCATTTGAAATACCTAATTTCTCTTGCAGTAGGTTCTCCTTCACCCACGTTCACGTGTGCGTCAAATGAAGTTTCATTTGTATTTTTTTAACTTTTAATTCCGTTTTGGTCTCAATTTTGACCAACACATTGTTGGTTGAAATTGAGACCAACACGGGATTAAAAGTAAAAAAAAACAAAAGTTTTCCTTTGTAATGTGACCAAGCTAAACATTTTTATGATATGGTCAAATTTTTAGGTTGAAATTTAAGGTGAAATGTACTAGTGGTAAGTCCCTTACAGTCCAGAGTATTAACATTATTATTGGCCATGTTTGGAGGCACCATATACACATGCCTTAGTCATCAAAATTGTAGCATTGTTACTATTAGTTTATGATGGGCAGTCTAGTTCATGTGTATATTGATCATTAGAGAAAGATCAGCATACAGGAATGTAATTAAAACCCATTATTGCAAGTTTTCAAACTAGAAATGTCTTTGCAACAATGCATAGAAGTACCAGCCAACTAAGCAAACTGAACAAATAGTGCCCAATCTCAATTTTAAAATCTTTAATTGCAATGAAGACAAATGGACCATATGGAAACCATGGTTATGAGAAAGTGAGAAAGGCTTCTGTACCTTGATTTCAATAAATATGAAGTAAACTATTATTCAAATGACCACTATAGCTACAAAGAAGGGCAAGCTAAAAATCAGGATGAAAAGGGAAATTTTGAAACTTTGATTCAAATTTATATTTTTTCAACTGCATTTTGCCATTAGAATCTTAAAAATGGAAAAACATTGGGTCGGCCAGTAAGATTATGCAACGAATGTGACACACTTCTACAAATGCATAAGAAACAAGCTAAGCAATAATTCATACACTCAAACAAATGCATACCAATGTATCAAAAAATAATCAATCCAATAATTTCATCCATCCAAAGAAATACATACCAGAGGTGCTAAAAAAAGCATTCCCCTTGGTAAATCTCTGATTGAGCACATTGAGAGAAGAACAAAACTTGCTATCATGAACAAATTTAATATATTTTTTTGAGAAGCAACATGTTGCATTATCAATCATCCATAGCTGGCCAAGAAAGAAAACATCTAAAAAAAGTTTGATCCAAATCACGGGGGGACTTCATCAAAGTCAAAATCAATGTATACCTGGGTGTTTTGGCATTATTTGATAAATCAGCTGAAGGAGGGTGCCTTCCAGGAAGAGGTATGTGCAAAGTCTTGTGAGCAAACATTTGAAGATCTGTCATCAATCCATTCATTTGTTTTATATCTGATACTTGTACCCAGACAAAACATTAATTTTTAACCATGCTCTAGTAGTAATTTAAGACAAATCAAAAAGCATATGGTGCTAAACTCCTCACAACAATTAATGGCACATATTGACATTAACAAACAAAAAAAAATCAATAAAATTGAACTGATTTACAGCTTAACAGTTCAAATAAAACAATTGAACCATCTTTGGTGAAATAATCATCTCAAATGCATTATGATCTCCACAATTAAATAGTAATTAATAAATCATAATTTTGAACTTGATAAACCATATTTACCATTAAATTGATCCAACCAAATAAAGCCAAGCAGGTAAAGGTGTAATGGAATATGGTAAAGACTAAATAAAGTATTTTAGTTTTCAGACTGCAGCTACATCTCCAACCTAAACAACTCACCACCTAAAATTCAAGAGAAATGCAAGGGTCGGTCACATATTTCCTTAAGGGATGGCTATCATTTCCATATACAATAACACTCGCATGAGAAAATTTCATCAAAATACCAAACAGCTATGAGAAGGGCTCTTGCATCGACTACTTGAGATCTGTTCAAAAATTTACAAAATCAATGTTTAATTGGACCAAAACTTCAAGTTTAGAATTTAGTACCCTAACATATTGTAGGCTATAATTTTGCTCTGCAATTTCAGATTGTTAAAAAAGGTTGCAAACATTTTTCCAAACTACACAGAAGTATTGTCAACTTGGAATGCAATGCCAGTTCCATAACAAGAAGTGAAATATTCCAAAAAAGTACAATTGCATTAATATGCATCCTTCAATATCAGTGTACTAACTACCAAGCTTCACCAAGAAGAGTCATAACTTTTTACTACCTACTATCCAACAAAAATAAAAAAACTCATACATGACCTGTTACTTTGCTTTGATACTTATGATGAAATCAAAATTAAATGCTTCCATATTAGTATATTTATTGGTAAAAACTTGTCATATCAAACACATTAGTTTTGGCCACATTCAGGGCTTATTGATTAATAAATTATTAAATTAATCAGAGTGTCATTGCAACAGAGTGGTATAGTATGGAATATTCAATACTAATTATAATTGATCTACAGTGTCGTTAAAGAAGCATTTGTTTGGATTTTAATGTAAAATTCTGATGCTTCATAATTTTACAATGTATCACCCGGTTTCCTTGATTTTATGTGTAGAATGGGGATGCCTTAAAATATCTCTTTGTGCAGTCATGTTGTGTGATCATGATTCATTGCAATTTCAGATCAAACTCATTGATTATGGCCACATGAACTTTTTACTTTCTTATATTTTTCTAACAACCAGTAAACATAAAGATACATCCATGTTAGTCATGAATTATAAGTCACTCAGAGAAGAAATTAGTTAGCACCATTACCCATTTTAATATTTTTATGAAAAACAAAACCTAACTTCAATATATAATTTTCAAAAGTAGTCTTATTTGCAAAAGTGATCCCATCTGAAAAATTGAAGGAGTGATTCCATAAATTGTCAGAAGGTTCAGCCAAACCTATACAACCACCCTGCCATTTTTGTAGGCACAGTGAACCTGGCCCAGGTTTGACCAAAGCCTGTAACTATATTTGTTATTACTTATTGCTTATGAGAACAAAGGCAAGCCATAGCGCTCTTGGTTTGCATTTTAATTTTCCTTACTATTTTAACCTTAAAAAGAATAGTCGCAATGTGTTGTATTACAATGCATTGCTTTTGGCATATTGAATACTCTAAAATGAAATAGTTGCCTATGAAGCCCTGTACTCTTTTGACATATTGAATACTCTAAAATGAAGTAGTTGCCTATGAAGCCCTGTGTACATATTATATGTTGAAAAGACAAGCCCTTCGAGTCCAAATATACACTTGTGGACTATTTACTGCATAGTAAGGTATTTAATAATTTATAGCTTTTTGTACCGCGTAATGGTTAGATCATAGCTCACCTCACTTAAAAACCATAGCATTTAAAGTTTAACTTGTAATTGCATCTGCTATAAACTGGGTAAAATCCTTTTATCAGCATTTAAAAGTTTCAATTCATAAAAATAATACAAATTAACTTCGTTACTTTATAATATTTTCAAATTTCCATAGCTCAGCCAGCATGTTTTATGATACATCTGGACTCCTACTGGACATTCAAATTCAATGTTGATTTTTTTTGGCCTATTTTTTCATGGTTGTACTTTATGACAGAATTCAAACATGTGTTGAGCAACTGCCCAAGGAAGTAACGTGCCATCTTTTGGCTAGCACCAGATCATACTTTATAAAAATGCAAACCCTTATATCTCAATTCTTTCAGTGCTTTTACTTATGGTTCTTATCTGATGACGAACAAAAAACACTTACAATACACTTTCTTTAAGCATTTCATTTCTTAAACATTTCGTGCATTCCCCCTCACACCCTCTTCACTCACTGAACCACCAAATTGCCTGACAAAATTAGTAATATGTCAAATTTGAAACTTTTCATTTGAGAACACTGTTGATGGATGATAAGCTGCTTGGATTCATTGTGTTAAACGCTTATAAATAACAGGAGACTCATTTTCACGCCAAGCCCAACAATTTACAACTCTATTACTAGTACCAAGTCCCAGAAAACACCATCAAACAAGAAATGCCGTATCTTTCCCAAGTGCAAAGGAAACACCTCTCTAGAGAAATCTGATGAGAAAATTTTTAGGATAAATTGTTCTAGTACAATGCTGAATTTTGCAATTTCAAGCATACAAAAAAATATGTTTAGATGCTAACAATCTGATGAGAGATAGAAAGATTATTATAATGGTCACACACCTTAATGTAAGTTATTTATTTCTCGAACAATATATTGGAAATGATAATGGTTTTCCATATGGGAATCCAACCCAAGGAAAATAGTCTACAAAAGCTCAATCTAAATGACATATTTTCTAAATGGGACAAGCCATCGGATTGTAAGAAAAGGCGGTAAAGAGCATCAACATTCAACACAGGATCTCCAATGTCAAAACAAATTTCAAGAAAAAATGAGTGCGGGCCATATATATTGAGACTCTGGTATGAAATGGATTGTAAAAATGAGAATGAAGGAAATGAAGGTAGGGGAAGAATGGGTTCGTGGTGGGATTATAGGAGTAGGGGCTTTTGGTACTATCGGTCTTGGCATTAGCAAGTCCAATGCCCGCCTCTTTGCTGTCAAGTCCACCACCACTTCTATTCCATCTTTGGAGAATGATTACAACATTCTCAAGTCCCTCGACTCTCCATATGTCGTGCAATGCCTGGGCAAAGAGTGCACCATGGAGAATGGTGTGGTTATTTGTAACTTGTTCATGGAGTACATGCCAGGGGGTAGTATTGGGGATCTATTGACCAAGTTTGGAGGACAGTTGGATGAGTCAGTCATAAGATGCTACACTAGAGGCATCCTACTTGGCATTCAATACCTCCATAGGTAGGGGATTGTTCACTGTGACATCAAGGGAAAGACCATTCTTGTGGGTTCCAATGGTGTGAAGCTTGCTGATCTTGGTTCTGCTAAGAAAATTGGGGATAAAGAAGAGGAACATGGTTGGAATTTGAGGGGTACTCCTCTATGGATGGCTCTCAAGGTTGTGAAGCAGGTGGAACAGGGGCCTGCTTTTGATATTTGGTCTCTTGGGTGTACTGTAATTGAGATGAGCACTGGAAAACCTCCACGGGGCAGCAATTTGCATCCTCTCAATGCCATGTATAGGATTGGCTTTAGAGAAGAGCTTCCTGAGATGCCTCAACATCTCTCAACTGAAGGCAAGGACTTTTTGGAGAAATGCCTAAGGAGAGATCCCAGACAGAGGTGGTCTTGTGAGTAGTTGTTGGCTCATCCTTTCCTTAGTTAGGAAGGCACCCCATTCCTCAAGGAAAGTCCACTCATGGGACCTCAATCTCTAGTCAGCAGGTCTTTGGATTTGGAATATTCTGAATACTGCTCTTCTTTTCATTATTGTGGTTCTCCCATCTGGGCATTATCTAGAAATGTGTCAACCACTAGGGAGGAGGATGAAGGGGTGTGTGATAAAGATGAAAGCATGACCTGGCAGAAGAGTCCTTCTCCCAACGATTGGATTTTGCAATTGGCAACAGGAGGCAAATTCAAGGGAGTTGTAGGGAAATATAATATTTGGTTTGCAGATCCCCTCCCTGATCGATGGATTGTTGTAAGGTCCCCAGAACAATTGGAGTCCTTTAACTCAGCTGAACCTTTTCAAATGTTCTTTTCCAAGGAGATTCCTTCTACGTAGGCCGAAGTAGATTGCAATCCAATTAGAGAATCTAGTGATTACTCCGAAGAGGCCATGAGCTCAGAATCAGAGATTTGTTGGTCATTTTGTAGCAGAGAGGTTTACCAAACTGAGTATGCACTCTGTGAAGTCGAGCATGCTAATTACTTGCATGAGGATACCTACGAAACCATGGATGTTAGTGAATCTACATTTTGGAAAACAGAGCCGGTCATGTTTGACCCTGGGTTGTTTTCCAGCCAAGTGTTTAGAAATAGTGAAGTCACGCCAAATTGCTACTTCTGTAGTATTACATGTATACATAACTACTATATGGCATTGAAGTTCTCTCTGCATTGCAATGGTGAAATGTATAAACCCAATTCTAATTGCTATTTAATAATAATCCCCATTAACTTTAATTGGCCATCAATGAGTCTATAGAATCCTTGAGCACTTAAATTCTGAGTTTGTACTTAAATTGTTTATCTGCACTTTACAATACCAAATTCATGGTTCAGATGAAGTCATAGAATTAATAATTATCAATTAATGGGGTGAAGTGATTGTTGGAAATGCACTCAAATGCAAAGCCAACTTTGGCAACCTTTGTCATGCTCCATTTTTGCATGGCAATGGAGGCTAAACAGGTTTGGAAACCTATCCAAGTATGAAGGGTGAAGAAGTTTTATCAGATGTTATAGTAGTGGATGTTGCACAAACAAAATGTCTGAAATGAGATGCCATCATATGAAACAAAATAATAGCATGATCTGGAGAAAATGGACTTGTTGAAAAGGCTTTAGAAACTATGTTTTGTTGCATTGTTGGATCTTGATGTGGCTTTGACAATCAAATCAGAGCTCAATGTGGTCAAGTTGGAGTCGACAAGATTCGCTGAACCTTTAAAAAATCTTCACTCACTTTCTCAAATGATGGTTAAAAAGGAGACCAAAAATTTATTAGAAACTACAATCTGCTGGTCTTTAGGCTATATGTAATAATAATAATTAAACTCATTAGAGATTTAGATGGTTGCAATGATTTTCTGCAGAGTTAAACTTGTACTTTCATAGATTTTATGAATACTATTATACAGAATATTACATATGAAATTAAAGATTTCTGTAGTTCCATTACTGCTTTAAGAAGTCTTAGTGTATTTATGTTGAATCACTCACCATAAGCTTATCTATCAAATGAATAGAAATGTATAAAATAACAATATTTAAAGCAGACGAAGTAGTTCCAAGTATTTACAGTGAAAACTTTGTGAAATGGGCAGAAAATTTTGTGAAAAACCCTTTTGAACAAAGTAATACATGGCAGTGAAAATTTGAGAACTAGTCAATTAGGTGATTTAACTCTTGAAAGAATATTGAAAAATGGGTCATTCACAAAATTTAGAATATTCAATGGATATGTGATCTTGTACCTTGACTCCATACTTAATGGCAATGCCCGCCAAGGTGTCCAACTTTGACACAGTGTGCTCAAAGTAGTTATTAGAAGCTCCTCCTGCAGATGATGATGAAGATGATTCCAAAAAAGTAGCGGCTTCAGATCTTGTTGGAGTAATAGAAAACCCCAGATCCATCCTTCTCTCAGCCTCCAACTAAACAAGCATATCCTGAAAAAGAAACGAATGTCCCCCATGCCCCATCAGGCCCTCATCCCCAATTTCTGCCTCATTTCATATGCCACAAATAAAACCCACAAAATCCCATTCTTTTGATCACGATCTGCTACAATTCGATTCAACAAAATTGGAGGCAAGAAAAGGCAAAACCCTAGCTATGTCCAATTTCCTCAAATGAGCGTCAAATTTGACATGGAAGGTGGCGATTGAAATGCAGATCGGCACCTGCAACTTCCAATTTGCTTGATCCTTCATATGTAAGCTTCGATTATTGGGTTTTCTCACTATTTGAACTGGTGGAAACACTGATGACAAATGTGAGGAAATAGATGAGGAAATTACAGGAATAGAAATTGGAACTCAAGAAAACATAGGAACTAAAATTGGGGGTTTTGAAAATGTAGAGACAAAAATTGGGAGTTTGGAAAATGCGGGAACAGAAATTGGGGATTGGGGTTTTTTTTTAAACTTTTAATCCCATTTTGGTCTCAATTTCGACCAACACACATTGGTCAAAATTGAGACCAACACCAACACATTGGTCGAAATTGAGACCAACACGGGATTAAAAGTTAAAAAAAACAAAAGTTTTTCTTTGTAATGCGACCAAGCTAAACATTTTTATGATATGGTCAAATTTTTTGGTCAAAATTTAAGGTGAAATGTACTAGTGATAGGAACTTCTCCTATCCAGAAAAAGTCATCATGTATTCTGCTCAACAAAATCTTGATCCATTCAGATTCATAAAATTCATATGCAGTCACATACTCTATGATAGGGCTATTTTCTAAGTGCGCGAACTCATTAGTGAATGTTTTGTCTAGATTCATCATGGTTTCCATGTGCGACCTGATTCTATCTAATCCTACTGGTTCCTTCTTATAGTAGATATATGCACGTATATCCTCTACGTGCATTACTCCCATTGGGGTTTTAGAAAATGCTCCTTCCAAATCATCTAGGATAGACTTGAATGGATGCCTCTTAAATATGTACCTCTTTCTTTCAGCAACATCAAACACAACTGGAGTAGCCATAACTTACTTGTTTAATCACTTCAAATAAGTTTCCAAGGGTTTCTAAATCGTTGTGACCAAACTAGGGTTCTACAACAATAGACATACTTCTTCGCTAATAATCCAACTGCAATTTTTCACAGCTCAACTGCTTGAACTCTTGTGATCTTAAAATGCTTAGACTTGAATTCAAATGTATGAATAATGGATCTTCTGTGACTATTAAAGAAACTTTTCACCATTAATGCTTGCCACCATAACTTGTGTTGTAACAGTAAATTTCAATCTATGTCTCTGCTAACAGTTAGGCTTTGCGTTCTTGCATATAGCATCAAATAGTCTCCAAACAGTTATAACCAAGGTCACATACTCTGAGGGTAAGTAAACCAGCCACACAAGGGTCTAGAGCTAATCTAGCTCCCCCTATGACCATGAGGGTCATTCATCAGGATGTAGAGGGTGCATCCATTGTGGATGCATCCAATACATACTCATCAAACTTATCCTTCTTTGCTTCTATCCAAATCAAGCTCTCATCTTCTATAGCTTTCAAAAACTTGAATTCTCCTGATTCATCTAGAATTGATCCTTGAGACTTATTAGGGATTTCTTGTCTTTGTGCTTTTGATCTGCAAAACTTAGAGATGTGTCCAGCCTTGTTACAAGAGTGACAAATAACTAGAGGCCTTATATTCCTCGACGCATTGATGTGAGTTACCATACTACACTGTCTAGCTGTATGACCATTGTAATTACATATTTGACATGTAATGTTCTGAGGAGTTCTAACATTATGCTGTGGATGACTTCTCTGATTTTGTTGAATCTGATTTCTTTGATTTGATCTACAATTCATAGCTCTATGACCAAACTTATTGCATGAATAATAATAACCATTGAAAGGTCTTACCTCTTTACAATCTCTTGCTATGTGACCATGATTGTTATAGGCATAACAAGTTTTGTTTACTGGCTTACACTCATCTTTAGATGGTTCAGCTTTAGCTTCACTATGATCTTCAGTCTTCTTGGCTTCTGTAGAATCTTCTAGTGCTTTCATTCTTCCTCCCATATCATTGATTTGATTTTGTGCTTCATTGAATCCAATACCAGAGGTATCTCCTTTAATCTTCTATGCATACAACTGTGACTCTATTAGATCCTTGCTTGTGTGCAACTTGTCAATATGATTCTTTACTTTAGTCAATTTTGATTCTACTCTCTTCTTGATGTTTTCTAGCTCCAAGATTTTCATGTTTGCTTACCTCAGCTCTTCATCCAACTGCTTGTTTTCTTTGACCAGTTCTTCATAGGATTCTTAATTTTTAAATAGCTTTTCATCCACCTCTTCAATCTGATCCTTCAGAGATGTGTTTTCCTCATTCATCTTTTTGACCATTTTCCCAATCCTTCAAATCTTTCCTCAATTTCTTGACGAATACTTGAGAACCACTAACCTTTAGTTTCAGTTCTTCAATTTCCTTTTCAGATCTGTCAAGGTCTTCAAGAGCTGCTTCAAGATTCTCCCTTAGATGTTTCACTTCTTATAAACCCATGATCTCCTCAAGTGGTTAAACTTGTCTTTAAAGGACCAAAGCTCTGATACCAATTGTTAGGAATGGGAACACTGAGAGAGGGGGGGGGGAGTGAATCATTGTTCTGTATTATTAAATCTGAAACTTGAATCTTAACTAAATTGCTTATTTATTGAACTGAATATTAATGCATGTAAAGTAATCAACACATAACACATAACACTAGCTATGGTTATGGGAAAACCTTGGCCAGATGAAAAACCCTGGTAGGAATTAATACCCACTAATAATTGTACTTGTGTATTATGAACCTGTTAATGTTCCTTAGCCATGTTAGGAACTGTCATTACAATGCTTAAGTACAAAGACCTTGTCAAGGATCAGCCCTTGTTAGGAATCTTAAAATGATACACCCTGTTAGGAGTGGTTGGCTCACTACCAGAGCTCACTACTCAAAGAGAAGGCTACAACCTCCAAGATATCAGATATACACTATATTTGCAATGGTGAACTATTGCTGTGACACTGCTTGTCTGATCAATTCCTTTTGTGCACTAATGGTTTATCCTCTTGTAAAGCACTACACCATTCTTACTAATTTTCACATAACTCTGCTCTACTTCTTTTATCTTCTATGTCTCATACCCACTTAAATACAAAGGCACATGTCTTATTTATATGCGCTAACAAAACTATTCACTTAGTCGGCCTATAACTAATTACATACAACACTTCCAAATGAATTGGCTCAAGCGTGTTTACATACAATTAGATTTACATGTTTATAACACAAATAAAATAGGCGCATAGCCTTTACAAATCAATATTATAAGTGCTAACCAAAATACTAACAGTCAGCTCCATGCTCTGTTCTACTTTGTCGCTCATTGTCTGTATCACTTCAAATCGATGTATCTTCTTCATACCAACACATCTAACCATGCATTCTTGGCTGTAGCTTACTAAAATATCCAAAAGCTTATCTTCCAGGGCGCATGCCAAAACTCAGTCATATGCACATGCATTAATGCTTTGTTCATCTGGTGCTTTGTTGACTGTCCAGTCTTCCATACTTAGCCATTTTTTTTTCTTCTAAGCTATGCGATGACTCCAAAACTTCATATGAATTTGTTACCATAATGATAACACTAAATCATAGTCATATACAATAGTATAGTCAACTTGCCAACAGTTGCATCAACAACCATGTTTTAGAGAGAATTGATTGTATCATGCAGATCAAATTCTTGGCTTAATCTAATCTAATCTAATAGAGTTAAATGAGCTAACTTTAGTGAAGAACTAATGAATAAATGCGAAGGTGGTCGATCTACCAGTGCGGATTTTGTTCATCACTAAAGAAGACTTTGAAGTGATACTTGTTTGGATGATGGTGTCCATGTCGTGGAGAAGTGGGTGAAATAGTCCTGCTATTTATTATGTAGCCGAAGGCATAGAGGGGTTTCAATGATGCATTTCCTATCCTTGTGGCATGTCAATTAGGGTTTTGCCTGAATTGAAGATCAAGTTTGATATGATAGCTCTGGGTTTTATGATGTGTCTTTTTTGTAGTTATTGCATGGTCATAGCTGGTTGTTGAGGAAGTTGTTAAGTTGTATTGCCCTAATTTTTCCCTAAATGATATGAAGCTTGTTGCAATCCCTATCCTGTAAAGGGATTTCCAAGATCATTTAGAGGGGGCTATTGTTATAAGATTTGTGGCTATTTCTTTGAGGATGCCATGTTCTTCTTGAATACATTTTAAGTTTGATATATTAATGAAGGTGTTATTTCAAACCCTTTTTAGTATATGATTGTCTTTGTGAATTTTCTTTAAATTCCTTATGAACTAGGATTGTAAGGCACTACTGGTTCATCAAACTGTAAGGTAGATAGTGGAATAATTACAAGCTTCTTTCAAGGAAAGTGTAAGTCCCAAGGATTATTTCTGAGGGTTTAGGGACGGTTTGTGAATTTGATGATCTTATGTCGGAATGTTGAGAGCTCTATGTAAGGCATAGATTACTTTCATGGTTTGGAATTCCTTTCATTGACATATTTTAGTGGATGTATGTTCATCTAGACTTTGTGCCCTTGGATTATAGCATTGGTCAAGGCAAAAAGTCACTTAAAATCATTTCAAGAATCTTTAACTTATATGTTTTTATTTGGTAAATGTTCAAATCTATGTTTTAAGACACCAATCCACTGTTTGGTTTGTTGAGATTTAGTAAACCAATAAGGTACACTAGCCTGAGTCTATGGAGCTCCAAGTTGAAGAAAGATCCTTATCCTCAGCAATGTTTTTCTTTTCCTAGTAGATCTAGAATTGGGTGCAGAAAATCAAGGGCATTAATTTCCATATAGTGATCTACAAGAAGAAGTGACAACACACTGCACCAAGTATTTCCTTTGTATCCACTCCTTATTTTCTTATTGATATCTTCTTTGAATTCAAGGAACTCTTCTTCTAAACTGACAAGTACCATAGGTTCATACACTTCTTCCTTGTAATGCCCAGTCCACCCTCAAATAGAACACTAGACAATGCATCTCCTCATGTTCTGTGGTCCAATGTATTCTACACTACCCTGATGCTGCAAGTTGAGACAACCCACATGTATGCAATCATTTGTTCAAATCAAACCATATCTAAAGAACATCCACCATCATGCTCATATTGAGAAACCCTTTCTTTTTGGATTTTTTTAATTAAAAAAATCACATTTTTTTTTAATTTTTCACTTTGAAGGAGATCTCATCTCAAATCTAACTTTGAAAGATCATTCTTGCTGATATCACCATGAATGAACTTTTTTTGTTCCCTCCTTCTAGCACCAATTTCTATTAATGTGATTTTTATTCCACTACAACATGCATAATCAAATACTTAATTTTTCGAGGAGAAAAACCAAACATTCAATCCTCTCTTGATATAAAGCCATCTCTTATGCTAAGATTGCAAAGTAAGATCATGAAATGACTTCAAGGTTTCTTCAACTGTGGATACTTTTTCAGTAAAATAATGTGATTTGTTGGTAATCACTTAGGGGACTTATGCTATTAATTCAATAGATATCAACTCTTGCACTTCTAAAGATTTAGCTTCACAATGTGCAATGGAAATATAGTTGCTGATTTTCCAACTTCTACTTTAACTTAAACTTAAACTTTCTAACTTCAACTACTACTCCTAGCTATGAATGGAAGGAATCATGGATGGACTTGGACTCTACAAGATACAATCTTGCTAGTGAGTCCACCCATCTAGTACAAGATTCTAAGGAACACTCATATGGTTTTCAAATCAATACTCCCTCTACAATTCCATCAAATGGATGCAAATGAAAGATTGAATATCAATTGAATTTTAGTTCTTTCAGTCATTAGATTACCACACAAGGCATACTTACAATCAGCAAGAGGCTAGTGGATTGGAATTGTTGAGTCAATCAAGTAAACATCCACAATTAATCCCACTCATCTAAACTACATCAACATGAAATGAAATCCTAATCTAAGTGAGAGATGCAAAGAACCATGCAATACTCCAAAATGATCATATATATCCACCATGAAGACCAACAATGAATAAAGAACAATTTTGGTAGTACTTTGGCAACAATTCTCCAACATAAATCTCCTACTCTACTCTTAGAAAATAAATTAATTACAAATGACGAGGCCTTGGCCTTTTATAGTAGTCCCCAGTACAATGAGTTGCCAATATTGATCCAAGATCAAGGGCCAATATCGATCCAAGATCAAGGGCCAAGATTTAACCACACAAACCCTAATTAGGGTTGCCAATTTTACAACCAAATACATGAGGGCACAAATTCATGGTCCAA
This sequence comes from Chamaecyparis obtusa, assembly GCA_027943335.1. Taxonomy (NCBI): domain Eukaryota; kingdom Viridiplantae; phylum Streptophyta; class Pinopsida; order Cupressales; family Cupressaceae; genus Chamaecyparis; species Chamaecyparis obtusa. Next base: position 176,324 of record BSBK01003481.1, read on the forward strand.
TAAGAAAACTGCAATAATTTTTCCAACCAATGAGAATATAGGACACTTGGCATGATGTGATTGCTTGTTCTTGAATCTAGAATTTTCTGATTGGAGGAGACAACCAATGACCACCTTATCATCCATATCTTGTATATCTATTTAAGAACTAAAAGATTTGATGAATCCAAATCTTCACAACCCAAGAACACTTGCATGCAAAAAACATGTCATGGGGGAAGAATGGAGGTAAACATCAATGACTTTCAAGAGTAAAATTGCATTAGAGGGAATGAAATAAATACAATATTCATCTTTATAAAAGGAGAATGAGAAACCCTAAAGGGAAAATATATTTAATAATTAGAATAATAATTAAATACCTACAATGCAAGACTAAGTGAATCTTAAGAGAGGAATAAAAGGTGACTTAATTAGAATAATTAAGTGAAAAAAGAACCTTTTACTCTAACACCCCCCCTTAAGATGAGCTTAGGGAGAAGCTACATACTAAATGCAAAAAAGAAAATTTGAGTCCTGACAACATGGCCTAATGAGGTACCCAATCACAACCAAATCTCTGTAAAGTGGAGAAATAAATAAAACCACATGGGAAAACTCTACTCCAAAAAGAGATGAAAGAACATGCTAAAAAAAGGAAGGAAGGCCTCACTAAGACCCCCAAGGAAAAATTCCTTCACCCCAAGCATAGAGCACAATTGAAGATAGCACAGAGATTCAAAAGGTTTAGTGAAGATGTCTGCAACCTACTCTGTAGTAGGAATATACTCCAAGACAAGAACACTATCCTGTATCAACTGCTAGATGAAGTGCATGTGGATTTCAATGTGTTTGGTCTACTAATGCTCTACTGGGTTACAATAAATATGAATATCACTTTGATTGTCACACAAAAGAAGAGTGGGACTATCTGGAGGAAAAACAAACTTAGTCATCAACTGTTGAAGCCATAAAGCCTCCTGACTAGCAAGCATAGATGCTCAATACTTGGCCTCTATAGATGATAATGCATGAGCAATTTTCTTCTTGCAAGACCATGTGATAGGACCAGAACCAAGACATAAAAAAAATCCATAAGTAGACTTTGGATCATTGATATTACCAGCCCAATCCAAGTCAGTGAAGCCAACAATGTGGGGATCTCCTGATGAGTAGTGAATGCCATAAAAGTGGTGCCCTGAATGTATCTCAAGATACATTTGGAATATTTCAAATGAATCTCATGAAGATCATGTGAGAATTGAGAGACAAGTCCAACCATAAAGGAAAGATCAGGAGGAGTGTGTGTTAGGTACAAAAAATTGCCAACCAACTATATGTACAAAGTAGAGTCTATTGAGGGAGTAGTGCAAGTGGGAGACAAAAAAAATCCTGATTGAAATGGCGTGGGGGAAGGATTGCTATCAGGAATGCTAAATTTCTAGAGCATATCAAGAGCATACTTCTGTTCTAGTATGGAAACCCCACCTAACGATTGAATAACCTGTAGGCCCAAAAAATAGTGTAGAAGACCAAGATCTGTGCTGGTGTTTATCTGTAGGTGACAAAGAAACCAATGCTTGGTTATTTGATCCTATGAGAGAATCCAACTGTTTGATCTTATCTTGCTCTCGAGTTAAATGATCACAAAACACCTCAAAGGAAGGCATGATAAATCTAGGACCCAAAGCATCCATTGTGGAATGGAAAGTAGAAGAGAAAATTTGAAATTTTCCTCTAAGCTTATAAAGAATCAGGTAGATACACTCTATGTCTATCTTGTTCTTTCCACAACCCTATAGAATAGATCTAATGGATTTGAATTTCATCAAGAAATCCTCAATAGAGGGAAATGAATCAGGTACTATAGAAGTCAACTCTCCCTCAATCTAAAGTGCCCTGAACTCATTAACTGTGCCAAAAAGAGTTTGAAACTTTGTCCACATGGCCCTTGGATTAAGACAAGCATCAAGATGAAAAAGAAGACTATCTGAAACATGTAGAGACAACACACCCATAGCCTCATCCATTTTTTTCATGTGCTACATGATCTCATAAGGATGAGTCAACTGAGGTTGTTCCTCATCCAAATAGGACCATAACCCTCTTGACCTGAGAAGCCTCGTCATACAATCTTTCTAGATGTGATAATTATGTTGAGTAAGAAGCTCAATAGATGCTAGGTTTACCATGTGTCCAACTTATCTGACCTTTTTTTAAATTATTAGTTTTCTTTCAGAACTAGATAGAAGATGCAGAAGGGTTTTAGTTTTAGTTTTAGTTTTTTGGTGTTCTGGTTTTATGATATAAATGACATAAAGAAAGATAAAAAAACCCTCCCATAGATAACAAAAACCAAACCCCAGTACAATCTGAAAGCTAGAAAGAAATAAGGAGCAAGAATTGGTAGAAAAAAATTTCTATGTACTTGAGAAATTTTCTGATGAAATAAGTCATTGATTTGAATAGAACATAGGAAGAGCTTTCCAACGATATCTCATTTTCCCAAAACGGAGCCTAGATGCACAAGATATGGTTCCCGAAGTGCAAAAAGAAACCTCTAACTTTGAAAGAAAAAATAGATACAAAATGAGAAAATCATAAAATCAAACCTCTATATCTACATAGAGCTTAGAAAGATCTTTCCAATGATATATCATTTTCCCAATTTTGACACCGTATGCTCAAGATATGAGCAAAAAACCAACAGGTGCTCCAGAAGGGCCTAAAAGTGTGCATGCAAGTCTGTTGATGTAGTCATGATGTCAGCAATCAATGTGCTTAAATTTGATAGCCAAATGGACATCACCGTAAAAAAAAAATACTAGAGGGCTGGGACTTAGCCCCTGGTCACCCATGTGATCGACTTGGGAGTCATCCGGTGGTGCCGCGGTAGTCTGAGGACCCATCTGATAGTGACTGTCGTGGTAACTGTGAGTTGTCTAGTGATGGTGGCGGTGATAACCGTGGATCATTTGAAGGTGACTACAGTGGTGACCGTTGACAGCATCACTAAGTGGTAACCATGGCGGTGGCCGCTAGTAGTGCTATTGAGCGGTGGGCACTACTCAGTGGTGTCCATTGGGTGGTTGGCCAATGGCTACTAGGTGGCATTATTGTAATTTTTTGGGGAAGCATGCCTAGTTTGTATGATCTTGAGGCAAACAAAAAGCTTCAGAGGTCAACTTTTCCCAAAAAGGACATGCTTTCTATGGAAATAGGGATTTTTTGGCCCTCTAAGATCAACCATGAGTTCTTTTGAGACCAAAATGACCAGAAATAAGGTGTACCCTCGAATCCAACACAAAAACTCAAAAAATTGAAACCCTCAAAGCTCCAAAAATTCTTCAACAAATCAAGAACAAGCAGTAGTAGATTTGAGCTTTGATACCATGAAAGATTTGATGAATCCAAATCTTCACAACCCAAGAACACCTGCATGAAAAAAACTTGTCACAAGGGAAGACTAGAGGCAAACAACAATGGATTTCAAGAGTAAAATTGCATTAGACGAAATGAAAAAAATACAATATTCATCCTTATAAAAGGAGAATGAGAAACCCTAAAGGGAAAATGTATTTAATAATTAGAATAATTATTAATACCTATAATACAAGACTAAGTGAATCTTAAGAGAGGAATAAAATATGAGTTAATTAGAATAATTAAGTGAAAAAAGAACCTTTTACTCTAACAAGAACATGTTCTTGGAGTCTTGGCTTGAGAAAATGTCTTTTAAAATTGCAAATATTTCTTGCTTGATTGTTAGAAAGTGACTAGAGAAAAAATAAAATATTGATTCTTAATCCTTCTGACTTTGATTAACTCTTCTGAAACTTTTGGCTCTTGAAAGATGATTGTGATATTCCATGTTTCCAAATTGGTTCCATCTTCAAGATATTCCCATCCTTTGCAATCTTCCTCATCACATTGACTTGCACTTGCATCTTGTTTTCAAATTTCTCGATGATATTTTCCTATGGTTGGAATTGAATTTGCAACTTGGATTTGTAAACCTAATAATATATTCATGTGACTGAATTTTCTCGAAGTGGTCCTCAATTTTTCTTTGATCTCAATATGATCGAACTCCCCCACTCATTTGGGGTCTTTAAGCTCGAGATTGAAACACTCCACTTGTGGTCTTGAACAACCCGTTGCTATCATTTCCATCCTCCCAAGCTTTCACCTTGTAAGACATAAGAAAATATCATTAAGTCCCACAAAATTAATAAGCATGAATAAATCTGAAATGTTTTTAGGATAATTGCATTAGTAAAAAAATGGCAAAGGCTTCCCCTCAAATACTTCTAATTTAGATCTGTAATAAATTTAGACAAAACACAATCTAGAAATGATAAATGTTTAGTTTTTCAGATCTCTATTTTCTATCATCCCTTGATCAGATCCTTCTCCCTAAAAAATCTACTACATTCCCAATGGAATATAAATCATTGGTAAAAAAGGATATAATTCACATCTCAAATGAGGATTAAATCTCAGACAAACATGGCTAATTTACTTTTGATCGGAGGTGCAAATGAAATGATTTCAGGCCTCCATTTATATGTAATTTAGGATTGAGTAGACACGTTGTCTTAGGAGGCTAACTTGGCCTCTTTATTTAATAAAATCTTATCAAATTAAATTCACTTTACCTGTATAGGCCGACTTGTCATAGGGGAATGAGACTTGTTTTGTTTAACAACACTTGAATTTTGAGCCCCCCCTTTTTATGTGTGATTTCTGCTACCTCAAACACTTGACATAAATAGCTTATGGATGGGAAGGGAGGGTAGAATCTGCACTCTCTTGGGAAATCCTTGATGCACTCAATCAAAATCACATCGCCCTCATGAAAACATTAATCAAATATGCACTTTGCCTTACTAAATTCCAATGGAAATCACCCATTTATGGGAGTGGGCAAAAATCTAATGAAGATGGGAATTTTTTCCTGAAGGTAGTTGGATTCCCCCATTTTTGGGCATTTTCTATCAAAACTTGACCACAAATCAAAACCTTGTCAATTCATCTGTCCCTTGCTCAGATTTTAATCAAACTTCATTTATCCCTCTCAAATTTCAATCATGATGTGAATCTCTAGCCTTCCCCCACCAAAACCCCATGGAAAAAACTCTACGGGGATGGGAAATTTTTCCCAAAAAGGGGTGGATTTTGACATCTGATGGGAAATTTCTTAAAACTTAATCATTTCCATGTAAAATTTCAGCTAGTTGAGTCATTCCGAACTCCATATTCTGGCAAGTCTTTAATGGTTTTTTGATTGGAAGTAAAGGAATTTCTTGAAAGGTAGGGACATAAATTAGCATTGGATGGGAAATATTTCCCAAAGAGGGCCAGATTCTAACCTCTAATGGGAAGTCTCTGTCAAAACTTGATCATTTCCACTCGAATTCCAGCTTGGTAAGGCATGTCTCCTATTAATTTGGCTAGGTTTCCAACAAAAATTGATGGAGCCAAGATATTTTGCCAACTAGTAGGGGAGAAAATTCTATTGTGTTGGGAATTATTTCTCAAGAAGGGGTGTATTCCACCCTTTGATGGGAAATCTGCCAAAACTTGTCATTAGAGACTTGGCTCTTTTAAAACCCCATCAAGACCATCCCTTACCAAAATTGTGATGAACTCCACTCAAATCAAGGCACCTTGACCCCCTAACATCCTCAACTAAAGGCTAAGACCCTAAGATTGTTGCTATAAAAGGACCCTAAAGACCACTTAGTCTATTGTAGCAATGAAAAGAGTGGTCCCCAGTTGCAATGGGGTGATGGTGTAGAAACTACACAATAGAATCAAGAACATAGTATAATTAAGTATCTCAAAGGCTACTTTATAGTTAGGTACCACTAGACTCAATCTTTCTTTAACATTTCTATGAGGTGGATGAAAAAATTTCCACATTTCTTAACAAAATTATGGTAATATTGTGGGATGTCAAGATATCCATGGGGGATCTTTGAGATTGTGTGGTTTGGCCATTTCTACATGGTTTTAAAATTTTTGAGATCCATCTCAACTCCCTAGATAATATTCTCAAGTTACTTGATCTCAATTTTACAAAAGGAACATGTAGAGAATTTGATACATAATTGGTTGGTGAAAAGGATTTTAAGGGAATTATATAAGTTCAAGAGATTCTCTTCTGAGTGTAATTGTAAATAATGGTATATCATAAAATAAAAATAGAATGAATTACCAAAGTAATGGATAGAAATCTTAATCATCAGGCTTTAAAATGGGGAAAGTGCATTGTTAAGGCCAAATGGCATGGCACATAATTCATAATGACCATCATGAGTGTGGAAGGAAACTTTTGGACTATTGTCTTCTTTGATGTGGTTCTAATGAAGCCACTCACTAAATATAGCTTGGAGAAAACATGAGAACCGTGGAGTTCATTTAAAAGCTCATAAACCAAGAGAATGAGGAATTTATCTTTGATGATTATTTTGTCTAGTCTCATAAATTGTGTTGAGAAAATGGTGTTGTACACCTTGCATAATAATATGTATTATTGTATTATTTTATTTTATTATGTAAATGTTGCACCTAGATAGACGTGCAACATGTAGAGATTTCCATCGAATATTCTTTGTGAGTTGTATTGTAACATTGTGATATTATTTGATGTAATTATTTAATATTGGGGAAATGAAGTAAATAAAGTACCCAATATTAAATGTGGGTCAATAGGGTTTGGTAGCACAACATTTAGGACATGGTTTATGTAATATCAGTTGGTGGTTTTGTGGGAGCTTGTTTATATAAAAGCAACCATAAGGGTAGTTGTTGAGGTAAGACAGGTGGAAACATGTTAGCCAAAGTTAGCATTTGTGAAATTTGGAAGCATGACATGGGATGTGTGGATTCATGATTGTTCACATGGATTGCTTGGTTGTGGCTAGAGATTTGAAGGCTTCCATGGTTGTATTGCAATGATGTTTTGTTGAATAATACATGGTGATGGATGCTTTTGGAAGGTGAGTTTTTTTTCCCTCATGAGGGTTTCCAAAGATATATCTTGTGTCACATTTTTGTGGGTATGTTGTCTATTCTCTTGCATGTGAATTTTAAGTGTTTATTTTCTTCAAATCTATTATGGCTTATGTGGAAATGTTATATTGTTGTATGCAAATTTCCTATCAAATGGTATCAAAGCTATGGTTGTGGTGTTGCAACCCTAGGTTGAATCCATGGGAATACATGAAAAAATGTTAGAAATGACAAGATATATGGGTTTTGTAGGTTGTTTATTGCAGATCTCAGGGTTTTAGGTTTGATGTTATGATGGGTTGTTGGCAGATTTTGGGCATGGAAAATTGTTGGTGAAAAAGTTTTTGGATGTTTTCATTTAAATGAGGGGTTTGGAGGGGATTTTGCATAGATGACCTCCTAGGTAGAAATGAACCTCATCATTGGATCTGTAGACACCTAAAAATCCTTTAGAAAATAAAAGTATTTTTATTTTTCTAAAAAAAAACCTCAGATGACATCATCATTTACTAATTAATTAAATAATTAATTAATTAATATATTTTTATGCCATTAAATCTCTTTATTTTAATTAAGCATCTTTAATTAAAGAATCCCTCCCCAAAGCATTTAAATCAAATTTAAATGATTTTACTATCTTTATTGAATCAATATTCAATAAATGATGTCACAATCCCTAAATAAATTTCATATTTATTTAAAGCCTCAAAAACCTAGAATCTTCAAGACATTCCTAAACCCTTCCAATCTTTCCTAAACCTTTCCTAAACCCACTTAGGAGATGTTTCCTACTTTTCCTAAGCTAATCCAAGTCTCCTTGACTTTTAGTCAAACCCTTCCCTCAATGAGCCTTACACACTCATTTAAGCCTCTTACACCCTCTTTAAGGCTTCTTACAGCCTCATAGAGAGACCCATGTCTCTTCTTCCACACATGTTCCTCTTGCACACTTCCCTAGTGTTTCTCACATGTGTGAGCAACCCTAACCCAAGGTAAACCTTCCCTTACCTCTTACTCTACCCCAAACCCTGACTCTAACCCTAAGTCTTCTTCCTAACCCAAGCCCTTAGGAAATCCTATAAATACTCCTCCTTCCAAGAGAAAAGTATTAGCTTAGTTTTTATCTTCAATGCATTGTTATCATGCTCATTTACTCCTAGACTTAGCATAATCAATCCTAATTGTTAGATTTCATTATTTTCTTCAAGCTTTCTAACACATCATAGCTTAGCAATAATGGATGAATCATAGTTTCTTTCATTGTTTTTCATAGCATATCGTCATCATCATCTTTCATTTGGTTAAAAATAATATTAGCATAAGAATCATGTAGCTTAATCTGCATCTTAGCTCCATTTTGGCTCCTTGGGCTCTAGGGGCAAATCAGGTGAACTATACCTGATTATGTGCCAATATAGAGTATCCATGGTCCTTGAATGATCCAAATCCCCCCTAATCATCATTAGGGACATGATCCATGTTTTTTGAGAGTACACCCACATTTCTAAAGCGAGAGAAAATCAAACAGTGATAGGGTGCTCCCATTTAAGCTCTATCTGAGTGTCTTTGCATTCATTTTTCTGTTTAAGCTTAGGAATATGTTGTTAGATTCATGTTCACTAATGTTTGAATGATCTACGCCTTTCAAGATAGATTAGGTTTGCACTGATCACAAGATCCGTGTTGGCCTTGCCATGAATTTTGATATAAAATATGCCCTAGTTTGGCCATGTTGATATAAAATGCAAAAGGTTTTTTAGTTTCACCCTGTGACGGCCATCAAATTTAATCTCGTCAGAATTTTCATTAAAAAAAAATCACAATGAAAATGGTAAAAAGATTGTCTTGGTAAAACAACAATAACCTTCTCTCAGGATATCAGATTTTAAAATTATCATAGTCGTTGGAAAGATAATTGAGAGCACTACAACGTGGTATGGGTTTGATTATGTGATTTTAACATTTTTTCAGGTTTTAAGAGCCTGAAAGTTAGATGTTATTTATTTTGAGCATAGATTTGGGGATTACTTGGGCATACAGAGTCAAGTTTTGGACTTTGAATAGTCGACGAAAAGCTCTTAGAGAGCTCTACGTATTTGTTCAGATTTGGTGCAAGTTTGACATGGTTTATTTATTGATATATTGATTTAATAGGTTTATGGGTTATTTTGACTATGGTGACATTGTGAGTTTATGACATGGTTTATTTTGGAGATTTAGATTTGATGTCATTGTATACTCAGCTTATATTTCAGATTGGTCTCATGATGATATGGTTATCAGTGTTTATTTTGGATATGTATGATGACTTGTTGGATCTACCAGTTGTGTAGTGTTGTAAGTGGTCTATACTTACAGGTTGCATTTATGGCTTGGATATGGGTTATCTTTTCTCATTGATCTTTGATTATTGATGCATATTAATATTTGTAGCTTGGATTTGGGTTGTCTATGCCCTTAGTCACATGATTTTCTTATTTGTCTTCATGTAGAAGGGATGAGATGTTGTTACCAGGTACAATCATGGTGGAGGATTGTGGTTGACTATTTTATGTTGATAGGTTGGATATTTTTGAGAGCTAGATTCTTGGTTCATGGATGTGATCATGGTGCCATAGATTTTGGCATGACATGATTGGATATACAGGTAATTAATTGGTGTTCATTGGTTTGGATTCCTGATTTAGTTATGGTGGTATATCTTCTTGGTTGAGGATCATGGTTATTTAGATTCTTTGAGGAGATCATGAGGTGCACTTTGAATTCTTTGATGGTATGATGTCTTGGTTGATTCTCATGGTTAGAGGATGGTTTTTTTTTCATCATGATATCATGGATAGCTTGGATACACAGTTTAGTGGGAGCTTGTGATAGTGATGGTGTGGTGGTGTAGGATTGGTTCCTGATTTGTTTGTTGACATTTTTGTATCTTCTTGGTGTAGGAGATGGATGTTATGATACCATGGGTGACTTGGTACTATGGTTGAGTGGGAGTTGTTGGCATTGATATATTTATTGAGTGTTTGCAGATGTTGGAGGATGTCTTAGATCCTATTGCTGCAAAATCTTCTTTGATATTTATATAGTGCACTTGTTATCTTCATGGTGTACAAAGATGGTTCTTCATGGTATGTGGAGATGGTGACATCTTGAGGACTCATGGGGTTCTTGGTAAAGGTGCGGTTTATGCTTTCATTTGACATGTTATCCTTGGTTTTAGGATGGTTTCATTATTATGTCATGGTATACTCTTGATACATGTTTAAAGTTTTGGCATGTTATGTTATGTTCATATGGAGCATGGTATCTTTTTTGGATGAGATGGTTTAGATCATTGTTGTCATGTTTATGATCCTAATTCCTAGATTGGATTTGAGACATTGATCTTTGTTTAGTTTCTTGGTATTGAGTACATTGATCATCTTCTGGATACTTCATGACATTTCTATGTTGCATTTGGAGTTGGCATGGTTTGATTGGTTACAGGTGCTCATGGATACTTAGAGATAGAGGTGATGTTGTTTTTATCTTGAGATTAGAGATGTATGTGTTGGGATGGTTGATGGTTTCAGCAAGAAGACTGAGGAGCATTCACTTGATATGGACTTGAGAGGAGTGTGTTCTTAGATTAGTCTTGGTTAGAGACTTGGATATCTTGATGAGCATTCTCATTCCCAGGTAAAAGCACAATAAGCTGTCACCCTTTTACAAAGGAAAAGGCTAACAAAATCAAAGTTGTTCAACTTCAATAGTATAAATATTATATTTATGTTTGGAATTTGAAGACGATGAAAACTAATTAAATGTGATAAAATGGATGAAGTTTATGATTAATATTTTTAATAATTTTTTTGAATAAGAATTGATATGTTTTTTTAACTTTTAAAGATGATTTTTCAGTTGCTGAAAAATGCTAAAAATTAGGGGTCTAGTTCCCACCAAAAAATTATATGTAAATAAACATTTTTTCCCCTAATTTTAAAATATGTCATAGATGACATATATAGCTAGTGCATGAATAAATAAAAATTGGTTTGTAACCTATATTTTCTCTTTTATAGCAATTCAAATTCCAACTCATTGAAATCAACAATTTTCATCTCGCAACATATTTTTCATAACATATCTATCCCAATCAAAAAAAGAAATATATATATTCTTGAAGATGACTCTCTCCTCTAGTGCACCATATGTTTTTCAAGTTTATTTAAAATATAAGTTACTATTTTTTTCTTTCTTCGAATCAACATCTCCTTGACTGTTAAAATACCTACTTGCAATATTTTTTAATTACAATAAATGATGTCCAATTAAAATGCTATAAAATTTATATGAGGATATTCTTGACTCTGATCTCTACAAAAGGGTATTTTTTTATTTTTAAAAAAAGATCATTAAAAGGATTAGGAGTTATTGAAATGCCACTTTTCTAAAATATTTTTATTTTTGTGGTAATTGGACCCAAAGTGGTATAAAACATGCATTTAATAGATATTTCCAATTGGAAAAGTTAAATCACTTATCTAACTTAGCTAGAATGAATCTAGCTAGACCATATGTTTGACCAAAATTAATTTTTAATTAGAAATACTAAAATTCAACCGTGCTGATAAGTTAGCCTTAAAGGTGACACTTGATTGTTCTTTTACCCTCCCCATTCTTGGTTTACATGGTGGCTTACTACTTGAGAGGTATAGCCCTTTGTTTCTTCTCAGGTGCATTATGTTTATGCTTATCTTTCATGGATATGGATCTTGAGCTATGGTGTGAGTTAGTTCTGGAGGGTTCATTTGAGAGATGGTTTTGGCATTGCTTATCTCCTTGTACATATGTTGTTATTATGATATCATCATGGTTGAGTTTAGGAGATGGTTTTATTGGGCATGTTCCTTGGTTTAGGAATGGTTATGAGTTTGATCTTCTTGTGAGAGGCTTACATCCATGATTGGTTATATGGTATGGTTTGGGTGTTTTTGTGGCTTCTTGTTTGGGGTTCTATGGAGGAGATCATACTTGGCACAGTTTTCATCTAGAGGTGTGTGTTGAAGAAAATGATATAGGTTATGATTTGCATGGTCTCTTTAGTATTGGTTATCTTCCTGGATGTTCAGTTTCACTCACTTTGGTTTTCGGATTGGTTGGAGTTTGTGATCACTGGTTTGTGTTCATGTGTGTCATGTGAGAGATGACATCGTTATTCATGATCTCTTTTCTTTGTTGGTTGTGGAGGACTTGGGAGAGTGTTGGAGACTTGTTGTGAGAGTTGATCTTGCAGGATATTGGTTTATATATTGCATATTGTTGTGGATGTCCTTGATACTACATGGATTCACGTCTATGAGATGTTGTGAGTGGATTGATTTCAGATTTGATATTACCTTTGTAGTAGGAGCTTCTTGGTGTCTATATGGTAGGTATTTCTCTTGAGGCTTGTGGTTGCAGGTTACAGGTTGGATATGTTGATTTGGGATTCACTTGGTATACCTTAGAGGTATGGATAGTTGGATTGGTTAGCACTTGCTATGGGTGATATTTCAGCTATGGTTATGACAACTACAAATACATTTGATTACATTTGGACTAAGTGTTTGTGCTTGGGATATTAGTTGGTACATGATTTATGTTTCTTATGTGATAGGTTGAGTGGATTTCTCTTTGGATGGATTCTATGTATGCCATGTAGCTTTGGCATAATAGGTGGGATCATTCATGTATGAGATGGTGGATACTTTGATTTTGTTGCGGGTACCTGGATGGAGCACATGGTGTACTTTGGTTCATGATGGTGTATTTTCTAGGAGGGATTGTTCCCTTGTTAATTTATGTGGCTACGTATTGACCCTTATGCAATGTATACAACAAGTGGGAGATTGTTGAGAAAATGGTGTTGTACACCTTGCATAATAATTTTTATTATTGTATTATTTCATTTTATTATGTAAATATTGCACCTAGATGGATGTCCAACATGTAGATATTCCCATGGAATATTCTTTGTGAGCTATATTGTAACATTGTGATATTATTTGATGTAATTATTTAATATTGGGGAAATAAAGTAAATAAAGTACCCAATATTAAATGTGGGTCAATAAGGTTTGGTAGCACAATATTTAGCACATGGTTTATGTAATACCACTTGGTGTTTTTGTGGGAGCTTGTTTCTATAAAAGCAACCACAAGGCTAGTTGTTGAGGTGAGACGTGGAAATAGGTTAGCCAAAGGTAGCATTTGTGAAGGTTGGAAGCATGACATGAGATGTGTGGATTCATGCTTGTTCACATGGATTGCTTGGTTGTGGCTAGGGATTTGAAGACTTCCATGGTTATATTGCAATGGCGTTTTGCTAAATAATATATGGTGATGGATGCTTTTGGAGGCTGAGATTTTTTTCCCTCATGAGAGTTTTCCAGGATATATCTTGTGTCACATTTTTGTGGGTATGTTGTCTATTCTCTTGCATGTGGATTTTAAGTGTTTATTTTCTTTAGATCTATTATGGGTTATATGGAAATGTCATATTAGTGTATGCAAGTTTCATATCAAATTGATGTGAAGAAGAAAACACCTTTCTTTTTTATGCCCAATAGGATTAGAGAGGAGTAAGGACTATTGTTAGGTCAAACAAATCCTTAAACATTTTTACATCAACCTATATTTCTTTCTTGGGACCTTTAATGAAACAAATAGTGAAGTAGTCATATAGAAAGCCTTCAATTTGCTTAGTGATTTTCTCAAATTTAGTTTTGTAGTCATACATAGAAGAAAGTTGTCACAGTTTGGTTAAATCTTTTGTAAAATATTCACAAGCATTATGGTCAATGTGATTCTAAATAAGTTATGTGAATTTAGTCATTTTGGATTCAAGATTGGTCTTGCTATATTATTGTACCACTATATTTATTTCCTTAAAGAGTATTATAGAGAACATAATAACGTTTAACATGGTAGAGCCAACTAGTACACTATTATCACAATGATCATGGGATAATTCATGATTGGTTAGGGGACTAAGATTTTCCAATAGCTAGGATTGTCCATTAGTAACAAAGGAGATACATTACCCAAATTTTTAATTTGGTTGTTTCTATAGAATCCATTTCCCTAGAGTAGTTGTTCACCATTAGGACCTAGGTCCTAAAGTGGCCAAAAAAGTGTATTGAAGTTGTATATTAAAATGGTCGAAGAGAGGATCATAATGGTATGATATCCTAGATAGCATTTTTAAAACTCTCTTATTTTTCAAAATTTAAACCCCTGTAGAGTAGTAATATAGGTATTTTTTGTAATTTGTAGTTAAGTGGAAAGTTATATGTCATGATCCATGCATTTGACTAGACTATGCCAATACAAATCTAATGTAGAGAAACAAACCCCATTTAACACACTCTCATCAAAATATAGTTTGAAATTATAAAAAAATCCCCCTAAATATGATATAACTAAAAATTATTGTATGCTAAAGCTAAGAACAATAGTAAATATTGGTGGTGTTCTCCAACTCTAAATAGGCCATGCTGGGACGATAAAATGAAAAAATGGAAGGTCTCGAAAGGGTTTGTTTGGTCTATGAGACCACAAATACACTAATCCAAATAAATCAAGTATAATGAAAGCAACTTTCTAAAGATAACTACTTATCAATGCATCACAAATTGCAAATAGTTAATAGCTTCCTAAGGTTGGGTTTAAAAACACCTTTGGGTTCATTCAATATATAGACCAAGGGTGGATGAAAGAACAAAATTGCATACAAAGATTGTTTGATGGAGCTATTTTGAAGAGCAATCCCCTTTACCCTTCAATAGAACTTATATAGGGAATCCAACTCAACCCACAATGACCACTTTTCTATGATATTTGAAAAGCCTTTGATGAAGGGTGCTCCCCTTAATACCACAAACACATAACAGAAATAGAGAAACAACAACAATAATATGCAAGAACAGAAAATTGGCTTCTTATTATCTCCACAAATGTGGAATTACAAACTTTCAGAATTACAATATGTAAACCACATGGGCATTCCCTTACAATATTCTGTAGGACAAAGCCTCGAATCAATACCCAGATCTACTACCCGGAACTGCCCTAGACAACACTACGGGCCTTCTTTATATAGACAATTTCCACCGCCTGAGAAGGTTCTAGAAATTTAGCCCTTAGGGCCGACCAAACTTAGAATTATTTTATTTTACAATTTATTACATCAAAGTCAGCTGAAAATGAGTTTTGAAACCCAAACAGAAATTTTGAAGAAAAATTATTTTCTGCCATTTTAGGTGACCCAACTTCTGAAGACCATAAGTCATCACCCGTTGACCCCATTTGCTATTATAACCCCATTCTGGAAATGCCACGAAGCGCTCTACAGGGTTGACTCGCGTAAAGTGCCCGTCACCCAAATTTTCAACCTCATCCGGGGCCTCTAAAGCTTTCAAAATTGAGTTTGAAGTTTCTGTACCCTATTGCCAATACCAAAAATCTTCAATATCTTCAAAACTAGACCTGATCTAGCCATGAAACTTTGTTGGTAGGCTGATATGACTGAGATGAACCTCCATATGTAAAATTAGAACATTTCGAGATCATAAGACCAACTTACTAAAAATAGCAAGTTTCCATAAATAGCAACTCTGCACAAGATAGCCCTTATTGAATACAAAAATAGAAATATTTTTGGGTGATGCAAGATTTCTCTTACACCCAGGATGCTCCTGCATCAGACACCCGAGGTAATTTGAGAAGTGACCTTGTCACGACTCAGGTGTGTAGAGGAAAACCAAGATGGTTAACCTCCTCCTTTGTTAGCCATGATGAATCTTCAACAGGTCATCCATTTCATTTGACCAAATACTCTTCATATGTCATGTTCCTTGTGTGTCTGCCAACACGACTGTCCAGTATGTCTTCAATCTCCTTGAAATCTGAACTGGTTGCTGGAATACTCCACTGTGTTGCTGCAACCTCATCTTCAACACCTCCTTCGTGATACTCTGTCAAATCTAAAATGTTAAACACTGGTGAAATATTCAGCTCACTAGGCAATTCTACCTCATATGCATTTCTTGAATCATGCTTCTTCAATATCTTACATGGTCCAAACTTTTTCATTTTCAGCTTGTTATATGTACCAACCAGAAAATGCTCCTTTCGCAAATGAACCATGACTTCATCCCCAACCTGAAATTCCTTATGCCTCCTTTTCTCATTTGCCTTAGCCTTATACTACGCATTCATCTTGGTAATATGCTTCCTCACCTCCTCATGGATGTTCTTCAAGTGTTCTGCAAAATCCTCAGCTTCAGCATTACTTATTTCTCCTTTGTCTATCTTTCTCAATTCATATGCATTTCTTGGACTACTTCCATATACAATCTGAAATGGTGATTTACCAGTGCTTCTATTGACAGAATTATTGTATGCAAATTCTGCTTGTGGTAAAATTAAATCCCATCCTGTTGGCTTATCTCCAACCAAACATCTCAGCAGATTTCCCAAACTTCTATTCACCACCTCTGTCTGTCCATCAGTCTGTGGATGATGTGATGAACTAAACTTCAAATTTGTCTTCAACTTCTTCCACAATGTCCGCTAGAAATATCCAACAAACTTAGTATCTCGATCTGAAACTATGGTCTTTGGCAAACCATGTAGTCTCACCACTTCTCTGAAAAATAATTCTGCTACATGAACAGCATCATTAGTCTTCTTGCAGGGAATAAAATGTGCCATCTTCAAAAATCTGTCAACCACAGCAAAAATTGAATCATGTCCTCGCTATGTCCTCGGTAAACCAAGAATAAAGTCCATACTGATATCCTCCCAAGGCTTCTCTGGTATAGGTAATGGCTGATATAACCCTGTATTCTGCTTCACTCCTTTCGCCATCTGACATACTCTGCAACTCTGTACAAACTTCTTCACATCTTGCTGCAATTGTGGCCAATAATAATTCTCACCAACCAAAGCAAGGGTTTTATCACAACCAAAATGTCCAGCCAATCCTCCACTATGCTTCTCCTTGATGAGATTCTCCCTCATAGAGCTTCGTAGAATGCACAACTGACTCCCTTTGAATAGCATATCATCTTGGATGATAAAATCTAGCCATTTCATCCTGTCTAGAGTAACAGGTTCTGTACAAGCTTTCCAAGCTTCACCAAAATCAGGATCCTCTGGATACAAATTCTTGAGTTCCTTGAACCTAACCACCTCAATCTGCATCTCTGTCAGCAATAGTTGCCTTTTGCTAAGAGCATCTGCAACCCTGTTAGACTTTCAACTTCTATGTTTCAAAACAAATGTATAACTCTGCAAAAACTCAACCCATTTCAAATGCCTCTGATTCAACTTTCCTTGACTATTCAAATATTGCAAAGCTTGATGATCAATATACAAAACAAACTCCTTAGGAAGCAGATAGTGTCTCCACTTCTTTAATGCCTGAACTATAGCATAAAATTCCTGATCATAAACAGAATACTTCCTCTTGGCATCATTTAACTTCTCACTGAAATAAGCAATAGGTTTACCTTCTTGGCTCATAACAGCTCCTATTGTAGTACCACTAGCATCACAATCTACTTGAAACACCTTATTAAAATTTGGAAGTGCTAAAATAGGTTGTTCTGTAACTTTTTGTTTCAACAATTGAAAACTCTTTTCTGCCCCATTAGTCCACTTAAACTCTTTTCTATCCCCTCTCATTGTTTCAATCAAGGGACTACAAATACTGCTAAAATTTCTGATAAACTTTCTGTAAAAGCTAGCCAAACCATGAAAAGATCTTACCTCAGTAGCACTCCTTGGAGTAGGCCATTCAAAGATAGCCTGTACCTTCTCTAGGTCCATTTTTAGACTTTTTGCTGAAACTACAAATCTCAAATACACTAACTTTTTCTTCACAAAACTGCACTTATTCAAATTAATCAACAATTTCTCAAATGCCACATGAATATGCATCATATGTTCCTCCAATTTCTTGCTAAAAATCAAAATATCATCTAGGTAAACAATGACAAACTTACCCAGAAATTCTTTCAAAACCTCATTCATGAGCGCATGAAAGTGCTCGGTGCATTGGTTAGCCCAAAAGGCATGACTAACCACTCATACAATCCTTCCTTTGTCTTGAAGGCAGTCTTCCATTCATCTCCTTTTCTGATCCGAATCTGGTGATATCCACTCTTTAGATCTCTCTTTGAGAAATACATAGCTCCACTCAAATAGTCCATAATATCATCCATTCGTGGCAATAGAAACTTATACTTGATTGTGATCTTGTTTATTGCTCTGGAATCTGTACACATCCTCCATTCTCCATTCTTCTTTGGTGCTAATACCGCTGGTACAGCATAGGGACTCAGACTCTCTCGAATCAACCCCTTCTGTAATAACTCATGTACTTGTCTGTTCAACTCTTCACTTTCTGCTGGTGTCATTCTGTGTGCTGCCTTGTTTGGCAAACTGGCCCTTGGAATCAAATCCATCTGATAACTGATCTTCCTTACCGGTGGTAATCCATCAGGTACATTATCAGATACAATATCCTGAAACTCATTCAACAAATTTACAACCTCTACAAGTACATCCTCTACTTCTTCTTTACCAACTTTTAGAATTAAAGCAAAACACACATGCTCATGCCTCATACCATCTAGGAATTTTCTTCTATCAACAAATGTTATTCTTGCATTACCACATACCTTTTCTTCGGTCTCCTTCAATGGCTTTAGCTTATGTCGCACTCCATCCTTTGTCAGGGAATAGGTATTCGCATGACCATTGTATACAACACATCTGTCAAACTGCCATGGTCTACCCAACAACATATGACATGCATCCATAGAGATGATATCACATAGTACCTCATCTTGGTACCCGCCAATCTTGAATTTTACCAGGCACTGTTCACTGACCATGACCTTGTGGTCATCCTGCACCCAGGCAATCCGATATGGATGTGGGTGTTTCTGTCTCTTGAGCTTCAACTTTGTCACCATCTTTTCTGACACTAAATTGTCAGTGCTTCCACTATCGATAATCACATCATAGCATTTACCCTCACACTTGCATCTAGTGCGAAACAGGCTCCTTTTTTGTTCAGGTTCATTCTCACCACTCAGCAAGACTCTTCTGTTAATTAGCGTTTCTCCTCTTTCAGCATCTTCAGAATTTGATGATCTAGCATCTTCATCTACATGTGCAACTCTGGCCTGGCCTTCATTTCTCCTATCTGTTCTTCCTTGGTGCCGAGGACATTCAAATGCCCTATGACCTTCTTCTCCACAATGAAAACATGTTCCACGGAAGCCTCCTCTTCCTGAACCTTGTCCTCTTCCTCTTCCCCTCTGATCTCTATTATTATGATCTTGGAAACGATTAGAATTGTTTCCTCTCTGATTCTGGCTGCTACTGGCCTCATCCTTCTTTTTTGGATCTTCATTTCGGCCACCATATGACCATCCACTAGATCTTCCACCATGACCTCTTCCATTTTGTCTGCTCTCAAACTTCTTGTTCAGCTTTTCCTCTACTTTTAGGGAAAACTGGTATGCCTCCTCAATACTGTTCATTCAAACTAGATTCAACTCCTCCTGAATGCTTGGCCTTAACCCATTAAGGTATCGGATAACTTTCTCCTTATCAGCTTTTGCATGGCCTATTCTAATGAGGAGTCGATAGAACTCCTCTGTATACTCCTAAACAAATCTTCTGCTTGCTTCAAACTTTGCATTTTCTTTAGTAGGTCAAGCTCATAATCAACAGGAATGAATTGTCGCTTCAATTTATCCACCATCCGATCCCATCTTGTGATTTTATCTTTCCCTCTTCTATTTCGTTCCAATTGAATTTCTTGCCACTAGATCTTCGCATGACCTTTCAGTCTAGCCTTCGCAAATTTGACCCTATCAGGATCCTCAACATCTTCATACTCAAAATACTCCTCACATTCATTGATCCAGTCGATCAATTCCTCTGGGTTAAGATTTCCAGAAAATGTAGGAACCTCAATCTTAGGTCTTTTCCCAATCTTGAAAATTGCCCGAAAAAGTCTTTCTTCCTCCTGGTTCACAATTTCAGCTTCTCCTTCTTGATATTCTTCTTTGGCTTCATCTTCGCTTTCGTCTCTGACATTAAGATTCATTCCTCTGTGAATCTCTTCTTGCAATGCTCGCACTTGTCTCTGCAACTCTCTAACCTTAGGTGTCACAGCACCAGCTCTTTCGCCACGTTCTCTTCGTGGAGGCATTTTCGCGATGCGCGCTGAAACCCTAGCCACGGTCCTGGTGCAAACTGCCTCACAGTCGGCGATTTGTTTACACACTCAAGAACTCCTGCTCTGATACCACTTGATGAAGGGTGCTCCCCTTAATACCATAAACACATAACAGAAATAGAGAAACAACAACAATAATATGCAAGAACAGAAAATTGGCTTCTTATTATCTCCACAAATGTGGAATTACAAACTTTCAGAATTACAATATGTAAACCACATGGGCATTCCCTTACAATATTCTGTAGGACAAAGCTTCGAATCAATACCCAGATCTACTACCCGGAACTGCCCTAGACAACACTACGGACCTTCTTTATATAGGCAATTTCCACCGCCCGAGAAGGTTCTAGAAATTTAGCCCTTAGGGCCGACCAAACTTAGAATTATTTTATTTTACAATTTATTACATCAAAGTCGGCTCAAGATGAGTTTTGAAACCCAAACAGAAATTTTGAAGAAAAATTATTTTTCGCCATTTCAGGTGACCCAACTTCTGAAGACCATAAGTCATCACCCGTTGACCCGATTTGCTATTATAACCCCATTCTGGAAACGCCACGAAGCGCTCTACAGTCTTAACCCATACAAAACACCTATCACCTAAATTTTCAACCTCATCCGGGGCCTCTAAAGCCTTCAAAACTGAGTTCGAAGTTTCTGTACCCTGCTGCCAATACCAAAAATCTTCAATATCTTCAAAACTAGATCTGATCTAGCCATGAAACTTTGTTGGCAGGCTAATATGACTGAGATGAACCTCCATATGTAAAATTAGAACATTCCGAGATCGTAAGACCAACTTACTAAAAATAGCAAGTTTCCATAAATAGCAACTCTGCACAAGATAGCCCTTATTGAATACAAAAACAGAAATATTTTTGGGTGATGCAAGATTGCTCTTACACCCAGGATGCTCCTGCATCAGCCTTGGTGTAAGGTTTTGATCTAGTAAAAAATGAAAAACTATAAGCAATGTTTTATTTTGGGACAAACGCTTAGTACCACTTGTTTAGCCACTTTTTCATCACCAAGATCTGAAGAGGGCAAGGTGAACTAGATACGATGGATAATGATATTAGGGCCCTAGAAATAGCTCTAATAGTAGATGAGACAATCCTTCTCGCAAGAGATTATTTAAATAACATGCAAACAAAAGTATGTGTTACAAAAGAAAACACAATCTAATAAAATATTTATTGAAATGACATATTCACACTATAATGTATTGTTGGCCTCTTCAAAGGAACAACCTCCTTAAGAAATATCCAATACCATATAATTCATATATAGATAATTCAATATAATATTAAATTCCTTATGCTAATTCTACTAAAAGGAACTAATGCTTCCCAAGCATGCGAGGACTATAATATGAGTAAGTTAATGGTAATGAAGAAACTTAATGCCTCCCACATCACTCCCATTTCTGTCTCTGCTACGACCCACAACAATTCCACCCACAAAGATATTATGGAATTTAAAATGGAAATCCCTCAAAACAGTCTATAAAATATTCTTTAAAAAGATATAAAAACAGTTGATAAAATAAAAGAGAAGACTTTGATCTGGGACGTTCAAGTTGTTGCAGATGGCAAAGATCGTGGGAAATGGCGGTTATGAGAGTATATTACAAGGTTTTTTTTGGTTTTGCGCATGCCAAATCATTGCAATGGTGGAGTTTGCATGCGCATGCCAAATCATTGTAATGGTGGAGTTTGCATGCGCATGCCAATTTTTATTCAGCTTTGTGTATATAATTGTCATTTTGTTGATATTTTGTTTTAGGTCAATTTTGGAGGCATCATATTTATTTTAAGATTGTAGATGTGGTTTTTAAAATTTAAAATTTAAAATCAAAATTTTGGTGGATTTTTGTAGGATTTAAGATCAATTATAAAAAAATTCTAATAAAATCTCTTTTTATTCTATTTTAAAGTAAATACAAACCAACCAATTGAATCATAAACTTAAAAAAGCATCTTGATTGAAATGAGATCAAAGATGATTCGGAACATCCATCAATCAAATTCATCCTCTCATTATATAAATTCGGTCTCTTGGCTTCTAGTATTGATCAACTAGTGCCAACACTTGTATGCATCTTCCTAATATCTTACCATTTTTCTTCACATTGCAATGTGAGCAATACCTTGCTAGTCACGTATATCTAGTTCCTTAATGACATTTCATCTCATAATCTAAAAATCCGCTACTTCTTCCTACACTATTTGACATAATCATGCTGAAATTTCTCTATTAGCATGTCTTTCACCATCTCTACCACATTTAATATGAGTAAGTTTTCTCATTACCCAACTACAATGACCAAGTTCTCTTTTTGATTCCTTGTACCTACACCCATCAATAGGTGAGCAATTGCTTGATTGCATATTAGTTCACTCCATTTTGCCTCTACTGCTCTTTTATAAGTAACATGTGTCAATAATATGAAATGAATCACTTCTTAATCATAAAAGAAGTGAAAATAGAATTACATAAATATACCAAACCTATTTTTAGCATCAAAGCTCGAACAAAGAAAATAAAAACATAACAAAATATGCTATAATAATAAATCAAAACATGCACCATTGAATATAAAGTAAACCATCTACTCCTACAAAAATTGGTATTTAAGTATTTTATATATTCTCTAGGTTCAAAACTACCTAAGAAGGGAATGGTCATTCGAACTCCGAGTGGGCTCTCTAACCTCCATGGTGATCCCTCCTATATTTTAGCTTTTGAATATATAATAGAAAGCACCTAGAGCATTGGAAACACATTTATGATGTGATATCTAAGAAAAAAATATTTTGAAGATATTGAGTGCAATTGAAAATGCACCTAACTACAACATTGCCTACTACTTCATATTATAATATTTATTTATGATGTCATATGCCTATCTAAATGCTTCTATTCATGGGGGATATGCATGAGTAAGATGACATAATTAAAACACTAACTTTTTGGGTTTAGAACTTGCAACCTCCAAATTCAAAGTCTTTCCTCTTACGACTCTATCATACATTTATCTTAAACATTTTAGACTTAAATTTTATATTTAAAAATATTTCAATAATTGCTTGATAAATAAATATAGTATAATCTTTTACTCATTAAACTTGGATAAAAATAATAACTAATGTTCCTTTAGTATTTGAAAGATATTAAATGTCACAAAAATACATTTCTCTATTCTTCCAATTGCTTATAAACTCTTTTAAGCACATAAATAACATTGTCTTCCTTTCATTCCACCATATATCCTTTTTAAATTTTTATTTTTTTTATCTTAGTCAATTAGTATCCTCTAGATCAAAATTTGACTTTTAAGAGATATTTAGAAGAGATATAAAAATATCCTTAAATAAAAAATATTGTTCCCTTCTTTTTACCACTAAATTTTATTTTAAAAACACTACCAAAATTTAGATACAAAATTCCTTTTCATGATCGTTTAAAAAATACAACTTTATAATAAATATTTTCTTCTTTCTTTAAAAGTGATTTATTTTTTTGTTTAAAGTATAACTTCCTTTTTATAGGTGAAATTTTTTCTATGAGGTTTAATTTAGCCAACAATTAGTTTCATCTAATATTTTAATCATTAATGTCCTTAAAAATTTTATTTAACATATTTTTAATGGTTTCATGTATGTGTACAAATAATTTTAATTAAATTATATACCTCGTAGTAATCTTCAACAATTTATGGTAAGAAATTATTTGCTCTTCCACAATTGTAAGGCTATACAACCTTTTTCGACTTTTACCCACTTTCGCACCATTGTAGGATCCAAGATCAAATCTATAAAAATAATGCATGCTTATTTTAATAAAATGTTATAAAAGAAATATACAAATTATATTTATTATATAGATTTTCACTAATTATTACATTATTCAATAGTCTTTATAAAGACTCTCATTCCTTTCACTTTTATAACCACTCTTCTTATAGGTACAAACTATTAATTACCCAACACATAACATTACTTGTTAAACTAATATTACCAAATAATTACAAATCAACACTTTATGTCCTTGTATTTAAAGAAATTTAATTACATTCATTTATAAATCCATAGATTGAGTAATCACTTGCATTCAAGGAGCATGATCTAGTAAAAGTTACATTAGTGCATAATTTTTTTTATAGAAATTATGTCTACATAATCATCTTTGATACATTTATATTTTTGAAGTTTTTGTTCACTTATTTGCATAAGCTAAAAATGGTCTCTTTTGAGAGTTACTTTATAAGAACATGTACCCCAATAATCTAACAACCTTCTAAAGTCATATTTAGATACTTTCAATCCTTATTATATAGTAGAAAATAATGAATTAAATGTACCCTGGTGATCTAACAACCTTCTAAAGTCACTTTTAGATACCTTCAGCCCTTATTATATAGTAGAAAATAACAAATTAAATGTACTATGGAAAAATGCACCACAAGGAAAATGTATACCTATAAGATTGGATTTGATACATGGATTTAATCTTTGATGGAGAGTACATACTATTTCAAATCTAAAATAAGATATAAACTATACCATCCTAAATTGTAAGCACTTAATTTGTGTACAATTTAAGGATTATTTTGTGCCTAGTTTAGTATGTTTTCTATGGTAGGAGCTCATATGGAAATTAATGGGTACCTAAATTGAAATATGGGTCCTCTATCCTTTTCAATCTTGTTCAAAATCAAGGTTATCCCTTATTTATAAGTATTCTTTATTTCTCCTCTAATATCATAATTCATTTCATCATCTAGGCCCTATATCCCTATTTGTGGCCTTCATGACCTATTCTAACCTCAGATTGAGCTATGCCCAAGAATCCTACACCTAACCTACTTCCTCGACACCCTATTCAAACTTTGGCTCATTCTCCTAGGTATAAAATGCCAATGACATTTAGTCCCCAAGGATTGGGGCCCAATTTTGGCCTAGGGCCCTATGTTAGGATATTATTAGGAGATCAGGTCCGGTGGTCAGCTTGCTTGAGTTTTAGTCCCTGAAATATTATTATATGTATATACACCTCCTATCTCTCATAATTTTGATATCCATTATCCATCATTAAAAATCTATTATTGTGATCAAGCTATCAAGTGCAAGGAAGAAAACCAAGTTCAAGCATTCAAGATTATTCAAGAATTCTTTTGAAGCATTCAAGGTGTTTCTCGTTAATAGATCTAGCTTCTTTCCCCCTTGGTACATCCAAGAAAAGGAGTCTTCTATCAAGGAAGAAGGTCCACATCTATCCACTTCCACGCAAGTCTTCTGTCTCTCCTCCTTAATCAAACATTGTGGCAAATTACAACATCTTGTACAATAGAAAATGGTGAGCAATGCTATGTAAGGAATAATAGATAACTCACCAAATTATTGTTGTACATTAGGGAAAGAAAGTATACTCCCAAAGAATCACCCTCAAACAAATCAGATTAGCACAACCCAAGATGGATGCAAGGGGTGCTAAAGTAAGATCTAAATGAGAGTGGAGGAATTAGGACTCACTTTCCTTAAATAGATGTAGAATATATGTGATTATGATATATAAATATATAAAAGGAATTGATTCTATAATAAAGAAGTGATAACCAACAAAGTTTGATATTAGATCTAATGTGAAATAATAAATGCAAGAGGAAATAGGAGGGATGAACTTATCTTGAAAACAAGAAGAGGAAGATTGACTTTCAGACTTGAATTTAATTGTCACAAAGGTGTTAGAATTAGGTAAGGTTTTGGATTTGGAACTCTAATTCCTATAACTCCTGACTATAAAAATATCAGACCCAAAGGACTATGTTGGGAAAGTCGACCTAGTCCAGGACTATGTCGAGAAAGTTGACCTAGTCCTTTCAACTCCAAATCTAGTAAAATCTAAATAGGACCTGTAACTATGTTTGAAACTCCCAAATATAGCTTTGAAACTCCCAAAACTGTACTTGCACATAGGTAAAAAGGGGAAAAGGTTGTGTAAAGGGGCTTTCCTTGGTCAAGCCCCTATATAGGAATCAACCTTGAAATGAAATAGAAATTGCATAAAGAAAGTGTTGATAAAAAGATAAATGTAAGTGTTCACCTTCAAAAAGAAACCTTTATGGATGGATGTTAGGATTAGATAAATCCACAATTATTCTTGTATGTGGAATCAAGTGTCTCTTTACCAATGTATAGATATATGATCACCAATTCTTGGTCAAGAATGCTAATATGCTTGATAGTCTTCAATGGAGAAGGAGAAGAGTGAATGTGTGGATCTTCTTTCTAGCTTGAGAATTCCTCTACTTGGCCATCATGGGAGAGAAACTTGCATTAATTAGAGAATACCACCTTTTCTTGAATGGATCTTGAATAAATGGAGACTTGGAGACCTTAAATTGGATTCTTCCCTTCAAATCTTGAGTCCACCACTTCAATAATCTTGATTGCACTTTCTCTTAAAATCATCAATAGTTTCTTGCACATGAATTGGATAACATGTAATTGTATATTAATGGATGTAAAAATAAGAGGCCTTGATGTCCTTTTATATTCATTTCTAGACTCAATATTTTCAGGTCGACCACAAAGAAAGATATGGAAGAAACACCTTGGAATCAGGCCTATATCCCACTTAAAAGAAATGCCCTTGGACTAGGCCGACTTATTCAACCTAGTCTAGGACTAGGCCGACTTAGTCAACCTAGTCTAGGACAAGGCCAACTTAGTTGACCTAGTTCTGATATTGTTTGAAGCTAGCCTGGGTCTAGGGGAGTGTAATGAGTGTTGGAGAGAGAAGTAGGTATCAAGCATAAAGGGCATTCAGACCTCAAAATCATCAAAATAGGGTCTAAAGGGTCCTAGAGCTCCAGATATGGGTGCTAAATTTCTAGGATGATACACATCTATTGCATGAGGTTTTGTCTTTTATGAGTTCCTTTTCATTTTTTTGTGTTTAGTCAAAGCTATTGCATTAACATATTTGATCTCATTCAAAGTAGGATTTTCATTTCCAAGGTATGATATACTTCATTTTCTAGATCTAGCCTTTGCTACATGACAACACACTTTCCTTTATTTTATTTTGTTTCAAGGTTGATTCCTAAAATAGGGGTTTGACTAAGGAAAATCCCTCTATTCAACCTTCTTTCCTAATTTTCTATGTGCAATAATAAGTTATATTAGAACCATCACACAAAATTTGGAAAGATTGGATACAGTCAGAGAACCCCAAAAAAATTCAGCTAAAGTCACTAGGTACAAAATGCCATTGGTGTCTTGCCCCTAGGTACAGGGTAAGTTACTACCCCATCCCTTGCATTTTTAGCTTAGATTTCAACCACAAGTCAGATCTATGCTCTAGTTTCCATTTCTATACATTTCTTCTCTTTGTCAATCTGTAGTAGTCTGTTATTTCCAAATTTTCAGTAACTTGTCTAAATTATCATCTACATACATCTTCTTATCATTTCCACTTTACCCAACTTCATCAATCACATATTTAGAGAATAATCATTTTCCTCATTTAGAAGTTGAGGCACCCCTTGAACCTTTTAGGGTCACCTTCCTTCTAGATGTGCAATTGTGAACGCGATAGTTGATTTATCTGATTTGCATTGTTTCCCTTTTCATAGTGTATATTATTGGTGAACCCAACTCTTCTTACATACTTCTGATTTTTGAATTAGATCTCATTGTGTTCTCGTTAAATTTCATTAACATGGAGTTTACTAAGTTAGACTAGTTTGTGATAACCTATTTTGTTCCATTTTTCCTCACCTCTCTTTATCAATCACATGGAGTGAATCATAATTTCTTAAATTTCATGATGTTTGTAATCCTTCATGGTATTCTTGTATATGGAATTATGAGGTTATCAAATATATTTCTCTCTTATAGGGAATATTTTAAATCTCTTATAAATACTTCAAGTGATTTTATCATTCAAATTTTAACAAAATACACGAACAATGTGAATGAACCTAAGTATAATACTAATACAAATCTTTAGGTAATCATACTCCTATAGTGCCTGATGATCATGATGATATAGATTTATCTCCTAATGATCCTATCTTAGTGAGATCTATATCTCCTCTTCCTCAACCTACATTAATGGATAGTCTTAGGGAAGCTAGTTTATGTAATTCATTGAATGATCTTATACAATATTCCTTTTATCAAAGCGTTAATCATAATCCTAATATTAAGCATTTTCTAGATGATTTCTCTCCAAGAATATTAAGTGGAAAAAAATATCTTGATAATATTTCTCCCTCTTCACCGCCTAAAGACAATAAGAATAGTGATAGGAATGTTCCTAAAGAGAATATTCCTTCTATTCATCTTTATACAATGCATTTACACAAAGATCAAGATGAATCTCCTATACCCTCTACCTTAAAATCCAATTAAAGTATAGGATATAATATTACTACTCAACAAGGATGCAATGGGTTAGGTTTTAGCATTAATTAACAAGGTACTAAGGTTCTTATAGATCCTCCTTCTTCTTCATAACACCAAAATCCTCTTAACATTATTTTACCAACACCATCCATTGTCACACCTCCTTTTTATGACTACTTGGCTTTAGCTAAAACACTCTTTTGGAGAATTAAGTATGATCCCAAGATTTTATTTCCTTATAGAAATTTTCCAAAGAATCAAAGGCCTATTAATGACTAATTTCTATGTCAATTTCATCACAACAATACACAATCTCTTTCTGATTGTATCGAATTTAGATAATTTTCTCAAGGTTTGATATATAGGTCTCTTCTTTCTTTAACAATAGATCTCATGCTTTTTCTTGATATCAAAGATATATCTTAGCAATTCTTTTCTCCTAATATTTTTCTCTCTATTATGTAAATTTAGAATCTTACATCGTTGGGGGATCTCTACTTTGTATGATGTGCATTGTGGCATCATAATAGGTGTTCTTCCTTGTTCTCCTCACTTGGGGGAAAAGGTCTCTCTATTTCATCTATTTCTCCTTTTAACGGATCCATTATCTCTTTTTTGGTTACATCTTTTAGACTACGATTTCCTTCCACACATGGACTTGTTTATTTAGGACCTATCTCTCTCATGATATTGAAAACCTTATTCATAAATATATTCCTTGTTTTGAACTATATATCTTCTATAATTGATTTACCTAGTAAGTTTTCATAATGTGGCATCCTTCCATCTTTCTCTTCATCACCTCTTTATGGATTTATATTATCTTATGATGGTACATCCTTGTTGGTATGATATTTTTTGTTCTATGAAAAGTAATTATCTTATCTTGATAATATTTTTCATGCCTCAAAGGGAATGCATATCATAAAATGATCTTCTATTTAAGGTATGAATATGGTTTATTTTTAAAATCATTCATACTCCCATTGTTGACTTGTTTATCTTGTAGTATGATATCATCTCTTGCATAAATGTGTTTGTTGTACATTAGGACCTTCTCTTTTTTAGGATATTTATATCCTAGTTTACATCTTATTTTTCTTGAAAGTGCATGTATATCATAAAATAACTATCACTAAACATGTATAATGTATTATATCATCTCTTTCATTCACACTTGGGGGGCAAGGTGTAATGTTCACATCTTCCTCTTCCTTTTCCTTCTAAGGATCTACTTTTCTTCATATGGTGGAATTTGATTAACATGTACAACATTATTTTCTTATAAGGAATTATTTCATTTTGATTTGGGATTCTCTCTTATGCAAGAGGTGTGCATCTTTGATCACAACCTTTTCCTTGTTTTCAAAACTATGCTCATTCTAAAAATATTTCCTTACTTAAGGGCTTAAAGTATGTTATCCTTAAAAAATTCCCTTACTTAAGGGCTTAAAGTATGTTATCCTTCATTAATAATATCTTTTCACCTAGAAATATGGGTCTAAAAGGTTCCATTCTTGTTCTCTTCCCCTCTTGATCTTGAATATGTTGTCTTCATTCAAGATCGCCTTGTGAAGCTAGATGTATTGCAACCAAGATCTCTTCCTCTCAAGGGTATCTTCTTGTTGTTTTAAGGATATCTTCTTGTTGTTGGAAGTAGGAATCCTTTTTCTCTTTTCTTATGATGCCACCCATGTCTTCATCATAATGAGGGGGGAATACATAAAAACTCCCTTGTATATTATGTATTTTTTACCATTTATTGATCCCATAGTCTAGACAATGCTTTCTATAGGACTAATTTATTTATCTTTTCTTGATCCCTAAGGAGATAGTGCTTTCCTTAGGAATGATACATTTGGATAAAATTATTTCCTTAGGCTTGATCATTTTTATGGATCCACATGGAGAAAATTATTTCCATAAGACTGGTCCCCTAAGATACCCCTGTGTGCAAAATATTTTAAGTTGTCCCTAAGTACAACTTTTTCAAGGTAGAATTGAATAGGATAAAAAAACATTCTAGACCATCCATTATCCTTCCTTCCTTAGTTGGGATGAGTGGAATTAGCATAACATATCTTGCTAGCCTTTCTAATATTCTCTTCCTCCTCCTCTTCTATGGATCACCTAGCATAACAAAACTTGCTAACCTATTGGATTCATGGTCTCTCCCCTTTCTTTCCATGCACTCATAGATATGCTAGTGGGTTAGATCATGGATTTTTATCTCATCTTTAACGATGATCTTTTCCTTTCTATGTGGTCACTTATGCTCTTCAAATATATTTTTGAACACAATATTAGTGGTTGAGACATTTTTTATTGAGGTCTCTTCTATTAGTGGATTTGGAGATTTTTTGTTTTCTATACTAACCACTCTTTGTGTTTTGTGTCCTTTTGTCTTTGTCTTTCCATTTTTTATTTTTTTTGTGTCCTTATGCATGGATTGCTAAGATAAGATCCTTTATTTTGGGGATTTCATCCTTAAGTTTAGTGATTCTTTATCTCTTTTCAATTCACCTATGATCATCTATTTTTATCTCTCACTCTTCTCTCTTTCTTCCTTTATCATGAGCAGGAGTTTGTCTCATACTCCCACTAAATTGGGGGGTGTATGTATCATCCTAAATTGTAAGCACTTAATTTGTGTATAATTTAAGGATTATTTTATGCCCACTTTAGTATATTTTCTATGGTAGGACCTCATATGACACTTAATGGGAAACTCAAATATGGGTCCTCTATCCTTTTCACTCTTGTTCAAAATCAAGGTTATCACTTATTTATAAGTGCATTCCTCTATTTTTACTCCAATCCCATAAGTCATTTGATCACCTAGGCCCTATATCCCTATTTGTGGCCTTCATGACCTATTCTAACCTTAGATTGAGTTGTACCTAAGAATCATGCAGCTACTCTACTCTGCCAATACCCTATTCAAATATTGGCTCATTCTCCTAGGTACAGAATGTCATTGGCATTTTGTCCCTATGAAAGGACACCAATGGCATCTATCCTTAAGTATTGGGGCCCAAATTTGTCTTGGGGCCCTATCTCAAGATATTATTGGGAGATCTAGTCCCATGGTCATCCTGCTTTAGTTTTAATCCTAAAATATTGTGAGATATATATAAACACCCTATCTCTCCTCATTTTAGTATCTATTAGTAGAAATCTATTATTGTGATTGAGCTATGAAGTACAAGGAAGAAAAAGAAGTTTAATAATTCAAGATTCTTCAAGCATTCAAGGTGTTTCTCTTCCATAGATCTAGCTTCTTTCCCATTAGAGGACAATAAAATGAGTTTTCTACCAAGAAAGAAGATCCAAATCCATCCACTTCCATTCAAGTCTTGTCTTTCTCCTCCTCAAACAAACATTGTGGTGAATTAAAATATCTATTACATGAGGTTTTTTCTTAAATCATGATTTCATTTTGGTTTTTTGTGTTAAGTCAAAGATATTGCATTAACATATTTTATCTCATTCAAAGTAGCATTTGCATTATCAGGTGTGTAGTATGAAATGGTAAGAAATTTTAAAGGGGGTATTTTTTAATTCATAAAACACATTGGAATATGAAACCACCTCAAGAGATATCAGATCACCACCACCTAATGAGAGGGATGCGAATGCAATATTTTCACTTTAGGGGTTTCTATTCCTTTATTTCTTAAATTTGAGAAAGAGAGGAAATATATTAATATGCAAAAGACTATATAAGATTAGATCTGATATAATTTAACTAAAAAGTAAATGTAAAAGGGAATTGAAGGGGATTTTATTGCACCTAGAAATAAAATAGGAGAAATGAGTTTTCAGATCTAAATTCTTGACTGTCAAAGTCCCAAAAATACTTGTAAATGAAGATCTAAGATACTGAGACATGTATCTTCCTACACCTGAAGTTTCACTAACTGTTGGGAGGGACAAAAGGCTAATGGCATTTTGTACCTTGAGTTTTCTGCTAGAAGAACAACATAGAGAGTTTGTCTCAGACCCATGATGGATCTAATTATTTTCCAAAAAAATAAGATGTCTTCTATACTTGTAAATATAAAATTTCAATGTGTGGGTGGATAATAGGGGTTTTCCTTGGTCAACCTCCTTTTTTGCTGATTTCCACCTCTACAAATAACCAAATTTGACAAAGATAAAATGTGTAGTTCTCATTAATCTAGAGTATGCTAAAATTTCTCTGAGCTTAAATGAAACTATAAAATACTAAGATCTACCATAAGTGTGATAGAGTAAACCCCGATATGAAAATGCAGTCAATGTATGATTAAGAGCATGAAAATAAACATAGATCTAAAGTACAAATGGATAGAAGATAACAAGAAACCATACCCAAACCTAAGAGGAAGAGCACAAGTCAATCATCAGTCAGTGATCTCCTACCCATTATCATAATATTTTTGTGTCTCTATTATGTTCAAGTGGTATTGAATACTTGGATGCTTAAAAAAGGCTTTAAATTCTTGATAGAATAGTTGTTACAACTATGATTTGCAAATCCTCACTTCATGGGATGTATTTAAATTGGAGCTTCAACCTTGAAATTTATTTCATCATGCCAAACTTAAGTGTGATAGTTTCTTTTATAAAAAATTGGGAAGTAAAGTTGAGAAGGTTGACTATAAATCTGGAATCCTCGCTAAAACACCAAAATAGGGACCCAGTTTAAATTTGGGCACAAAACTTGGGGTAAAGAATTCCATTGGCATTTTGTACCTGGGATAGAACACCAATAACTTTCTATCCTTACCCTAATCAGACCTAATTTCAGTTTGTGGGTTCTAGATAGTCAAGGAATGCAAGATTCAGTTAGCTAGCTAATTTCAAGGTTAGGACATGATTCTGAAGCCACAAATGATCAGATATGGGATATGAGATGAGATGAATTATTTTATTGGAGGAAAAATAGAGGGGTAGACTTATAAATAAGGGCTTACTTCAATTATGAGAAAGATTGAAAGAATAGAGGACCCATATTCAAATTTAGGTATGCATTAAGTGCAATTATGAAGTCCTATTATGCATTCTATTATGAGAAAACACTAAGGTAGGTGCTAAAATTTTTTGAAATCATACACCACTTACGTTCTTATAATTTATGATGGTACATGTAGCCCCTACTTTAGCAATATATGATGTACTATGTGCATATGAAAGCTAAAGTACAAGAAATTAGTAAATGAAAATGGATATCTCAAAATCCCAACATGCAATTCCTACAAGAAAGTGTTATCAACCATAATCTACAAACATGTCAATTTGAAGCCACACATCACCCAGTATTACTAAGTGAATTATAAAACTCACAGGTAACTATATGCCCCCTGTTTTAGCTTGCTATTAGGAAGGTGAAACATGGTATCATGTATACCACATTGAATTATGAATTTAAGATTATTGTAAAATGCTTATCAAAATGGTTCAAGATGAACTCAAAACATCCCATAGAGCATTTTGATAGCTAGGAAACTAAAGTGCAATTTCAATGCAAAAATAAAAGCTTTCTAGATCAAGTTGTGACTGATTAAGAGAATGAGTACATTAAATGACCTAGAAAATTAAAAGTTAAAAGTTAAAAATGACCTAAAAAGTAAGTCACTTTAAATAATTTTACCTTTTACAAAGCATGTCATTTTCATTCTTTTCTTATTTTTGTGTCTTGTGAAGAGGAGAGAAAATATTAAGGACAAAGTCAATTGATCCCACATGGATCAAGAAATTGAAGTGTACCATGGAGTAAAAGACACTCTTGGATGATGTAGGCATAAAATTATGTATTTTATTCTATACACTATATTTTTAATTTTATACGTGATAGTATAGTAGAGTAGTATGCACCCAAGAACTGCTAAATCATCTTGTACCTTCTGAGCCACTATGTGCTCAAGAATTCTCCCTATACCCAAGAACTCACCATATGCCCAAGAGATTACCCTATACTTAGGAACTCACCTTGTACCTAAGAACTCAACCTGTACCCAAGAAATCACCTTGTACACAAGAACTCCAATTTTTCAAAATTTCCATGCACTTGTATTTTGATGTATACTTTGTGTTTTGATGCCAATTCATTGCTTTGTGATTTTAGTAATGTCCTATTATTCATGAGAACTCTAGAGTAAAATTAATATCATATTTGAGAGGCTATCTTAGAGAGTTGAGCTCTAATGATCTAGTACTAGTGAGAGATGTGGGTTTATATTGGTCATACTGATTGCCATGTTTGAGGTTCCCCAATGTGATGTTGATGGTATTGATGGAGGCATAGAATGACAACACCTCAAATTTCCATCTACCTACCAGAGAGTTGAATTTCATTCTAGAGGATGTGTACCCAATTGTACAGTTACCTATTCAAGGGAGGATAGTTATATTTCCCTCCTCACACTCAGATGCAAAGATAGTTGTAGATGATTTGTATTTTTTAGGTCATATAAATCCTCATGATCAAAGTCATAAAATATCTTTAGAGGATTATTATATACAATAGAGGATGTCCCCATGGTGAGGAAGGTGATGATGTGTACCATTATAGTGATGGTTACACCAGATTACAGAGGGAATACATTTTGTACACTATTTTACAAGTAGTGGTTGTCATTGCACCAAAAGATTGACTTTTTAATTCCTGATACAACCACTAGACTTATATAGGACATAGGAGGTTGTTAAGCCATGTCACAAAACCAAAGGGGGGAACTGAACATTATGCAAATAATATCCCCTTCAGTGATACCTTAGGGGATTCAAATGTGTGACCAAGCTATGATACCACTTGTTATAAGTGTGGTTTCTATCGCAACAGAATACCAACCTATTAATGCCTAATACAACCACTAGACTTATAGAAGGCATAGGAGGAAATTAATCCATGTCATGAATCTCGAGGGGAGAACTCACCATTATACAACCAATTGCAACATGTTGTGAAAAGTATGGAGGAGTAGCGCACTATCTTCTTTTAGGGAAGGATTATGCTCTCTCATTTATACTATGAGCTATGGAAGTATATTCACTATCACTAGAAGAGCCTCACCATGTGCACATTATTATAGGTCTGGATGATTGAGAACATTACTTTTAAATGAACTATCATATTTTTGATTGAGATGCATCCTTTAGATCCTTTTTCCTTCACCTATCTAGTGAGTAGTATGTGGTAGTGGGGAACTTTTTTTTATTAGAGAGTCACCATTGATTAGTTGTAGGAAAATGATATCATATGGAGACCATACCAATGGATGTGATGGTGGTATGACATCCACTACAAATGAGATGCACATAGAGGAATAGATGGCTAGAGGGGAGACACAACTATATTATGGTGTCTTTTTACTTTGATAGAGTGAAGAGGAAGTTTAGCTTCCCACAAGGAGTTCATAGAGAACTACCCACTTATTCATATGGAAATTTTTTATATTAAGGCATGGGGCCCAACTAGGACCTACTCTAGATGAGATAGAGAAAAGTGACTCATCAACAAAGGATGGATGAGATATTGATGTGTCCTACAACATAGAGAATACATGTGTATTGAGATAGTATCTGAGATATAGTAGTGTTCATAGAGTCAGGCTCATCTTCCCCATGGACTACCCTATATGATATTTGAGGCCATGAACTAGGGAAGGAATAATGGTAGTTGGAGATGAGGAGCATATTGAGGATGATGAGGATGAACAACCTAGAGATGAGGTTTAGAATGTTAGGATTAGGTAATAATGAGAGGGGGGGAGGGGTGAATCAGTATTACAACACTTAAATTTAAACTTCAACCAATTGTAAATAAACCATATTAATGTTGAAATGAAAAGAACATAAATACACAAAACATAACTCATAACACCATGATTTATTTTCAAGGAAACCCTAGCTAAGGGAAAACCCCAGTGGGGATGGTACCCACAACTATGCACTAAAATATAGTATCCCTGTTAGGAGATCTAGTCATGTTAGGAGCTGAGTATTACATAGTACATTTCTTTGTTAGAGGGATACAAAATCCTGTTGTGGGTATACAAAAACCCTGTTAAAGGTGGTGAGATTACAACTCTTACAATCAGAATACTGTCACAAAGTGTTCTTCAAAAGTGAAAAATACAAGCATCTTCTATGCTTAGATAGTTCTAGTTATAGCTCTGTCAAACACTGATCTCACATCTTCTCTCTGCTCTCAAATCCGCATCCATCACACCATCATCACTATCACACTTATCGCTTCCATAAAACACTCTATACTTATATTAATTTTTCCATCTAGTCGGCTCTCAAAATACATTACAAAACATAATAATTAATTATGCAAATGATAAACATAGAGTTGGTGATCTTTCATTACCAAAGTGTCGGCAATATAAAACATTCATCTGACTTAGCACGTACCATACCAACTAACCTTCCCTCAATCATCATGAATGTTCATATGCCCCATTTCACTGATTCTCTATCTTTGCATACCTTCACAATATTGTATCATCCTGATATCGAATCCAAAACATGTGCAACCTTAACTAAAGGTCCTACATATCCTAAAATGTCTTCCTTTATCTTTTCAAGCCATAATACATCATATATTATCCTCGTTGATCAAAAAAATACCACAGTATACTCTTATTTTGACTTTGTACTTAGTAATTTTCATGAATGAGTCTCCAATACCAAAACTCTCTGCATGCGATCACTCTAGCATAAGTGTTTCCATAAATGACAACCTTAAGTGATCCATAGTGCTCCCGAAAAATCACTTGCCAACAATCTCTCCCTTTGGCATTGATGGCAACACTTAGTGAAAAATGACTAAGTGTTAGAACACTCTCTTCCATCTACTTCTCTATATACATATTTTCCTCTTTTTTTTCTTTTTTTCTCTTTTTCTCTTTTCTTCCTCTTTTCATTTTTCTTTTCTCTTCCTCTCCCTTTAACATCAATGGAAAAGGTACTTACAAAATTTCAAAATTCTAAGCACAAAAGACTTAGTGCTTACTCACCAGATTTAGAATGTCTTGGAAGGAGTCTTCCAAGGTCTTCACTTCATCAGTCCATGACTTAAACAGAATCTCACTGACATGGATCAGTCCATTCAATGGATAAGATGTTGTTTCTGCCGCCTTCAGCTCAGTGGGTATAGAATTTGTCATTGATCCTTTGATTTTCTCCATCTCTGTGAGATGAGATTCAAGAATTGAAAGATGAGGAGTGATTAGACTCTTTAGCAATCCAAATCTTTCCACTACTCTCCCTTTCTCTATATTCAAAACACTTATCTTATCCAAAAGCTTGGATGTCTGTTTGTCCATTTATACCACAATTTCTTAAGAGGTTTCACAATTGTCCATCAAGCGGTCTAGTGTATCCATGTCCTTGGCTATGATATCTTCAATATTCTTCACATGTATAATAGGATTTATACAATAACTATATACCTTTCTTCCTTGTGCTACACAACTTCTAGCTTTAAGTGTAGTTGCTTTCAGAATGTCCAAGTCCCATGAGATGGACTGAAAAACTTCCTTCAACTTCTTTTCTAAGAACCTCTTTTCTGCCTTATCCTTCGCAGTCTTCAACAATGACTCAAAATGACTGTCAAAGTTTTCCATTGCCATGGTCAAATTATTTGCATCATCCTTTCCTTGAAAGACAATAGGTGTAGGAGGTATTTTGTTCACTATCTCTACTGCCCTAGTAATCACCTTTACCCTTTTATCCCCTTTTTTTACTGACCTTTATTTTTCTTTAGAAAATGCCATGAAGGATAACCTCATGAGTTCATCCTCATCCATGTTTTCTACATCTATGCTCACTAGTTTGGCCATACTTTCCAACAATAGAGTAGAGGAGGTGTCTGGTTCTTGTTTATGCTCAACTCTTACCTCTACTTTTTCTGTTCTTATTTCTTCTACATGCCTTTCTTCTTGCCGCATCTCCTTCTCTTGTTATTTCTTTTCCTATTTTTCCTCTACATGTTCTTCCTCTTCAACTTTCATCGCATTGTCTAAGTTGTCTTGAAATGGGTCATTCACATCAAGCAAGGTGTCAAGGGTCACAGACACACCAAAGACAAATAAGTCTAGTTGCATGTTAGCTTCGCTTTCTTTCTCACACACTTGAACTATCTTAGAAATTTCTCCTATCCCAAAGGTGTAGGCTTGGTAACGTTGGGAGGTGATGTCTTCTTAGGCATGTTGCTCATAAGGATTTGATCTAGTGCCTTTTGTGTTTCCTCTATGACTTCATCATATTTCTTGCCATAATCTTCACCAGTCTGGCCTTTGTCCTCAGTAAAGGTTTCAAATCTTTGATGATTCTCTCCCCCTCTTGTATAGAGATTACTGAAAACATGTCTTCAATAGCCTTGTTCCTTATATTCACATCCTCAGACTGTGCTAACTATTTTCTTATTTCTAACTTGATATATAAGTCCTTGGGGATACTTCCTTCTATCTCTAACAAATTATTCTTGAAAGTTAATAAGTACTCAATTATTGTGTCGTCAATTATTTGCTGATTTTTAGAATCATACCTTTCATAATATATATTTATAGTCTTAAGATTCACATCCCTTATCACTCTCTTTTGTAACATTTGAATATTTGGCTTCCACGGATCTTGTGGCCTCTTCTGCACTTCTTTTTTCTCTTTCTTTTCAATCACTTTTTCTTCTTTCTTCTTCATTTCAGCTTCTACCTTTTTATTCTTAGGGCTTCTTTGTTTGGTATATCTTGTAGATCTTCTAGGTGTGCTCGTAGGTATAACTTCTTGTGTAGTCTACTCAGGAGTGATTGATAAATCTATCACATTAGGAATAGAAATTTCTGTATTTTTTTCTTCAAAAGGAGGAGGTGCATCAATTGCCATGTCAGAAATGCTTTTATCATTTTTGTCCTTAGTTTCTTTAGATGCTCCCTAGTGATTCCTACCTTCACAGTAATGTCCTCAACTATTTTGTCAATCTTTCTCTTCCTAGTCCCTTTATCCTGTTGTTCTCTAACTTTTTTTTACTTTTCCCAGTATGTTCCCCATCTCTCTTCACATGTGTCTACTTCAGCTACAAGTACATGTTCAAATTGCATTTTTGGAACCTTGGAACTGACCTCATACCCCATAGGGTAGTACCATTTCTTCCTAGGCTCAACTACCTCAAAGAACACACAATCAGTTTCAACCATGAAACAGATTGTGTCTTTATATTTTTCAACTATTTCCTCAAGTATCCTGTACCTCTCTTTCATTTTCCTTTGAATGATTTTGGTCATTACAAATAGCTCTCCATCTACCCAATTTTTATTTTGTCTTCTGTAGCTCTCAGAGATTTGAATACTAGTAGGTACATCATTCTTCCATGCTCTAGGGTGCATTTTAGGAAAATTGTGTACAATGTGGAATCATAACTACTCCAACTGATACAGAGTTAGGTCTATTGTTGTGGAACATCTTGTAACCTAATATCATTTCCACCAATCTCACATCTTGCTGAAAGATGTCATTTATTGTCATTTCTCTCTTATCCCACTTAGAATGGGTTAGGGTTTTTGCTTGTTTTATAATGTTTTTCTCAGTTACTAGGAGGGCTTGAGTATTATCCAATCTAGTTATCTCGTGAATCATTTTTCCACACATCTTAATTGGTTGGTATCCAATCCATATAAACTGGTCATGGATTCTTCTTAAAATTATCTTGAACCATTCGGTTTCATGGAACTCATTCAGAAGGGTTAACTTAATAATGGATTGATCTTCTAAATGCTTAAAATCTTCTATCATATTTCCATCTACTTCTATCATCCCATCTAATTCACTATAGATATAAAAATCTCCTATAATCTCATACTTGCAATGTATGTAAGCCCTAATGTGTTCAACATGTAACACATCGTAAGGGGTTTGTGAAAATGCTCCTTCTGAATCATCCTCACAAGACTTAAATAGATGTTTCTTAAATTTGTACCTCGGTCTATCAACAACATAAAAAATCACAGGTGCATCCATATCTTCTTGAAGATTATACAGTCTAAATACCTTTGATACGCTAAATTCCAAAACTTTTGCTCGAATCGTTCATGCAATGTGGTTTCTAGGTAGATGAAATGCTTCTTCACACCACTCTCCTTGGTCGATGATAATCAAATAGTGCATAAATGATATGCTTCAATCTATTTTATCCTTCCCTAGTTGAGTAAGTGCATTAATCGCAAGTAGCTCAACTTCGCACACTGTCCAGTCAAACAAAATCTTGCGAACAAAAGATATGAATCTCCAAGTGTTGTGATAAAAAACATAGACTCCATAGTGTTTGTACACACCATATCTAAGCTCACATGAGCTCATTCCACATAATCAGGGGCTAGATATAATCTATTATCTGCATCCAACTCTCCCCCTAAGGCCATGCGGCCTTCCAGGTCAATGTCTCAATGTACTAATCATGTGAAGACACAGTAGCATCTACTATCTCTCCCTGAACCAATGCCTTATTGAACTCTTTTATCTTCCATATCTTCTAATCCTCTTCATTTTCAAATTTCTTGAAATTATTCTCAAACTCATCCATGTACTCAATAAGACTTTTACCCCTGTCACCAACATTCTTCTTTATAACCATAGGAGGTGGTCCTCTTGGTCCTCTTTTGTTGTCCACTCCATTATATCTAAAAAAATTCTCCGTGTCCTAGGTTGCTACATTTGTAACATGTAGGTGGTCTCCTTCTATCCTGATTAACTTGGAGCTTAGAATACCTTGTAGCATGCCCAAAGTTATTGCATTTGTGGCATGTGATCTTGGTTGTTGACTCTTCTCTAATGTAATCTTGTTTATATCTAGACTAATCAGGTTTTCTACATTATGCTTTCTTATGTCCATATGCATAACAGTTATGAAAATAACTAGAAAAGGGTTTGAAAGAACTGTTACCTCTGCAATCCCTTTTCATGTGTCCAAGTTTGTTGCATCCAAAGCATCTACCTCTAAAAGGAGTGATATGATCTCTAGGTATCTCAAGAGTAGGTCTTTCTTTAGTCTTTGCTTCATGTGTTTCTTCATTAGTCTTAGAAAATTTCGCTTCATTGAATCCAACTCCAGTAATGTCTCCTTTAGGTTTTTGTCTTTCTCTTTGTTCATCAATCTTATCATTGCTCATGTGCAACTTCTTAATATAAAATTTGGATTGAATGAGTTCTCCTTTTATGGTCTGATTGTACTTCTCAGATTCTTGACACTTATCCTTTTAGTGATCAAGTTCAGTCTTCATTTGTCCAATTTGCACATTTGCTTCTTTTAGTGATTCTTGAACTTTGTATCTTGCATCCTTTTCATGTTGAATCTCTTTAATCATTAGAAGATTTATTTATTCTTTTTCCTACTCCACCTTCTTTACTTGGTCTAATGTATCATTGTCTGAATCCTCTTTGATCTTATCCATAAGGTCTTGTTTCTGACTTCTTGAAATTTCAAGTTGTTCCTTTAGTTTCTTGATGAAACCTTCTGCTCTTCTCAATTTGAATTTTAATTCACCATTTTCAGCCTTTTCTTTTTCCAGGTCATCAAGTGCTACTTCAAAGTTCTCTTGCAAAATTTTTGAATCCATTCTGATCTCCCTTAAGTTATTAGACTTTCTCTCCAAGAGCCAATAGCTCTGATACCAATTGTTAAGATTAGATAATACTGAGACGGGGGGTGAATCAGTATTACAACACTTTAGTTTAAACTTCAACCAATTGTAAATAAACCATATTAATGCTGAAATGAAAAGAACGTAAATACACAACACATAACTCATAACACCATGATTTGTTTCTGAGGGAGCCCTGACCAAGGGAAAACCCCGGTGGGGATGGTACCCACAACTATGCACTAAAATATAGTATCCCTATTAGGAGATCTAGCCCTATTAGGAGCTGAGTATTAAATAGTACATTTCCTTGTTAGAAGAATACAAAACTATGTTAGGGGTATACAAAAACCCTATAAAAGGTGGTGAGCTTACAACTCTTACAATCAGAATACTATCACAAAGTGA
Source organism: Chamaecyparis obtusa (assembly GCA_027943335.1). NCBI lineage: Eukaryota > Viridiplantae > Streptophyta > Pinopsida > Cupressales > Cupressaceae > Chamaecyparis > Chamaecyparis obtusa. The sequence goes on from BSBK01003481.1 coordinate 219,052, forward strand.
TCTTCAAAAGTGAACAATACAAGCATCTTCTATGCTTAGATAGTTCTAGTTATAGCTCTGTCAAACACTGATCTCACATCTACTCTCTGCTCTCAAATTTGCATCCATCACACCATCATCACTATCACACTTATCACCTCCACAAAATACTTTATACTTATATTAATTATGCCATCTAGCTGGCTCTCAAAATACATTACAAAACATAAGAATTACTTATGCAAATGATAAACATAGAGTCGGTGATCTTATATTACCAAAGTGTCAGCAATATACAACATTCATCTAACTTAGCACGTTACCATACCAACTAACCTTCCCTTAATCATTGCGACTATACATATGCCCTGTTTCATTGATTCTCTATCTTCACATACCTTCACAATATTGTATCTTCTTGATATCAACTCCAAAACATGTGCGACCTTAACTAAATGTCCTAAATATCCGAAAATGTCTTCATTTATATTTTCAAGCCATAATACATCATATATTATCTTCACTGATCAAAATAGTACCGCAATATATTGTTATTCTGACTCTGTACTTAGTCATTTTCATGAGTGAGTCTCCAATACCAAAAATCTCTACATACGATCACTCCAACATAAGTGTTTCCATAAATGAAAACTCTTAAGTGATCCCTAGTTCTCCCAAAACATCACTTGCCAATAGAGAAGGCCCCAATAGGAAGTGACCAGGGGGGAAATGAGGAGGAGGAGGAGGAGATAGATTCCACTCCTTTGAGGAGATGACCATAGAGAGCCTTGTTAGAGTGACCAACCTTGAGGGATTTTACAATCCAAGAGTGAATAGAGATTAGTGCCTCCAAGTCCCTTGCAACATCCCATGGTACAAAATCACATGGTCCAACTACTATCAATCTTGAGTACTAGGAGGGAGATCAAAGTACCAAATTTTAATTAAGCATGCAAATATATAAGTTTTACATGATTTATATATTACTAATATGATTTGAAAATATTGTAGTTGGCACTAGTGGATGGTACAAATTTGTGGTTTAGGTGATTAGAGATATTTCCCTAGCAACACAAACCCCATCATCATCACAAATCACTTATGGATCACATCAAGATGCCAGGTGGCACAAGGACATATTTTCACCTATGTAGATTGAGATGGAGATATGAAAGAAGGAATGAGAGTGACTCCAACACATAGAGAGGATGGAGCAAGAGCAAGAGGAGTCCATAATCAAGCTACATGAGCTTTTAGGCTTCATCCAAGGATATGAGATGTGGAGCACATCCAGGAGTCAGTCACACTCCATGGCATCTCATAGACATGTTGTAATTTGATGAAGGTCATATGTGCTTTCATCACATGGGTGTGCTGTGGTGTTTTCATTGCTAGAAACATGATTTTTTTATGTCAGGAAAATAGATTTTCTGATGGTACTAAAGGATTGGATTGAAGAATGACTAAGAGTTCAGTAAACTGGTGATAGTGCAGAAAGAAAGAAACAATGAATTATTTCTAGAGCAGATGATCAAGTTAAGATACATGATCATAGAGTTAACATCTACAAAGGTATATCTATTTATTCCTATGATCACATTAGTTATTTTGGAGTATTCTAAAAGTTATTGATGATTCAAGTGAAACTAGTAGTTACAAATGTGAACTAGTGGACACAGTTGGTTAGATCAGTGTTGCAGTTAAAATTTTATGTTGATATGACATTTTTTTGGGTTTTAATGTTTTAGGCTGACATCAAGGATTTTTAATTTTTATTTTGGTGCACTCAATCTTAATGATAAGTTGGATTTGAGGTTCGACTTGTAAAACATTTTAGGGTTCTAGCACTGACCTAGAACAAGTATATAAATGGTTAAGAAATTAATATTGTAGAGAGTTATGATGTTTTTGTGATGATATACGATGATTTTTGGAGATTGTATAGAGACATTAAAGTATTCAGATCAACATAATTGATCTTGGAATCATTGGATCTATCATGCATTGAGTTCAAATATCAAGTCGTTCTTTACTTGGTAATTCTAACAGATTGGCAAGTGAAATCCTATAATAGGGTCACTCCTAGTAGGGTGAGAAGGATCCTAACAAATTTGAAGTGAAAATCATCTAACAAGGTATCTCTTTAACTATAGTTTTTAAATCCCTTAGTCGGGTAGTCTTTAACAAGACTATTGTAGCTCATAATTGGACTATATGTACTCTTAACTAGGTACATACCTCAGAAAGGTTGTTGTAATTGATCCTAAGAAGGATGATTTCCAAGTGCACTAGTTAAATCTTGTGAGAATCATTCCCACACATGGTTTTCTCCCTCTAACAAGGGTTTCCACAAAAAAAAATCTTGGTGTTATGTGTTCAAATGTGTGAATGTTTTTATGTGTTGTATTGTTACTTAATATTCACACTTGGATGTTGGTTAATTGGAAAGATAATAAGTAAAAGTTTCAAATTTTTGGTTGCACTGATTCACCCCCCCTCTCATTTCCTTATAATACTAACATTCGGTATTAGATCCTTGTGCCCATGAAGAATCCTAACAGCTTGGGTAGATCCTTAAAGGTAAACATGGAGGGTTTGAGATACATAGGACAACTTGATAAAGCTGAAAGGGTGATCAATGAAGTGAAAGATCAGTTGAAGCATTTATTGGACAAGCAAAGAGAGATAGTTGAAAAAATCAATGAGACTCAAGAATACCTTGACCAATTGTCTAAACAAAGTGGATCTGAGGAATATGAAGTAGCCAATGAAGCCTTGTCTCAAGAAAATAAAGCATTGTCTCAAGAAAATGAAAAACTACACACAAGAAAAATATCAAGAGGGAGTTCGAAAACATTAGCCATCAAGATGTGTCAAGATATGGAAGCAAGGAAGACTTCTAAAGATTCCCTAAAAGATAAGGATTGGATCTTGAAGGATAAGGAACATGAAGTTTTAAAATTAGAACAAGAGGTAGGTACCTTGCATGTAGATCTTCATGAGAATAAAGAGGAATTGGAAGATTTGAGAGGATACCTCAACAATCTGATGATGAGCAATGAGAATTTGGGAAGAGAAAATGAGAAATTGAAAGAACTAAATAATTCCAATGACAAGCTAAAGAAATTGTATGAGAGTTCTGAGAAACTTGATGAGAAGATTAGAAGGCAAATAAGAAGAAATGATACAACTGGTCTAGGCTATACTGGCTATACTACCTTTGAGATTGGTTAATCTTCTAGAACTAAGGATGAAAATCCATCAGAAGAAAAGTCTCCATCAAAGGAAAATCCAAGGAGTCCTAGTAAGAAACACGACAAGCCTATATGTTTCAATTTTCATAAAGTGGGTCAAATTGCTAATGTTTGTAGAAGTAGGTCGGTCAATAGGCCTAACACTTTTGATGGGTTTTGCTATAACTACGATAAGTATGGACACACTGCATATGATTTTAGATCTAGATATAGTAGTATATCAAGTAGCTTTGATGGATATTGTTATACATGCAAAAAAATATGGCCACAAAGTTGATGAATTTAGGTCAAGAGTAAATAATCCAAGGCCACCTGTGAACTAGGAAACCCTTACCAAAGGGAAAGGAAATTCAATATCACATGCTCAATTTGTGGGAATTATGGACATATGGCTATAAACTGTAGAATAAGGACAAATAGAGGTAATGATGGACCATGGAGGTAAACTAGTATGGCATGTTTTCACTATTGCAAGATTGTTCATCTAGTAAGGAATTGTAGAATGAGAAACCAATTGGTAAACTAGTCAGCAAGTCAAAAGGGAAAATAAACTATTAATGAAGAGACTAGAAAATAGATGAGTGATATTTTAAAAATGAAGGATGAAATCAAGACATTAGAGGGATCCAATTCACCATCGGGTGTGGATTGTTCTTCATCAAACTAAGTCACCTTTGACTTAGGGGGAGAAAGAATTGAAAAATCCATTTTTGAACCCCCACTACAAGTATGCAGTAAGATCTATCAGCGTATATGGATGCAATGAGGTATGTTAAATTGATTTAACAAAGTTTTGATCAATCACATGTGTTTTTTTCAATCATTAATAAGCTTGTATATCAACTGGTAAAAAAGGGCATGTTCAACTGGTTAGTGCATTTAATGTTCACATGTGAAGGTAGATACAAAGGTTATTTTTTATTTCATTTTTATCTTGCACATTTTGAATCTTAATGCAAAGAGAAAGAAGCTTTATTTGGGCCATTTGAAAAAATATTAGCAACATAAAGAATTTGATTGTGGTGATCTAAAAGAGAAAATCAATCATAGGTTGTGGTGGTTTTCATATTTCTTGGCAAAAAACTAGGGTGTGAATAGTTTGAGGTATTTATCAATTATCTGTTTGAGAAATTAAAAGTTAATATGGCTACTCCTAAGTTGATCAATATAACAAAGAGACCATGACTAGAATTAAAATGACACCCATTCAAGTCGATGGAAAATGATCTAATGTGTTCCCTAACTAGTGTACCCTATAGATTTCTACATGTGGAAGCTATAAGATCTTATATTCATTGCAAGCTAGAATATCTTAGTACATGAGCTATCTATGATCAGTACAAGAAGTTGTGTGATGAGAATTTGGTATTGAAGGATGAACAAAAATGTATTTCTGATAAATTTTTTCATCATTCTCTTAACTATCTTGATGAATTTGAAGATGATCAAATAAGATATGTTCTCAACAAGATACATGATCAGTTTATATGGTTGGACAGATCACATAAGATAAACAAGGAATCAATCCATGCTGTAATCATTTTATCTGCAATTGGTAATGTACTTTTTCTTCATGCTATTCCTAAGGAAGATGTGATTAAATTGAAAAATTCTAAATGGGATGTGCATGCGATGACTGTGAATGATATCACAGATGAAGAAGTTAAATATGCATCAATGGTGATTGGATACATGGTATATCACTCTAGTTGGGTGAATACTATACCTTGTGGTGTCATTCATACAACCCACACGATGATCAAGGAAAATAAGGATTATGATCTAGATGAAGCACTGAGGGAGTAGTTAATGTTGAATCTTGAGAAGATCAAGAAGGATAAGAGGCAAAAATTTAAGTACGGTCAGTTGATTGTGTGTTTATTCTTCTATTTTCAAAATATGTTTCCTGATATTGTAGCATGGATAGTAGGTACTCCAGTGTGTATTCAGATAAATAACATGATCAAAATATTGGGTAAAGAATTTACTAGCAAGATATGGGGATATTTCAAAGAATTTTAGAAAAGGAAGTATGAGAAAGAAAGAATACCTTTAGAAATTGTAAAAAAATTCAAGAACATCATTTTCTTCATGATTCATGTTGATTCATATTTAATAATGACAGTTGAGCCTAGGACCTCATGGGTAATGCCTATGGAATATGAAGTTGAGGGAGACATCTTGACATTATATGCATGGGGGAAATAGTATCCACCTTAAAATGTATGGGGGAAATATGAGATCTACTTCTAAATCCAAATTCCCAAAGGAGAGATCCAAATTGATCAACCAAAAGGTTAATGCATAATCGAATCAATCTATGGAGAATATGAACGACGAAGAAAACCTTATATTTCCCTATAGGGGAGTTGTGTTTGAAATCTAAAATAATTGAAAGGGAAAATAATAACCTCAAAAAAGGGAAGCTCTAGAAAATGCCAATTTTTGATGTCTGTGTGTAGTTTCGGGCAATTCTACAACCTGTTTCAAATTGGAAATGTCGAGACAAAGAAAACCTAGAAAACTTTTATCTTTTTGAGAGTAGGTAGTCTTTGACCCTGATAAAATGTCAAAGACTACATTAATATTCTAAAGGTCAACTTTGATTTTGTTAGCAGATCTCAGAAGTTTTCCAAAAAAGGGTATCCAAATCCAAGCTTAGATTTGCAGTTCCACACCTGTACCTGCAAGAAAAAGAGGGTTTTGTTGTTTGTTTGAGGGGTTTACCTTGGTCAAACCCTAGTTTGGAATCAACCTTAATATTGAAATTGGAAACAGAATGCTACCAATTAGTAAAAGTAGATCTAATAATGAAGCTATGCAATTCGATAGATATGCAATTGTATTTCGAATGTAAACAAATGTATTGCCATGAAAGATTTGAATAGAACAATGGAAAATGTAAATCAAAAGCATGAAAGTAAATACAAAACCTCCATGCTTGTATGCTTGGAATCCACCTTGATAGAAGAATGAATGGATCTAGAAGATGAACAAAGGATCTTGAAGGAAGATCACACCATCATGATGGCTAGATCTAGGGTTTGAATGATGAATCTTGCATGTTTGAACCAAATCCCTTCAAAGACTTGAATGCTTGAATCCTTGATCTTCAATGGAGGAATTGAATGGAGAAGAGGACTTGAATGCTTCCTTGAAAATTCTTGATGAAATGCTTGCTTGACCTTGCTTGAGAGATATGAAAAGTGGATGGATGAAATGAGAGAGGAAGGCCTCCTTTTATAGTGATCTAGGGCACAAACCTCTAGAGAAGGCCAAAATTGGGGAATTAAATCCCAATTAACCTTAATCCCTAGAAATGGACCCATATTAAATGAAATTTAAGGATTTACCATTCCAAAACCCGAAATGGCCAACCCGGAGGCAGGAAAACAAATATTTCCAAAACCCGACACCCGAAAATCATGGGAATCTAAAATTTGAACCCTAGGTCAAAGATGAGGTAGGCTCTACCCTAGGTCAGAGTCAAGCTTGAATTTGACTCTCAAGTTTGAATTTGACCTTGAGGTCAAAAACCTTAGGACCTCAGTCCATAATGCTAGGAAATGCAGAAATATACTGAAAACAAGGACATATAGAAGCAAAATAGGGAGAACAAGTTAGATTCAAGCAAAGGGATGATCAAGGTGCTTGAAATGACTTGAGACAACTTACTCAGAGGGATAAATGCTCATAACATGGAAGTGCTTCCATCTTAAGATGATACATTAAGCCCCCACTTTAGCAAGAGTATGGATTTGATGCAAACTCTTAGTAAAGGAGAAGGAAGAAGAGATCCTAGTGGATTCGAAATGAGATAGGATGACACTTAGTTAGGGACATAAGACCCCAAGCTAAGGATTCTATTTCAGCATACATGCATGAGGGTACAAAAAAAAAGAGGAAAAAGACACAAAAGAGGGGTTAGTACTAAAACAAACCCAAATCAACTAGCATAAGAAACCTTACTAAGAAACATTTCTCATACTAATATCATATCTGGAAAGATATCATAAAAGTATAAATGATTACATAAGAAAGACAAAATCAGCACAATAGATAACATAGCTTCACGATCCTATTCTACTAGCATGAAAGAAAAAAGAGATAAAGGGAAAAGAGTGATTACCTCGCCTAGTAAGATGCCCACCTTACCATGAATCACCCTAGAGGGAGAGCCCAACAGGGTCATCCATAAACTGTGCTTGCAATTGTAATGCATCTTCTGATAGCTTTTGGAATACCCATAGATCCACCTTCTTGTATCACTATGAATATGAGAATGCGTATCTCCTCAGGATTTAGCAACTTATGTGTGTTACCTTCAGAAGATTTAACATATGAATGCGTGCCTTTTTAGGATTTAGCAACTTATGTGTGTTACCTTCCAAGATTTAGCATATTGAAAAATTTGAAAAATGCATGTCTTTTAAGGATTTAGCAACTTATGTGCGTTACCTTCAAAAGATTTAGCATAAAAATGCGTGTCTTTTTAGGATTTAGCAACTTATGTGCGTTACCTTCCAAGATTTAGCATGTAAACAAATAAAAAAATAAAAAACTATAGTACAAGGGAGACCCTATATATGCCCCCCTCCTTATCATGGCAATCTACTAGACATGATAAGGAAGAAGAAGAGGATACCTACTTCACAATGCAAGGATATATCCTCTTTACAACAATGTATACCATATTCTTAGCGAGAGATATTGACCCCAAAATACAAGAGCATAGATAATCGTGAAAAGAGTATGTCACTTATGGAAAAAGGATCCTCAAAGAAAGAGATCTTATCAACAAGACCCCCACCAAAGAGGAGTGTTTTAGCTAAAATATCATCTTTCAAAAGCCATAACAAAGATTCAATCATCAAGTCCCCAACGAAGAAGAGGAAGAGGAATCTTTGGAATGAGGAAAAGAACTCTAACACCAAAGCAAGGGTATATGGATGCAATGAGGTATGTTAAATTGATTTAACAAAGTTTTGATCAATCACATGAGTTTTTTTCAATCAATAATAAGCTTGTATATCAACTGGTAAAAAAGGGCATCTTCAACCGGTTAGTGCATTTAATGTTCACATGTGAAGGTAGATACAAAGGTTATTTTTTATTTCATTTATATCTTAGCAACATAAAGAATTTGATTGTGGTGATCTAAAAGAGAAAATCAATCATGGGTTGTGGTTATTTTCATATTTGTTGGCCAAAAACCAGGGTGTGAATAGTTTGAGGTATTTATCAATTATTTGTTTGAGAAATTAAAAGTTAATATGGCTACTCCTAAGTTGATTAATATAACAAAGAGACCATGACTAGAATTAAAATGACACCCATTCAAGTCGATGGAAAATGATCCGATGTGTTCCCTAACTAGTGTACCCTATAGATTTCTACATGTGGAAGCTATAAGATCTTATATTCATTGCAAGCTAGAATATCTTAGTACATGAGCTATCTATGATCAGTACAGGAAGTTGTGTGATGAGAATTTGGTATTGAAGGATGAACAAAAATGTATTTCTGATAAATTTTTTCATCATTCTTTTAACTATCTTGATGAATTTGAAGATGATCAGATATGTTCTCAACAAGATACATGATCAGTTTATATGGTTGGACAGATCGCATAAGATAAACAAGGAATCAATCCATGTTGTAATCATTTTATTTGCAATTGGTAATGTACTTGTTCTTCATGCTATTCCTAAGGAAGATGTGATTAAATTGAAAAATTCTAAATGGGATGTGCATGCAATGACTTTGAATGATATCACAGATGAAGAAGTTAAATATGCATCAATGGTGATTGGATAGATGGTATATCACTCTAGTTGGGTGAATACTATACCTTGTGGTGTCATTCATACAACCCACACAATGATCAAGGAAAATAAGGATTATGATCTAGATGAAGCACTGAGGGAGTAGTTAATGTTGAACCTTGAGAAGATCAAGAAGGATAAGAGGCAAAAATTTAAGTACGGTCAGTTGATTGTGTGTTTATTCTTCTATTTTCAAAATATGTTTCTTGATATTGTAGCATGGATAGTAGGTACTCCAGTGTGTATTTAGATAAGTAACATGATGAAAATCTTGGGTAATGAATTTACTAGCAAGCTATGGGGATATTTTAAAAAATTTCAGAAAAGGAAGTATGAGAAAGAAAGAATACCTTTAGAAATTGTAAAAAAATTCAAGGACATCATTTTCTTCATGAGTCATGTTGATTCATATTTAATAATGACAGTTGAGCCTAGGACCTCATGGGTAATGCCTATGGAATATGAAGTTGAGGAAGACATCTTGACATTATATGCAGAAAAACTTGTTAGCTCAACTACTAGATACCAAGTGAATAGAATGGAAATAGTATCCACCTTAAAATGTATGGGGGAAATATGAGATCTACTTCTAAATCCAAATTCCCAAAGGAAAGATCCAAATTGGTCAACCAAAAGGTTAATGCATAATCGAATCAATCTATAGAGAATATGAAAGAGGAAGAAAATCTTATATTTCCCTATAGGGGAGTTGTGTTTGAAATCTAAAATAATTGAAAGGGAAAATAATAACCTCAAAAAAGGGCAGATCTAGAAAATGCCAATTTTTTATGTCTGTGTGTAGTTTCAGGCAATTCTACAACCTATTTCAGATTGGAAATGTCAAGATGAAGAAAACCCATAAAAATTTTATCTTTTTGAGAGTAGGTAGTCTTTGACCCTGATAAAAGGTCAAAGGCTACATTAATATTCTAAAGGTCAACTTTGATTTTTGTTAGCAGATCTCAGAAGTTCTCCAAAAAAGGGTATCCAAATCCAAGCTTAGATCTGCAGTTCCGCACTTGTACCTGCAAGAAAAAGAGGGTTTTTGTTGTTTGTTTGAGGGGTTTGCCTTGGTCAAACCCTGGTTTGGAATCAACCTTAATATTGAAATTGAAAAGATAATTCTAGCAATTAGTAAAAGTAGATCTAATAATGAAGCTATGCAATTCGATAGATATGCAATTATATTTTGAATGTAAAAAAATGTATTGCCATGAAAGATTTGAACAGAACAATGGAAAATGTAAATCAAAAGCATGAAAGTAAATACAAAACCTCCATGCTTGTATGCTTGGAATCCACCTTGATAGAAGAATGAATGGATCTAGAAGATGAACAAAGGATCTTGAAGGAAGATCACACAATCATGATGGCTAGATCTAGGGTTTGAATGATGAATCTTGCATGTTTGAACCAAATCCCTTCAAAGAATTGAATGCTTGAATCCTTGATCTTCAATGGAGGACTTGAATAGAGAAGAGGACTTGAATGCTTCCTTGAATATGCTTGATGAAATGCTTGCTTGACCTTGCTTGAGAGATATGAAAAGTGGATGGATGAAATGAGAGAGGAAGGCCTCCTTTTATAGTGATCTAGGGAACAAACCTCTAGAGAAGGCCGACATTGGGGAATTAAATCCCAATTAACCTTAACCCCTAGAAATGGACCCATATTAAATGAAATTTGAGGATTTACCATTCTGAAACCTGAAATGGCCGACCTGAAGGCGGGAAAACAAATATTTCCAAAACCCGACACCTGAAAATCATGGGAATTTGAAATTTGAACCCTTTGTCAAAGATGAGGTAGACTCTACCCTAGGTCAAAGTCAATGTTGACTTTGACCCTCAAGGTCAACTTTGACCTTGAGGTCAAAAACCTTAGGACCTTAGTCCATAAAGCTAGGAAATGCAGAAATATATTGAAAACAGGGACATATAGAAGCAAAATAGGGAGAACAAGTCAGATTCAAGAAAAGGGATGATCAAGGTGCTTGAAATGACCCGAGACCACTTACTCGGAAGGATAAATGCTCATAACATGGAAGTGCTTCCATCTTAAGATGATACATTAAGCCCCCACTTTAGCAAGAGTATGGATTTGATGCAAACTCTTGGTAAAGGAGAAGGAAGAAGAGATCCTAGTGGATTCGAAATGAGATAGGATGACACTTAGTTAGGGACATAAGACCCCAAGCTAAGGATTCTATTTCAGCATACGTGCATGAGGGTGCGAAAAAAAAAAAGGAAAAGGACACAAAAGAGGGGTTAGTACTAAAACAAACCCAAATCAACTAGCATAAGAAACCTTACTCAGAAACATTTCTCATACTAATATCATATTTGGAAAGATATCATAAAAGTATAAATGATTACATAAGAAAGACAAGAGCAGCACTATAGACAACATAGCTTCACGATCCTATTCTACTAGCATGAAAGAAAAAAGAGATAAAGGGATTACCTCGCCTAGTAAGATGCCCACCTTACCATGAATCACCCTAGAAGGAGAGCCCAACAAGTTCACCCATAAATTGTGCTTGCAATTGTAATGCGTCTTCTGATAGCTTTTGGAATACCCATAGATCCACCTTCTTGTATCACTGTGAATATGAGAATGCACATCTCCTCAGGATTTAGCAACTTATGTGTGTTACCTTCAAAAGATTTATCATATGAATGCATGTCTTTTCAGGATTTAGCAACTTATGTGTGTTACCTTCCAAGATTTAGCATATTGAAAAATTTGAAAAATGCATGTCTTTTAAGGATTTAGCAACTTATGTGCATTACCTTCAAAAGATTTAGCATAAAGATGCATGTCTTTTTAGGATTTAGCAACTTATGTGCATTACCTTCCAAGATTTAACATGTAAACAAATAAAAAAATAAAAAACTATAGTACAAGGGAGACCCTATATATGCCCCCCTCCTTATCGTGGCAGTCTACTAGATATGATAAGGAAGAAGAAGAGGATACTTGCTTCACAATGCAATGATATATCTTCTTTACAACAATGTATACCATATTCTTAGCAAGGGATATTGACCCCAAAATCCAAGAGCATAGATAATCATGAAAAGAATATGTCACTTATGGAAAAAGGATCCTCAAAGAAAGAGATCTTATCAACAAGACCCCCACCAAAGAGGAGTGCTTTAGCTAAAATATCATCTTTCAAAAGAGGGAACAAAGATTCAATCATCAAGCCCCCAATGAAGAAGAAGAAGAGGAATCTTTGGAATGAGGAAAACAACTCTAACACCAAAGCAAGGGTGAGAGTTTATAGAGAATATTATGTACAACATGGAGAAGAGGTGACAACCTAGGACAACAACTTCTCATATAAAAAGGTTATCCATAATCAAAACATCTATCGTTATGTTGAAATAATATTGCAATATAAACAAATACCACTAAGCTAAGGAAAACAATTCCCTAGGCAAAGAGAAAGAAAGAGGTACCTTTCCCCCCCAGGGATAGAGACAAGGGATACCTTTGCAAAACAAATGTCTTAGAAAAGATATCTTGAAAAATAGATTCTATAGATGATTATAAACATAATGCAAAACCATAGAAAAATAGGAGAGAAAGAATACCAATTAAGCCCCAATAAAAGACTTAATGGATCCTAGGAGACTGGATGAAAATACACCTCTTACCCCTAGTCATGAGACAAGAGGGGAAGAAAATATACATTATATCAAAAGGAGGGGAATCCCCTATATCAAAATTATGAAGGAATTGTAAAACTGCATGAGAGTGAGATAGAATTCCTAAAGCAACTTTTTCTCTAACATATAGCTTGAAATGTTTACAATCAACAAGAAAATGTGTGTTGCTATAATGAAAAGGACATTTATATTTGTATAAAGCATCTATCAGCATAGGTATAAAGATTTATTTCTTGGAATTCATTAGTTCAACATATACCTTCTTATCCACTTCTTGATGAGTATTAGGGTTATCTAAGATAGGTGTGGGGCGAAGAATATGAAGAGGAGGTCGATGTTTAACATCACCTACCTTGGCTTGAGATTTTGAACAACCAACACCATACATATCTGGTTTAGGGGGTATATGAATAGAAAACCTAATACCATGCTCATTAAATCCAAGCCCTAAACCTTTATAACCTTGTTTAGTCACCATATTATATCTGGTAGTGTACATATTATATAAAGCTTCTACATGAGGTGATTTTTTATCATGTTCATGAGTAAAGGTTGTATAAGGTGGAATAATAGGTTTTGAATTTTCTTTACCCTTTTCTTTAATATCATCATGCATTGGAGGAGAAGGTAAATCAAAGAAATCTTGCACATTTGCATCCTGAGCTATAGCTTGAATCCCATCATAAGTACGGGAAAAGAGAGGATGAATAGATGGAGAATCATGTATCGGATTAGGATTAGGAAAATTAGGAGATGGTGTGTCATCTACCAGATTCTTCACATAATCCAAAAGAGTAATAAGGCTACCACATAAATCTTTGATGAAAGTTTTGAATGTAGGAATACTAGTGTCGGTCAACTTCACAAAAGCATAGGCAAGAGCAAAGTGAAGGGCCATCAACATAAGGAAGTGAATGATACTCTCATAAACATCATAGGTATTATAAAGAGATGCTAAAAGAAGGGTAATAAAGAAAATGACCACACACCAAAGCATCTTAAAATCTCCATAGAAAATGAAATGTAAGACATATTTTTGTATTTGATTGAATATATAGATTTTTTTGTATTTTTGAATTTTAAAATGCAGGAGCATAAACTAGATCTAAACTAAAAGGCAATTTAACACCAAAAAAGAAAGAGTTCTCTATCGCAGGTTCACCAAAATGAATAGATGGAAATAGTATCCACCTTAAAATGTATGGGGGAAATATGAGATCTACTTCTAAATCCAAATTCACAAAGGAGAGATCCAAATTGATCAACCAAAAGGTTAAAGCACAATCGAATCAATCTATGGAGAATATGAAAGAGGAAGAAAACCTTATATTTTCCTATAGGGGAGTTGTGCTTGAAATTTGAAATAATTTAAAGGGAAAATACTAACCTCAAAATAGGGCAGATCTAGAAAATGCCAATTTCTGATGTCTGTGTGTAGTTTCGGGCAATTCTACATATTGTTTTAGATTAGAAATGTAGAGATGAAGAAAACCCAAATTTTTTTTATCTTTCTGATAGTAGGTAGTCTTTGACCCTGATAAAAGGTCAAAGGCTACATTAATATTCTAAAGGTTGACTTTGATTTTGTTCATAGATCTCAGAAGTTCGCTGAAAAGGGTATCCAAATCTAATCTCAGATCCGCAGTTCCGCACCTGTACCTGCAAGAAAAAGAGGGTTTTTTTTGTTCGTTTGAGGGGTTTGCCTTGGTCAAACCCCAGTTTGGAATCAACCTTAATCTTGAAATTGAAAAGAGAATGCTAGCAAGTAGTAGAAGTAGATCTAATAATGAAGCTATGCCATTCGATAGATATGCAATTGTATTTCGAATGTAAACAAATGTATTGATATGAAAGCTTTGAACACAACAATGGAAAATGTAAATCAAAACCATGAAAGTAAATACAAAACCTTCATGCTTGTATGCTTGGAATCCACCTTGATAGAAGAATGAATGGATCTAGAAGATGAACAAAGGATCTTGAAGGAAGATCACACCATCATGATGGCTAGATGTAGGGTTTGAATGATGAATCTTGCATGTTTGAACCAAATCCCTTCAAAGAATTGAATGCTTGAATCCTTGATCTTCAATGGAGGGCTTGAATGCTTACTTGAAAATGCTTGATGAAATGCTTGTTTGACCTTTCTTGAGAGATATGAAAAGTGGATGGATGAAATGAGAGAGGAAGGCCTCCTTTTATAGTGATCTAGGGCACAAACCTCTATAAAAGGCTGACATTGGGGAATTAAATCCCAACTAACCTTAACCCCTGGAAATGGACCCATATTAAATGAAATTTAAGGATTTACCATTCGAAAACCTAAAATGGCTGACCTAGAGGCGGGAAAAAAAATATTTCTGAAACTGACACCCATAAATTATGGGAATCTAAAATTTGAACCCTGGGTCAAAGATGAGGTAGACTCTGCCCTAGGTCAGAGTTGAGGTTGACCCTAACCTAGGTCAGAGTCAAGGTCAACTTTGACCCTCAAGGTTGACTTTGAATTTGAGGTCAAAAACCTCAAGACCTCAGTCCATAATGCCAGGAAATGTAGAAATATACTGAAAATAGGGACATATAGAAGTAGAATAGGGAGAACAAGTCAAATTTGAGAAAAGGGCTGATCAAGGTGCTTGACATGACCCAAGACCACTTACTCAAAGGGATAAATGCTCTTAACATGGAAATGCTTCCATTTTAAGGTGATACACCAAGACTCCAAGGTTTGGGACTCATGAAGAAAAATATCTACAAGTACACATTGACTTGATGAAACTGGTCAATGAGAAGAAAATAAGAAAGTAAGTTGAAAAATTCTTTGAACAAAGAAGCTTTACTAAGGAAAATTTTGAGAAATCCAGAGCCAAGAACGATGCATAACAAGAAAGTATTTCTAGTATGAAAACTGAAGAAGCTGATGTGGAAGTAGTGGATGGAATCGGTAGTACCCCAACCAGTAGAGAAACAAGAAGTGGTACAATGAAGAAGGAGAAATAAGTTAAAATAATAGATCTAGTGAAAAATTATGCAAATAAATGACCCAAGGTTTCCAAGCCTTTTGCACTAATAAGAGAACTAGTCAAACCAAAAGGTGCTACATGAAAAAGAAAGAAGAAGAAAGAAAAGAGAAACAAAGGTGCAGCTGATGAAGAAAGTGAAGAGAATGAATTAGAGAAGGAGTAGAGAGAGCTCAAATCTAAAGGAAAAAATTCTAAATTGGTAGGTTCCCCAACTAAAAAATTAGTAGGTCACAATTTCAGTAAATTCATGAGTGTTGATGACATAATTCAAGAAGTAAAGAAATGTTGACTATTTTTTAAAGTGAACAAATATTTTGATAAGTTCAATAAAGATGATTGAGACTTGATTGAAGATTTTTTTTATATAGCATTAATAAAATTACAAAAATAGTGATGGAACTGTAAGGTCAAGTTCCAAAATCCTTATATAACAACCTAGAAGCCAGATGGCATACTGCAATTAGACAGGATAAAGAATTGATAGAGTATGTGTTAATGAAATTACAACTAGAGATGTCACAAGAAGAAGTGAAAAAGGAACTTGTTGCCACAAGACCTTTATTCAAGACAAAGAAGAGAATCACTAGATTTCTATGTGGTGAATCTCTTGGTGTATAGGAAGAGGCTGAAGAAACTTTGATGAAACACTTTGGTATGCTCAAGGATGCAGAGATGGAGAAATTTTTGGAGCATGTTGAGGAGCCAATGAGACTCAAACCGGATGAAGATCAACCAAAGTTTATCAAACCAATGAAGGATGGAAGATTTATGGTGTTATTGTTATACTTGAAAATGAATTGTTAATGTTACTACAAATGTATCAGAACAAGAACAAATACAAGAAAAGAAGGGTATAGATGATACTGTGCAAGATAAACAAGAGGAATTAGTTACTGAAATAGAAAAAGAAAAGATTCCATCTTCCTCGTTGTCCAAGATAAGAATTGATGATGATGACTTCTTGGTAAAGGGTCAAGTAGATCTAATATCAATGAGCCTAAAAGACATGATTAATTTTGCAATGGTAATTAAGTCCAAAGCCAAAAAGGAGAAGATGAAGACAGAAGGACAAGTCATATTAAAAGCCAAAGATTCATTTTTTGAACTAGTACTGGATGTTGAATATGACAAGAAGGCTTATCCTATTGAGTAGTTTGGATAATTCATTACTAATACTAAAGAAGAGATTATAAATCTTGAAGATGAAACAATTGAGAGACTAGAAAAGGATTATGAAAAGAAAAGATATGAGAAATTGTCATATTCTATTTCTCAAGATAGAAAAAGTGTGAACTAGATTAAGGAAGCATTACATGAAGGGGGTAAGACACTAAAAAATATTTTTGAATTTTCTTATTTTCTTATTTTATGCAAGATATTGAGAAGAAGAAGGGATAAGTTTAACTAGAACTAAATTCCTTGTCACAAAATTTTGATCACCTTCATATGTCTACTACAACATTTGGAATTTAGGTAGGAAATATTCATTAGAAGTTAGAGATCTACAGAGATGAACAAAACATGAGAATTGGTAATCTAATGGAGCTTCAAATCATTTTGTTACCCAATATGGACATTCTACAATAGAGTTTGAAAGAGGATGAGCTAGCTCTAACACCCCATCTATTGATCATATTGAAGAATTAGAGGAATCAACATTTTTGCTTCATGGACTGATACTCATAATAGAGAACTTATACAAGACATGGATCAATCATTGGAAAATGTTGAAGGTCAACTTCCATAAATTTTTTAGTAGATTGTAAATTGTATTATGCTACTATGGGTTAATAAAATTTTTGTTTTTCCATATCTTTTACCTTTTTTATTGTTGTCAAAGGGGGAGTAGTAGTAGTTTGAAAAATCAGATTGTTATGTATAGCATAAAAGGGTGAATAGGAGTAGTATAGGGGGGATTTAGCACTTAGCAATTTTTCTAAGCATTTCCATCAATGCCAAAGGGGGAGATTGTTGGCATTTGATTAAGGTTATATGTGTTTTGGTGTTGTCATTGTTGGAAACATGTTTTTTTTATGTCAAGCAAATAAATTTTTTGATGGTACTAAAGGATCAGATTAAAGAATGACTAAGTGTTCAATCAACTAGTAATAGTGCATAAAGAAAATAATAATGACGTATTTCTAGAGTAGATGATGGATTTAAGGTGCAAGGTCATAAAGTTAACATCTACAAAGGTATATCTATCTATTCCTATGACCACATCAGTTATTTTGGAGTATTATGAAAATTACTGAAGATTGAAGTGAAATTGGCAATTAGAACTTTGAACTGGTACACACAGTTGGTTAGATCGTAATTGCGGTTAAATGGATATGTTGGGCCGACATGTTTTCAAGTTTTAATGTTTTAGGCTAACATCAAGGATGCTTAATTTTTATTTTGGTGTGCTCTCTCTTAATGATAAATTGGATTTGAGTTCTGACTTCTAAATCTTTTTAGGGTTCTAGCACCGACTTAGAACAAGTATATAAATGGTTAAGAAATTAATGTTGTAGAAAGTTTCAATTTTTTGGAGATGATATGTGATGATTGTCAGAGATTTCATAGAGATAGTAAAGTATTTAGAGAAGCATAATTGATCTAGGATTTATTAGATCTATCATGCATTGAGTGCAAATATCAGGTCATTCCTTACTTGTTGATTCTAATAGATTGGCAAGATAAATCCTCTAACATGGTCACTCCTAATAGGGTGAGAAGAATCCTAATAGATCTGAAGTGAAAATCCTCTAACAAGGTATCTCTTTAACTAGAGTTTATAAATCCCTTAGCTAGGTAGTCTTTAACAAGATTATTGTAGTTCATAATTAGACTATAAGTACTCTTAACTAGGTACACACCTAATAAATTTTCTTGTAATTTCTCCTAATAGGGCTGATTTCCAAGTGCACTAGTGAAATCTTGTGGGAATCATCCCCACACATGGTTTTCTCCCTCTAACAAGGGTTTCTGTGGAAAAAAATCTTGGTGTTATGTGTTCAAATGTGCGAATATTTTTATGTGTTATATTGTTACTTAATATTCACATTTGCATGTTGGTTAATTAAAAAAATAATCAGTAAAAGTTTCAATTTTTTTGTTGCACTGATTCACCCCCCTATGAGTTCCTTATAATACTAACAAGACACTCATGTACCCCATGACCTCATCTTCTTTTTGTGGGCCAAAAGGCTCGGGGAGCCACCTCCCTATGGATGAAAATTGACTTGATATATTTATGTTTGTATTTGGATTACATATCATGTTTTGAATAGTGATGATATGTTTATTATGTTATGAATGCGCATGCATGTGCACACGCACACACTCATATGAGTTAAAATGTTTTATATGCTCTCAATTACTTTAATGCCATGGTTTTTAATTTTTGTTCATGATCAAAATAATGCAAACATGATGATAGATGTATACATCTAAATTTAATGTAATTTTGATTGATTTAGAAAGCAATGTCATAATGTTTAAAATGATATACATGTGATTAATTAAAATATTGTTTAATTAAATATAACTATTAATGATATGATGTACATATGTAGATAGATACACATGTAATATAAATAAATAATTAACCAATCACAAACCTATCAAACATAAGCCATGGAAGAATTAAGAAGAATGCCAATACCATAAAGTAATATCTTAATGAAAAAAATAAAGATATTAAAAAATAAATCCAAGACAAAACATATACATGCATTTTTGTCATGAATGAAGCAATATATGAATTAGAAAAGAAATTACTTAACTATATAACACATATAATTTAATGAAGAGTTACAAACAGACCAATTAATTCAATAATAAAGAAAAAGAAAATAAGAGAGAGAGAGAGAGAGAGAGAGAGAGAGAGAGAGAGAGAGAGAGCTTATCAGTTAGGATTGTGCCTATAGAAAGATGTAGGATCTAGCTATCCTATTGAAACATAGAAACACTCTCAGACTAATACTCCTAAGAGTTATTTTTCTATCATTAGTTATGAGGAAGTCATATTATTTTCAAAGTCATTCGGTAATAAAGGAAAGATAAGTTTGTAAAGAAGGCAAGGCTATTCGATAAAGGAAATAAGAAGATAATTAATATTGGTAAAAGGAAAGCAAGTATAGGCACTAAGCAAGGTAGAACCTAGCACCTGTTGGAAAAATGGTCAGCGCTCCCCTCAGGATTCATGACATGGTTTAACCACCTCCTGTGTCTTCTATAAGTCTAGTGGTTGTATCGAGCATTAATAGGTTGATCTTTTCGTGCAATGACAATCGCTACTTGTAACAAGTGGTATCAGAGCTTGGTCACATGTTCAAATCCCCTCGGGTAATGCTAAGGGGGAGATTGTTGGAAAAATGGTTAGCACTCCCCTCAGGATTTGTGCTCCCCTCAGTATTCATGACATGGTTTAACCGCCTCCTATGTCTTCTATAAGTCTAGTGGTTATATCGAGAATTAGCAGGTCGATCTTTTGGTGTAACGATAACCACTACTTGTAATAGCATCGAGAACCAAGTTGTACTAAGCTACAACATCAACCAAACCAAGAAGAGAAGAAGACATTTACCAAGTTAAGGAAAACTTGTTACCGAGCATAGCAGGACAACACCAAAAGAATCTTTAAGTACATTGAATTTGGACACTAAACAAGAAATAGTTTACTAATCTCGAGGAGATCATATAACAAAACATTTCAGATTAGAACATGATGATTACACATGATTAAAAGGTGAGATCCACCAATGATAATTAAGGATGAAATATGCATTGGAAGAGTAACCAATGCTAGCACCACTTGAAGAGATGATTCTAGAACTCCTAGCACTACTTCTAGAATTGTATATAAATGGACCAAAGTATGAAGATCAATATGGTGGTTATGATGATATGAATGCAAGAGGAGATTGTATGTATGAAGTAGATTACTAAGAAGGTGATGACTAGTGAAACCACCAATTAACAGATTAGTGAAGAACAATAAGATATTGTGATCTACCGAGTACAAAATTGTTAGTGTGAGAAGTACACAGTATGAGGTAATGAGTTACTGAGCATAAAGAGTTTGATAAGCATAAGTTTGATGCAAGTTTGACAGGCATATTTTTTGTTATTGATTAAAGATTAATCAGAGCTGTAAAGTATCTTAATCGAGTAGATCCTAGCAGATCTTATTTGTACATCCTTTAACCAAGTGTAGTTCTTAGATTAGAATTGTAAAATCCTTTCACAAGGTCGATTCACAAGGTAGACTTAATAATCTTTAGACTCTTAACCAAGTTAATAATCTTAATAGGGTAAGCTATTAGAAATAACTGACATTGTAGCTCTAACCAAACAAAATTTATTCTGCAGCAGTAAATTCTTGTGGGTGTCAACCCCACCACAGTTTTTATCCTCTAACAAGGATTTATGTGATACCAAATATTTGTGTTATGAGTTATTTGTTAAATGTTTTATATGTTTCAAGTGATGTATACAAATGTTAAGGAATCATTAAATAGTTAGAAAGGAAGTTTTAAATAGATTAAAAGTGTTTTAAGAGTACTGATTCAACCCTCCCCTCTCAGTACTTACCTTTCCACACCTAATCCAACAAGACTATGGGTAACATATGGAGAGAGTGAATCTCTAGGATTACATGGCTAGTTCCTTAATGGTACTCACCTAAACAACTTGAATGAGGAAAGGGATAGAAATAAATATTTGGAATGGAAAGCTAAAACTAAATGTGTGATGCACCAAATAATTAATGATTTGTATATCTAGAACTCACAAAATCCCTTAATAAAGAAAAGTTGTAGCGCTCAAACCCTAATTCTGTATGCTTTCATAAAGTATTCTTATGAGAGTCTTCATGACCTTTGAATGTTTGTGAAGAGGACAAAGAATTTTTTTATCAATCCTAACATAGAAATATAAAACACACCCCATAAAATTGTACCTTAAATACCATATTATGAGTTTTGACCAGGATAGGAGCTTGATGACATAGGGAAATAAATCACACTACTTCACCAATAATGCTCACAAAACACTACAAAACTCAAAATGAATTAAGAAGGAATCAATGTTATATTATTAAAAACTAGGAAAACATGTCTCTACAAATAATAACTACAAAAATATTCCTCTCCCTTATCTATGCAAGAAGCCAAGAAAGAAAAAGAACTTCCCACAAAATAATACCACAAAATTCCTTATAGGAAGGCTACACAACTAAAAAATGAACTTCACTTTAAAGGGAACCTGAACTCAACTGGAACTAAATCTTCAACTCTATCTCTTCTCCAAGATTGCAAAAAATCCCCTTTGGTTGTACAAAACCAAAAATCATATAAAATAGTTTGGAATTTAATCATAGAAGATTTATCTAAGGTCTCAAAGTGAGTATCAAATGTATCCAATAATCCTTCTAATTGACTAGATTTAGATTCATTGCATTCAAGTTTATGAATTGGCATGACCTTACTTAAATTTTTTTTTTCTTGTATAAGAGTTTGTTTCCTTTCTCATTGGTATTCAAGATCCACTCTCTTAACTTGGCATCAACCACATGAGAAAGTCCCATCAACTGATCTTCACTAAGAGTTTCCAATTCAATTGGACCTTATATTTACATATCAATGATCTCCTTTCCTAAGAATGTAGGCACTACCTCCATACTGTCTCTTTCCTCCTCATTCTTCTCAAGTTTTTCTTCCTCATCCTTCTCAAGTGTCTTATCTTAAATAGAATCTAACTTTTCTCTCACCTCATCTTCTTGTGATCATCAACATGAGTAATCTTTGCTTTAATTTCTTCTTTGTTTGCATCCATTTTCCTGTCATATGCACTATCCTTTTCTGCTCCCATCACCTCCTTATATTCATATTCTATCATGATGTCTTGTAATTAATTACATTAGGTATATTATCCTCATCATCTTGATCTATAGAAAGTGTTACACATACACTAGAAATAAATCTAAATTTGGCTGCACATCTATTGACTAAAAACCTGTATGCATAGTGGATTCATGAGTTATTTTTTATGTTCCTTTGGTGGTGGTCTTTCATACCAATTCACCAATATTATCTTTCTTATTATTTCTTCTTTTTCTACTAAAACTTCATTAATATTACCACTCATAATCATATTTATCCCTATTTTTGCCAACAATTCTCTCTTAGCTTCTTCAAGGAGTATCCTAAATTTATCAGTTGTAATAACTAGACATATTTTGTTAATGAATCCTTCTCTGATTCTCTTATCCTCTTATAATGTGGTCAATCTCCTTTCTTCAATCTTAGTAAATATATCATTAGGGATCTCCCTTTTGATATCAACAAGTTCTCTATTAAACTTGTTCAAGTATGTTATTGTTCCTTCCTCTAATCTCCTCTTTTCATCTTCATTATACTTGTGATAATATATTTTCAATTGAACTAGAATACCATGCATGACTATTTTATTCAATAAATCATAAACTATGAATAATGGCATACATGTAATAACTTCATCAGGTACTTTACCAATCACAACTCTTGTTTCCTTGGCTCCTCTAGTCCTTAACTTATTCTTTGAATCATCTGATTATGTGGACTCATCTCTATCATTGTCCTTGGTTCTCTTTTGTGGTCTTCTTCTCTTTGTCTTCACTCTTTTCTGAGATGGTTCAAAAACTTCCTTTGGTCTAAGATATTTAGGTTTGGCATCCTTTAGTGTAGGTGTCCTAACCTATGATTTAAATAATGTCTTTATCTCTTATGGACTAGTTGATGACTTCATAGAACTCTTAGTGGATATACTGAAAGGTGTGTAGGGAGGTGGGACATCATCATCATCATCATCATCATCATCTTCTACATAAATAGGCTTATCTAATTATACTTTCTTCTTTTCTTCCTCTTCATACTTCCTTCTATTATCAACCATCTGTTATTTTTTAAAGCCCATTATTTCACCCATAGCTTCAATTTCCTTTCTCACTTTCCTCTTCATAATAGGTTCATTAATATGTAAGTGTACTTTTAGACTTTTCTCTTTGTAGGTTCCAAAACTCTCTTCATTGATGTCAACTAGTTTATCTAACATTTCCTTCACATATGTTTAAAGTAGAATAGGATATACATCATAACCCATAGGCATGATCCAAGAAGTCCTTGGCTCAGCTGCCTCTACACAACAATCATCAGTCTCAACCATAAAGAAAGATGTGTCCTCATATTTCTCCACAAGATCCCTTAGGATTCTACATATGTTTTGCATCTCATTATGAATTTTTTTGAAGTATCCCCTTAGTTATATTTTCATAGATTACTGATTCCACATACTATAGTACCAAATGAACTACATTATCACTAGTATGTCTTTCTTTCATCCCACATCATTGACCCTTGGAAATTAATTCATGAAATAGAAGAAAATGTGTATAATAAAATATCCATACATATTATCTTTTTCCTATCCTTCTTTGTCTTCCAAAAATTCTCCAAAAGATGATTTCTTTGAATCTCACAAACATCATACTGAGCTTTCTCCTTAAGTATTTTGTATACACTATGAATCATGGTTCTAGAGATTGAGTTCTCTCTACTAGAATGATATAATTTATATCCTAGAATCATTTAAGCCAATTTTGCATCTGGCTGCCAGATATCATTCACTGTCATGGCTCTCGTATCCCATTTCAAATTGATCAAGCTTGTTACCAAGTCATCCTTAATAGTCCTTAGGGAAGGCACTTCCCTAGTAGCATTAAAAATAGTTACCTCTTCTAGTACTTCCTTAGAAATATTGTATGGTTTTTCAAGCCAAATGAATTGATCATGAATTCTGCTGAGAACAAGCCTAACCTACTTTGGTTGATCAAATATGTGAAATTTCATGACCTAAGATAACTTTATAGTTTCTAAAACCTTGAACTCATCTTTTAAATTACCACAGATACTCAAGGATTCATACACCTTAACCATTTGGTAATCTCCTAGCTCCTCAACATATAGTAAATGTATGACCTAATATCTTCTATTAGAAATACATCATGTGACACATGAGAAAAGTATCTAATTGGGTCATCTTCCATGGATTTATGTGGGTGTTTCTTAAATTCAGGTTGTATTCTATCCTTTACATCAACTACCATAGGTATATCCATTGATATCTATCAAATTTATCAAGTCATGAAGTGATAAATACCTTTTATGAAGATTACAAGGGTTTTCAGTTTTAATCTCTGAAAAGCTCATAGTCTCTACTCAAATCATCTTCAATCTCTCTGCAAGATCATTCACAAGATAGTACAATGCCAAATGATGTTACAGAAAACCCTTTTATTCATCCACATTCTTCAAAACATAATTGCAATAAATTTGGTCAAACCCTAGCTCAAAAATATGCATATCGCCAGCTATACAAATACTTCCTACAATAATCAAGATAATAATCAGACTCATTAAACATATTTTCAATAATATCCAGAATTTAACTCTGCAACTAACTGAATTGGTCACTTCCACCAATCCTTTAAATTTAGGGGTAAGGTAGGATTTTTATTGAAGAACTCCCCCTTAGGTATATGACCTAATTAATTTAATGAAGAGATATTCACACCAGAATTTGGTGTGATCTATATAGTAGAATCTTTCTCATCCATATCTTCTTCATTTCATTCTTTACTTCTTCAACATCAACAATTTTCTTTCCCTTATCATTTTGTGCATTATTTCTTTCTACCGAACCTCTTGTGTTTATACTAACTTTGTTATATCAATAATTTTTAGTAATGTGACCAAATTTATTGCAATTGAAACATATCAGATTTGGATTCCCATACCTTCAATTCTCTTGATTATTCCTTAATGTACACTTCTTCAACAAGTGTCCAAAATTATTATATTTGTAACAAGTTACATTTCCTTGGTTCACCTTAGTTCTACATTCACTTTATTTGTGTCCATAGTTGTATAAAGTGTAATAATAACTAGAAAAGGATTTTGCATTAGGTTCTCTCCTACATTTCTTCGCTCTATGACCAAATTTTTTACATGTAAAGCATCTATCATTGAATTTTGGTTGCCTCATAGGTGTCTTCTTAGGCTCTTCAATCTAATTCTCTAATGAATTGACTTTCTCACTAGATCTAGAACTTTCTCCTTTCTCAAAGCTAAGTCCTTGTGTATTTCCTTTAGTTCTTTGTCTCTCAAGATACTCGTCAAGTTTTATTGAACTAGATTTGAATTTTTCTTTGAATTCATTAGCTGCAACAAGCTCACTACTAAGAATTTCATTAACTCTTTCAATCTCTTTCTCATTATGTCTGAATTCATCAAGATCAAGCTACATATGCCCAATCTAAGAATTCAATTTGTGACATTCATCTTATTTTTATTTTATGGATTTTTCAAGATGTTCCTAATTCCTTTTCTTTTACTCAATTTATTTAGTCATTTTCATCATCATGGCTTCCATCTCATGTTGTAGGTTATCCTTTTCTCTCACAAGTTGCTCACATTGATTTGATTTATCCTTCATAGTCGATCAATCATTAGTGCTTCCTTCCAGCTTAAATTTATCAACAAGATCTTTCCTCTTTTCCTTGGACTTATTCATCTACGCCTTCATATTCTCTATCAAGATTTCAACTTCTTCAAGAGTTTTTCTTTAAGTTCAATATTTTCAACATTTGATTTATCAAGATCTTCAAGTGTAATCATGAGTTACTTCTGAATACGCTTAGAAATTGTTGACTCACCCATCAGGATATTCCTCAATCTTCTATACTTTCTCTAAGGCATAAGGCTCTGATACTAATTGTTGGTACTAAGGAACACTAAGAGGGGGTGAATTAGTGTTCTAAAATTTCTCTTTGTACCGATCTAATTCTTTAACCATAAAGTGAATTCAATAACAAGTAAACAAAGAACACATAAATCGAACATCCATAAACTCATGACACCATGATTTTTGCATGGAAATCCTATTAAGCGAAAAACCAAGGTGGGGATGGAACCCACAATTATCTATGCAGAAGTAATAAAGACCCAATTAAGAGAAATAGTACAAAATGGAATGCATCTTACATTGAGGCTTACTTCCTAGAGCTCACTACTCAGATAAAAATACATATAGAAGCTCACTACCATACAAAAATATTTGGACTAAAATCCAAGATGGTGAACTGAGAAGTAGCATCAATTATGCTATACAACAAGGTTCCCTATATTTACTAAAAATTAATATATCATCTCTGAATTTTGTATAATATCCTCTTACAATCACTTACACAAATAATCACAAAAACTTGGGCTTATATACCTAATATTAAAACAAAATAAGTTAAATTATAGACTCCAAGAACATAAATGAAACATGTAGAAATTCAGTCAAAATAAGGATCATATCTTCGTGCTAACCTCTACCAAAGCATAGATAAAATCTATCATGTCAGCTCTACCCAAAATATTTATCAAACTGATCAGATTATCAATTTGTTAGTATCATTGATTGATCCAACAAGTACCTATCACTTCTCCTCATGCTTCACTATCAACATGATACTCAGATTTTCATAAATAGATAAAATTCTAACATGAAAAAGTGTGACCATAGATATAGATAGGACATGACCTATAGAATCATCTACTAACTACGCACTTGAAAATTCTCTCACATATATCCATAGAGATCATTTTACTGATCCCTATATGTTGGCATATCTAATGCAGTGATGGTAAGTGCATTTTGGAGATGTCATGATGCATATTTGATTATAGGATGATTAGTTATTATGTTTTCATTGATGTCAACTATTGACCTTGTGTTCTTAGTGTATTTCCAAGCATAGTTGTGATGAATGAAGGGTTACAATAAATTTCAATATTTTCTATCTTTATGGGAGACTTAGGTGTGTCTTTGGATGTCTGATGCATGTATGCTATTGTTGAAGTGATCTTATGTGAAAGTTGTGATTGGTTGAAGTATAAAAGTGAAACTGTTAGAACAGTTAATGACATGTGATATATGATATGAATGTCTTGTCAAATATTTGTTGTGTCTTGTGGCACGGTGATAGGGTATGGTTTTCAACAATGTTTAGATGCTAAAATTGTGAATGCAACTAATTTGAGTGACTGATGTGCAAGATAGGTGATTGGTGATCGGTGTTGAGGTTGTGGTGGAATCGGTTGAGTTTGTCACAATCTGGTGATGTGTCTTCATGATTAGAGGTGATGATCTGGAATCACATTGTTTGATGCTAGCATGTGGAGAAGATTCTAGAGGAATCATGTGTTTGGTCAAAATGTGTTTGACCCCTTGACACAAAATTTCATGTAATTCATTGTATTGGTCGACGTTGTCTTGGAATGTTTTTGTTACATTAAAATTTATTATGTGGTGCATTGGATTTGAGAGGGATATTTTAAATTCAAATCTATTTCAAATTTAGGACTTGATTAAGGCGGTGGACTTAAAAGTTCAATATATAATGGATAAAGTTGAAAGATTTTGTGTGTTGATCATGTGTTGGGAAAGTGCGATTGTAAAGTGTGATTTGTGATCAAGATAGGGAAGAGTTAAGTGTGTTGAGAAGAGATTATGTTCTTCAGTAGATCTAATCAAGAAAATGTTGTATTATTCTACAGATCATTCTTTCTATTGTTCCTTAACACTTGCAATAGGTTAAATCTCTTAACTAGGTAGATCTTAATAGATATTTTTTGTAAATACTATAGAGAGCTAACACTTTGTCAAGTGTTCAAATTCCTCTAACAAGGATACTCTTAATAGGGTAAAGGTCCTAACAGGCCTAAGGAAAATCCCTTAATCGAGTAGACCTAACAATGATGTTGTAAACTCCTAATAGGGTTAAGCTCCTTACAGGGCATACTTTAGAAGATTGCATCATTTAGTGGCTACTAACTCCCACCTTGGTTTTCTCCTAATTTGGGTTTCCACAAGATAAATCTATGTGTCAACTTTGTAGATGGATTTGCATGTTTATGATTTTTTATTTTTTGTAATTAAGTTAATCTTGTGAATGTTGGTTTAAGTTTAAGAGGTTAAAAAGTTAGATTATTCGATAGATTATTGATTCACCCCCTCTCAATAATCTGATCTTAGGACTAATAATTGGTATCAGAGCTTTGGCCATTTGTTGTGGTGAAGCTTAACAACTTGAGATAAATATTCGAAGATGATGAGAAAGGAAGGTCCTAAGTTCACAAGAGAGAACTACTCATTTTGGTGCAGTCGGATGAAATTCAATATTAAAGGTATGGGTGATC
Organism: Chamaecyparis obtusa; assembly: GCA_027943335.1. NCBI lineage: Eukaryota > Viridiplantae > Streptophyta > Pinopsida > Cupressales > Cupressaceae > Chamaecyparis > Chamaecyparis obtusa. The sequence goes on from BSBK01003481.1 coordinate 248,078, forward strand.
AATATTGGGATCATGTCATTGATAAGTATACTATGCCTTTAGGAACCCTCACTACAGATCAATTGAAGGTCAAGCAAGAATATATTGCTACTATGTAAGCTATTGCTAGTACTCTTTCAGATGCAATGTTTATTGATATCAAAGACTTTGATACAACTAATGAGATATGGGAGAAGTTGAAGACCATCTATGGTGGAGATCCACCTGTGTAGAAGGAAAAGGTTTATAGTTTGAAAGGAAAGTATGATGACATGAGGATGAAAGAGAATGAGAACATTGAACAATATAGTCAGAGAATCAAACAATTTGTTGTTGCTATGCGAGTTGCTAGTGGTAATCTTCTTGAGGAGGATGTGGTAAGAAAAGTGTTGAGAAATTTATTGCCTTAGTATGCTATTAGGGTTGAACATCTATACAAGATCTCAAATCTCTAGGAAATTTATTGTTACTCTTGATGCATTAATAGAGAAATTAACTGCATTTGAGTTAAGAAATTATGATAATAGTATACCAAAAGTTGAAGATAATTTCAAGAAATCATTGACTCTTGCACCATCTAGTAAAGGAAAGGATATATCTAATAGTTCTTCAACATGTTACTCTAATGATTATGAATATATCTTTTATGAACAAAGAGAATTGGAGGGATTGGAAGCTTTACTTGCTAAGATGATGCCTAGATAGAAAGGTAAATATAAGGGTAATTTTCCTTTGAAGTGCTTTGCATGCAATAAGATTGGACATATTGCTTCTAGATGCTATGACAATGACAGGAAGGAGAAGCCAAAAAGATTCAAGGATAAGAACAAGAAAGTATGCTACCTAGCTGAGGAAGGTGTTACCGATGAGGAATCTCATGGAAGAGATGAAGAAGAAATTATGTTTGTTACAGTAAAGGAAGAACCCTTAGAAGAAGGTGATAAAGCTTTAGTTTCTAAGATGAATCATAGTGGTGACTGGATTATTGATAGTTGGTGCACTCACCATATGACCAATGATAGAATAAAATTCATCAAGATAGAAGAATTTGATGGTGGTTTGGTAAATTTTGGGAATGATGCTCCCTATTTGATAAAAGGTAAAGGATCTATTATTTTGAATGATAAAAGAAATTATGATGATGTTTACTAGGTTGATGATCTGAAATAAAACTTGTTAAGTGTTTCTCAGTTGAATATCAAAGGACAAGGATTGGAGTTCAATGGAGATATATGCAAGTTATTGGGAAATCAAGAGAATTTATTGCTATCAGTGAACAAACTAAAGTTAACTTGTTCCATCTAAACTGTACTATTAAGAGTTGTCTGATTGCTAAGGTAGAAGATTATTGGTTATGGAATAAGAGGATTTTTCATGTAAATTTTGATAACTTGGTCAAAGTAAGTAAGATTAAGATAGTGAGAGGTTTCCCCAACCTAGCGAAACCAGACAATGTAATGTGTAAAGAATGTCAACTTGGGAAGTTAACTAGTTCTAGTTTCATCAGTAGAAATTATTCTTCTAAAATTATTTTAGGTCTAGTTCATACCAATTTGTGTGGTCCAATGAGAACTTAGAGAAACTATGGTGATAGATATTTCATGTTTCTTTTTGATGATTATTCTAGAATGATGTGGGCTATATTTTTAAGGGACAAATATGAAACTTTTAGCATGTTTAAGATCTAAAAAGATAGAGTGGAGAAGGAGACCGATAAGAACCTGAAATGACTTAGATCTAACAGAGGAGGTGTGTTTAGTTCACATGAATTTACTAAATATTGTGAAGAATAGGGAATTAAAAGGAATATGTCAGCTCCTAGAACACCTCAGCAAAATGGTATTGTTGAAAGAAGAAATAGGTCTATCATTGATTGTGCTAGGACATTAATAATTCAAAAGGATGTTGTACAAATATTTTAGAGAGAAGCGATGAGAACTATGATTTATACATTGAACAAATTTTAGTTGAAGAAAGGTACAAGCAAAGCTCCTTAGAAGTTGTGGTATGGTCGATTTTCATGTGTAAGTTATTTCAAAGTTTTTGGGAGTAGATGCTACTTAAAGAGAGATAAAAATACAGGTAAGTTTGACCCAAGAAGTGATGATGGGATATTCTTAGGATATTCCACAAAGATCAAAGCCTACAAGTTCTTCAACAATAGAACAAATAAGATAGTGGAAATTTCTAGTGTAAGAGTAGATGGATTTTTTTAAGAAAAATGATTAATCCAACAAGAAGGAACCTTAAGACTATCATGGGTTTGTATATGTACAACTGGTAGAGAAAGACACTATAGCAGAACCAATGGAGAGACAGGTCAATGAACAAGAATCGATATTTAAATAAATGCTTAGAATTGAACCATTATTGTTAAGGTATGTAAAGTTTTTAATTACGGTTTAAACAGGTTTTGAAGGGGCCCCAAAACCCTTTAACAAAGAAAAAGAAAGATAGGCATGATAAACCAGAATTACAACAAACTAACCCAAAAGGGGATAGTCTACAAAAGGGACACTTCCCAGATTTTCAAGAAATCACACACAAAAAACACAAAATCACTAAGAGCTGAATAGAGAAACAAAAAGCCTACAACAACACAGGTCCAAAAAGTCCTTCAACACCAATCAGGCCAGATTCTTCAAAAATAACTTTGAGTCCTCTAGCTGACTCTGCAGTGTCTTGATAGAGTCTTTTAGCTTAATAATCTCTTTTTCCTCAACCTTGACCTTCTTCTTTGTGTTCGACCTAGTTCTAGTTCTCAGACCCATTTGCTGACTGGGAACAGTTTGATCAATTTTTTCAGTCATAGAGCCATCTTCATTTCCCTCCAGTAGAGTATTCAATGTTTTTCAGATTCTCCAAAGTAGACTTCATACTAGCATTAGACATAACAAGAAAATTCTTTAACATAGCTTCATTCTTATTGGTCTTATCCTTAATGGGAACCATGGCTATCTCCAAATGTTTGTTTATTTTTTCCTCCAGTTTGGTGGAGTTATTCGAACCATAATAAAAAACATCAACTTTAGCTTTAATATAAATTACCTCTTCCTAAGGTTTTCAATAGTTTCCTCCAACACAACATTCTTAGTTTACAGCTTGGTGCACCTATTCTTCAATTCGACAAGGTCATTCTGCACCCATTTATCTAGGTTGTAACTGTAGATGGAATTGTTCTTGGCCAATTGAAGAGGAGTCATAGCCATGGTTCTTTTAACATGAGAGTTACTTTCTCTAAGATCTTCCTCTAAAGGGCAGAACCTTTTCCTTTCGGAACTAGTCTCACAGTCTTTGTTCTATTTGTCCTTTCTGGAGCTGGGGGAATCAGAATCAACCAGCTTGTCCTCATTCATAACTCTGAGACCCTTTTTGCTAGAATCATCAACAATATTAACCTCCTCATCGGCCACATTATCATGGTTAACCTTTCCCTCAACCTCATGAATACTAACATCATCAGCAGCTGAGGTCTCAGGAATGATCTTCTCCCCAATATCGATAGTGGTGTTGGTATCATTATTTTTCTTGTTGATGTTCTCCTGCTCTATCCCAAAATAATGCTCCATAGTATTGATGATGTTATTAATAACCTCCTCAGGGTTAACCAATTCTTCCTCCTTAGAGACATGAGTGCAAGAATTGGTCTCTTCTGAATGACCCTTGCTAGAATCATCAGAAGCCTTTGTTTTGTTATCAGGAGAAACCCTTTTCTCAGTATCCTTATTCCCTGTCTCAGACATCTCATCTTCCACTTTCTCCTAGTTAGATTTTGACCCAGATTCCTCATTAATAGCCACACTATCATTTTTAACCACATAAGTACTTTTGCCAGGGGAATCCTTTACAGTATTTGGGCCATCCTTCTACCCAGTAGAAATCATTGCAGTCGAGGAAGGAAGGGCTTTTTTACAATGAGGATTTTTCTTCCTAGAGGAAGAACCAGGAGTCTTTCTCTTTTTAGTGCTAACCTCAGGAGGAATAGGCTCGAGAATATGATCCCTAGCATAATAAAAAATGAAGAGGATAAGACAGACGTGGAGAATCAGGAAATTCTTCGCCTTGTGCTCAATAATACTTTGGTTGAGCAAGCTCAAAAGGAAGAAAGGGAAAGAAACCCTTTTCTCATGTATAAAATGATTATCAAGCACAAAATGGTAGTTATAAACCCTAGAAAATTGACCTTTAAGGGTAAAGTATTCCATGATTACCCTGATAACCGAACCCCAAATGTTATCAATATTATCCATTTCCACATAGTCCTTCTTACCTTTAACCAACAGGGCTCGTTCTTCATCAGTCTCAGGGAATGCCTTATATGCTTTGTTTCCCACTTTGATTTCCTTGGAATAGTGCAAACCATCCAAAGGAAGCCCTATGATTTTGGCAAGGAGATCTTGACTGAGGCTGAAGGATTTACCAGCCAAATTAACTGTGCCCTTATCCCAATCTTCGATGAAGGCTTTGGAGACCTCATTATCAAACCCGTGAAGTCTCTTAAGATACTGGTGAACTTGGCCTTTTTTTAGCACATCTTAAACCTCCTTATTATGCTTCCATTTACAAACAATAGGTTCTTCTCTTCTAAGATCTCCACCCATGACCGAAAAATCACCCAACTCTTTGGTCTCAGGATGAGAGTTCTCCTTCCTATGCAAAGTAAAAATATTGTAGTCACAGTAATCACGCTTGGGGATTTGAGTGCAGAGGATTTGTTTTGTAATCCTGATCACATGCGAAGTCTGGAAAACATAACTCATAATAATGACTTTGAAAATCAGCTAAGGAACTATCATAATAGAAAAATATTTCTCAATCATCGATGTGTACTTTACAATTTTCCACATCACCTTCAGATTAATAATGGACTGTTTATTAATTTGATGTATACTCATTATTAATTCTGCTTATGACCCCTTCTTTTTGTTTGAGCTTATCATAATTAATGCATGAGTTTATCTCATCATTAATTTTAGTTGTGCCATACCATATTTGGATTCTATCACTTTTGACTCCAATGTTAGCTAGATCGTCAGCAACCTGATTAGTTTCTCGGAAGCTATGGGAGACATGGAAAGAATCAAAAGATTGGGCAATATTGATGATTTTGGCTATAATATTCTCTATAGTCCAGGAGGGAGAATTGATACCTTTAGTATTATTGAATATGTTAAGAGATTCACCTTCTAGCCAAATACTTTTGAGAGCAAATTCTTCCACCAAAATTATAGTATTGAGAGCTGCCATAACTTCAGCTCTATGGTTCAACTGAAAACCCAAAGGAGAAACAATTGCTCCCAAAAAGTTCCCATTACAATATTTGGTGATACCACCACACCTCAAGACACTCAGATTCCCTTTAGAAGCACCATAAAAATTTGCTTTAATTCAGCCACTAGGAGGAGCGATCCACACCGAGTTATCTCTAGAAGACTTAGGTTGAGTTTTGGGAGTGGGAAAGTTCCAAATTTTCAAATCATCATTAGAAATTCTATTCTTGAATTTCTTCTTACTATTAATGATAGCATTGATGAAATTTTCCTCCAAACCTCTGTAGATGTTGTTTCCAATGACCTTTGGTTTAGTATACTTCTCTCTGAATATTCTATTATTTCTTTCCTTCTGTATACACCAGCACAAGTGAGGAGGGATAAGATTCCAGAATTCTCTAGCCATCTCGTTAAAAAAAGGGCATCTCCATTGAGTAACAAAGTCTTGCCAAGAGTTAGGGAACATCCAGCACAAATTCCACTTTTTGAAAATTAGATCCCAAACCCTATGAGTGTAACTACAATGAAGCATTATATGATCACAAGATTCAGATTGTTCCATACAAAGAAAACATCTATAAACCAAAGAGGAACCCCTCTTAGCTAAATTATCAAGAGTAAGGGGCTTATTTTGGACAAGGATCCAAAAGAAAAAATTAATTTTCGGAGTGAGAGATTTATACCAAATAGTTGCACATAAAGGTTTTTCAAGTTAAATCATTCCCCTGATCACATTATTGGTGACAAAAATGTAGGTATGTTAAAAAGAAGGAAGGTGAGAGAAGGTTACTATTTTCTATCTAAATTTGAGCCTAAAATGGTGAAATATGCATTGAAATATGAGGTATACATTGAACAACCTGAAGGATTTTCTAATTCAGAAGGTAAGAACATGGTGTGTAAATTACAAAAAGCTTTGTATGGGTTGAAACAAGAACCTAGGGCATGGTATGAGAAATTACACTCATATTTGATTCAGATTGGTTTCCTTGGGACAAGTGATAACAATAATGTGTATTTGAATACTAAGAAAGATGACAGGTTTCTAATTGATGAGATATTTGTAGATGTTATCATTTTTTGTGGAAATGAAGAGATGCGGAGATCATTTGCATATGAGATGAAGAAATAATTTGAGATGTCTATGATCATTGAGATTAAATTCTTCATTGGATTGTAGGTTCAAAAAATGAAATATGGTATCTACGTAACCTAGTCCAAATATATTTAAGAAAAATAATGAAAACTTTTAGGTTAGAAGACTCAAAACCAGTTGGTACCCCTATGGTAACTAATTTCAGACTACCAAAGGAAGATGATTCTAAAGAGGTGGATGAGACACTTTACACGTCCATGATTAGTAAGCTATAGTATGTGGTGCACAACAGATTGAACATAGCACAAGAAACTATATTAGTGGCTATATTTTCATCTAATCCTAAGGAATCTCATTTGGTTGTGATGAAGAGAATCTTCAAATATCTTAAGGGGAATGAAGACTATGGTCTCTAGTATGGACATAAATGTGATTTCTCTTTGAATGTATTTATTGATGTTGATTGGGTAGGTAATGTTGATGATTGGAAGAGGACAAGTGGAGGTGCATTCTTTCTCGGAGATAGGCTTGTATCTTGGACAAACAAGAAACAAAAATGTATATCTCAATCAATAGTTGAAGTTGAGTATGTTTTTGATGCAAATAATTGTACACATGTAGTATGGATCAAGTAGATTATGTAAGGAATTTAAGAGTAGGTAACTAAACCGGTAGTTATCTATTGTGATAATACAAGTTCCATTAACATTTCAAAGAACCCAATGATGTACTCTAAGACTAAGCATATAGCTATCTAATATCTTTTACTTAAAGAAAAGGTATAGGAAAAGGAAGTAAGGTTGGAGTATGTACCAACTAAGGAGAAGGTTGTTGATGTTTTCACTAAACCATTGGCTAAGGATACATTTGAGTATCTAAGAGGTAGGTTGGGGTTCATTCCCCTATCTGGATTGAATTAAAAGAATATGCAAATGCATCAATTCAAGTTTATCCATTGAATATATTTATGTTTGGATTGATATTGGGGGGCTACTCCTTAGGAGGAGAAGTCTATGTAGTAATGTGTTTTGGTTAGTCAGGTACAACAAAGTAGATATCATGTGTGTTTGGCAAATTTAGCATTATTATCAAAGGGGAAGAATGTGTGTATGATAAAGAGGGAAATTGTTTAGTGAAATAAAGGGAGAGAATGTTCATAGTTATAGAAGGGAAGTGCAGATGAGACAAGTTTAGTGAAAGGGGGAGTAATTGTAGAACAAGTGAAAGAAAGAAGTGGAAACATCTTTTTATTCCTAGTGTTGTTTATGTTGAGTAGGTTTGTGCATAAAGTATCATGTTGGAGAGAAGAAGAGAGTGTTGACATCAATGCCAAAGGGGGAGATTGTTGGCATATCTGATATAGTGATGGTAAGTGCATTTTGGAGATTTCTTGATGCAGATTTGATTTTAGGATGATCAGTTATTATGTTGTCATTGATGTCAACCATTGACCTTGTGTTCTTAGTGTGTTTTCGAGCACAATTATGATGAATGAAGGGTTGTAGTGAATTTCTGTGGTTGATATCTTTATGGGATACTTAGGTGTGTCTCTAGATGTATAATGCATGGCCACTACTTTGAAGTGATCTTATGTGAAAGTTGTGATCAGTTGAAGTATAACAGTGCAATTGATAGAATAGTTAATGACATGTGATAGATGATTTGAGTGTCTTGTCAAATATTTGTTATATCTTGTGTCATGGTGAAAGGATATTGTGGTAAATAGTGTTCAGATGCTACAGTTGTGACCACAACTAATTTGAGTGATCGGTGTGAAAGATAGGTGATCGGTGAGCAGAGATAGAGTTGTTAATAGGTTAAAGTGTTTGTGTTCTTGAGTGACAATTGATAAATCTTTGATTGGTGATTGGTGTTGAGGTTGTGGTGGGATCGATTGAGTTAGTCATGATCTAGTTATATGTTTTCATGATTGGAGGTGATGATCTAGCATCAAATTGTTCGATGCTAGCATATGGAGAAGATTCTAGAGGAAGCATGTGTTTGGTAAAAATGTGTTTGACCCCTTGACCCAAAGTTATATGTAAATCATTGTTTGGATGACTCATTTTTGGAAATGTGTTTGGTACATTGAATTTTTTTTGTGGCACGTTGGATTTGAGAGGGATATTTGAAATTCAAATCCATTTCAAATTTAGGGCTTGATTAAGGCAATGAACTTAAAAGTTCAATATTTAATGGATGAAGTTAAAAATTTTCATGTGTTGATCATGTTTTGGGCAAGTGCGGTTGTAAAGTGCGAGTTATGATCAAGCCAAGGTAGATTTAAGTGTATTGAGAAGAGATTGTGTGCTTCAATGAATCTGATCAAGGAGAGGTAGTTCTATTCTACATATCATTCTTTCTATTGTTCCCTAACAGTTACAATAGGTAAAATCCCTTAACCGGGTAGATCTTAACATATCTTTATTGTAAATCCTCTAGTGAGGTGACACTTTGTCAAGTGTTCAAAGTCCTCTAATAAGGTAAAGATCCTAATAGGCCTAAGGAAAACCCCTTAACCGGGTAGCACCTATCAGTGCTATTGTAAACTCCTAACATGATTAAGCTTCTAATAGGGAATACTTTAGAAGAGTGCATCATTTAGTGGGTAATAATTCCCACTGTGGTTTTCTTCCAATTTGGGTTTCCACAAGATAAATCTGTGTCAAATTTATGGATGGATTTGCATGTTTATGATTTTTATTTGTTGTAATTAAGGTTAATCTTGTGAATGCTAGTTTAAGTTTAAGAGGTTAAAAAGTTGGATTATTTGGTGATTACTGACTCACCCCACCTCTTAGTAATATGATCTTAGGATTAATGCCATATACTATTCTTGTTCTTCCATACTTAGCCAATTTTCCATTTTGATCTTTGGTAAAACTAAAAACTGTCAAGTGACCAAGAGAATAATGTGTAGTTTTCATCAATGACAACATACAAATCATCTAACATGCAGTGTCTCTTTCCAACATAAAATATAGGCACAATACAAATCATAAATAATCATTGGTTTATACAATCATGTGCAAGGAACTATTAATTGATTTAGGCATTCTTATCCATGCACAAGTCATAGAACCTAAATCAAGAGTAGTTAACTAAGAAAATTTCTCTTCTAAATTGTGATTTTATTCATATTTTTAGTAACATGCACATGCAAACTAAAGATATTCAACATCTTCTTCAAGTTCACATTTTTCTTGCCCCTTTCACACTCTTCCTAATTTAACAACTAAAAAAAACCTACAAGTTGTCATAGTTGCATTCATGAAATTTCATGATACCTAAGAGATCATTACAAATTCCTACGATACAATTTAATAAAAATATCGTAAAAGGAAGGAAAGACAAATTTCTAAAAAAAAGCTAAAATTAAATAATGATTGATAAAAATTATATGTATTAATCATACTTTTTCTAGAAGGTTAAGTCCCATGAGGGGGCTTCAAGATCTATATTAAAGGAGCAAGGGGTCCCATAAAACATACAAAAAATGCTATAAGATTAACTATATAATATTTTCTTCTACAATAGCAATCCCTACTTTTAGTTTGAAAATTTAAACAAGTGCAATATGGTTGGGCTAAAGATTTCCCGCCAACTGATGCTTTTCCCCACCTCTCACTCATATGAAAATTTTAAAAATTCACGACTTAGTTTATTTTTATTTTTTTAGTTTGTTGAATTGGATATGCAAAACAATAAAATTCATTATACCATCAAATTTCATGAATTTAAGTGCTCAAATTACATTACAAAATTCATGGGACCATCCACCTTAAAATAATCCTCAAATATCTCAGAAACATCTACTGAGTTGTTTTGGAAAGCCCTTGTTAATGAGATCCCACCCTAATTTCATCAACAAGAACTAATTCAATTCAAACCACAGTCCCCTCCCTTGAAGGGTCTCAATTAGTAATTAACATTCATATAGATATAATTAAAATAAAAACATTGGGTAATTGCACCAAGACGGTGAGCAAAAAATTAGATATATGTGGCCAATATTTTTCTAAAATTAGGTAAACTTGAACTTGGAAGATAAATTTAAGAGTCAGGCATGCTCAAAATTAGATGTGAAAAGAACATGAATTGTAGTACTTTGAATCTAGTTTGTGAACTACTAAAGATTTTTAAAAATGGATAAGATTAAGAGGGTCAAATCCATTGTAGCTCACATGAAAAGTTGTTCCCCTTTTTCTAGAAAAAATATAACACAGTGTCTGGTGTGCACATCAAAAAAGTCATAGTTAAATTTAATATTTTAAAAAATACTTTGGTAGAAATATAGTTAAGAGTGAGAGCTAGAATTTTTCTATTTGTTTGTAATTTTTGTTGAGTTTTTTTTTAATAATTTTTTGAAGCGGACACATCTTTAGAATCAGGTGTCTATTTGTGTGTGAAACATAACTTGCATCAAAATAATTGAAAATGATTTTTTTAAAGTGTAAAGATTCAAATGCAGAATAATAATATATAACTTATTTTAAATTTGGTCAAGTAGATCAAAAAGTATTAAAAAATTGGTACACACATGTCTCTAAGAACTATGGAGACACTATTAAAAAAATAAACTTTAAAATATGTTAATGTTGTCCAAAAATATAAAAATTTATATGGTTAGAAAGCTCAAAAGGCATGTAAAATTATGGTGGTAATTTTACACATACCCAATTGATGATGTGTAAACTTGACGATGAGGAAGTCAATAAACCAATTTGGAAGAACAAAAGACGTGAAAAAATGAAGGAAATGGAGGGAAATAAAGCTCCCAAGCCCCAGCCTTGTTATCCAAGCCTATTACCTATAGATAACGTAATCGGGTTTTTAATGTTTAAAAATACTATCATGTTTTTAATGTTTAAAAATAGAATTATGTTTTTAATGTTTAAAAAACTGATTTTAAACATTTAAAAACCCATTCATGTTTTTAAACATTTAAAAACCCGTTCATATTTTTAAGCATTTAAAAACCCAATCATGTTTTTAAACATTTAATAATCCAATCATGTTTTTAAACATTTAAAAACCTGATTGTGTTTTTAAACATTTAAAAACCTGATCGTGTTTTTAAACATTTAAAAAACCGATCATGTTTTTAAACATTTAAAAAACCGATCATGTTTTTAAACATTTAAAAAACCGATCATGTTTTTAAACATTTAAAAAAATATTTAAAAACTTGATCATATTTTTAAACATTAAAAACATAAAGTCAGATACACATATATATCTATGTGTGTATATAAATTTAATGTGTATACACATGTTTATTTGTACGTATATAATATGCATGTGTGTGTATGTATATATATTTAAATATATATCTATGTGTGTTTGTATATATATGCATCTGTGTATCTATATGTATGTATGCATGTATTTATATATAGTTTCAAATTGTATTTTTTGTCAACTAGGAAATCTAGGTCACCATATTTAGTTAGTAAGGAATTTTTAGAATTAGGAAAATGCTTTGAAAGAGGTCAAAGTATTGGGAAATCCTATCCATTTGGAAATACTAGTGGACTTGAGTTTTTTTATGAGTAATGCACTCAAGGAGTAGTGAACATTCCCAAGCTAAAACCCCTTACTACATATTTTGAATACATAACAAGGATTTAGAAATAACAATGGTTAGTGGACATTCCCAAGCTAACTCCCCCCTCTCTCTATCTCTTCCCACATAAATACACTCTATCTCTACATCATGTCTCTCACCCTCTCCCCCTTCTCTCACTTCATCTCTCTCATATCTCTCCCCTTAATTACCCTCTTTCTCACTCTCTCACATCCCTCTTCCTCTCACCATTCCATCCCTCCCCTTTGTCACCATCTCCATCACCTATCTCTCTTCTCTCATATTGCTTCCCCATCTCTCCATCCCCACTAACTCTTGACACTTAGGAAACCTTAAGACATCCTAAGACTCATTAAACTATCCCAAAACCCCCTAGGACATCTTACGACACCTGTGACCACTTAAGACATCCTAGGAAACCTTACAAAGACATTTTGGGATAATTTAGGATCAAATATGATACGTATATCCCATTGAGACATTCTAGGACCCCTTAACACCTCTTAAAATTCCCAAAAACCATTAATGTATCTTAGGATCCCTTAGAATCCATTAATATATCCCAAAACTCATTAATGTATCCTAGGAAACATTAATACATGTATAAGGAGACCTTAGGACCCCTTAAGACATCCTAGGAGCCACTTGTTGGCCTAATGGTGAGCACTTCCCTTGGGATTTGTGACATGGCTTAGCCGCCTCATATGTCTTCTATAAGTCTAGCAGTTATACTAGACATTAATAGGTTGATATTTTGGTGCAACATCAACCACTACTTGTAACAAGTGGTATCAGAGCTTGGTTAAAGATTCAAATTCCCTTAGGTATCATTGATGGGGAGATTTTTGGCATAATGATCATTCCTCCCCTCAGGATTCACAAAATGTCTTAATTGCCTCATGTTTCTTCTATAAGTCTAGTGCTTGTATTGGGAATTAACATGTCAATCTTTTGGTGCAATGAAAACCACTACTTGTAACACCACTAATGTACCTGAGGCCCCTTTAGAACCACTTCATACATCCTAAGACCCATTTGTGTATCCTAGGACCCTTTAGGACCTCTTAACACACCTAGGAACCCATAACACCCCTTACGAATCCTAGAAACCATTAATGTATCTTAGGACTCAGTAGGACCTATTAATGTATCCCAAAACACATAAATTTATCCTAGAAAATATGTATACATGAATGAGGAGACCTTAGGATCACTTAAGAGATCTAGGACCGCTTAAGACATCCTAAGACCCATTAATGTATCTTAGGCCCCTTTGGGACCACTTAAGACATCCTAGGACCCATTAGTTTATCCTGGGACACTGTAAGAAACCTAAGACCCCTTAGCACCCCTTAAGACTCCTAAAAGCCATTAATGTATCATAGGAACCATTAATGTACCCCAAAACATATTTTTGTATCGTATGACACATTTATACATGTATGAGGAGACCTCAGAATCCCTTAAGAGATCTAGGACTGCGTAAGACATCCTAAAGTGCATTAATGTATCTTAAGCATCTTTAGGACCACTTAAGACATCCTAGGACCCATTAGTGTATCCTAAGACCCATTGAGACCACTTAAGACACCTAGGACCCCTAACACCCCTTAAGGCTTCTACAAACCATTAATGTATCCTAAGACCCCTTAGGACCCTTAATGTATCTTAAAACACATTAATGTATCCTAGAATGCATTAATACATGTATGAGGAGACCTTAGGATCCTTTAGGACATCTAGGACCCCTGAAGACATCCTAGGACTCATTAATGTATCTTAGGCCCCTTTAGGACCACCAAGGCATCCTAGGACCCATTAATGTTTTCTAGGACCTCTTAGGACCTCTTACGATACCTAGGACCTATTAGCACCCCTTAACACTAATATAAACCATTAATGTATCCTAAGACCCCTTAGGACCCATTACTATATCCCAAAACCCATTAATGTATCCTAGGACACATTAATGCATGTACGAGGATACATTAGGATCCCTTACGACATTTAGGACCCCTTAATACACCCTAGGACCCCTTAATATATCTTAGGCCCCTTTAGGACCACTTATGACATATTAGGACCCTTTAGGACCTCTTAAGACCCCTAAAACCCATTAACACCCCATAAGACTCCTACAAACCATTAATGTATCCTAGGACCCCTTATGACCTATTAATGTATCTTAGACCCCATTAGGACCACTTATGGCATCTAGGACCCCTTAAGACATCCTATGACCCATTAATGTACCACATGATCCATTTGGATCACTTAAGACACCTAGGACCTTATGAAATTCTAGGGTCCATTAATGTATCCTAGGACCTTGTATGACCACTTAAGAGACCTAGGACACCTTAAGAAATCTTTGAATTACTTATTGTTATCTTGTGGTGATTGACCAGGGAAGTAGTGTACACTTTTTCAACTATTTTTGGGTTGACTTGTTGTAACCGGCTCTAACCGTAAAGCAAAAAAATAAGATTGTATAAAATGGCTTAGGGTTAGGGATTTCATAATGATGTATGTTTTTAGTAGCTTCGTATGATGGTATTGAGTTGTAAGGGATTGCGGATTGAAATCAGGTTGAAATCATTCGATAATAATAATATTGGACTCATTGTTGGTGGAAGAAGCCCATGGATTGGGTGAACCATGTTAAATCTTTGTGTCTTGTGTTCTCTTTTGTGTGGTTTATTATTTTTCTGATATTGGTTATATTTACATGTAACTATTATTTCTATCTTGTTTAATCCTAACACTTATGAAACCTATGAACCCTTAAGACTTTCTAGGACCCATTAATGTATCTTAGGACCCCTAGGACCTATTAATGCACCCTAGGATGCCTTGGGATCCATGAATGTAACCCAGTTCTCATTAATGTACCATAGGAAAATTTAGCACCCATCAATGTATCATAGGACCTATTAATATATAGGGGTCCCCTTGGGACCTCTTAATACACTCAAGAGCCCTTAAGACATCTTAGGACCCATTAATGTATCCTAAGACCTCTCAGGACTAGTGAAGATACCTAGTACCCCTTAGGATATCTTAGGAAAAATTAATGTAATTATGTATCCTAGGACCCCTTAGGACCACTTATTATAACTAGGACCCCATAAGACATCCTTGGACCCATTAATGTATCCTAGGACCCCTTAGGACTACTTAAGACACCTAGGAAACCCTAAGACATGCTAAGGCACAATAATGTATCCTAGGATGCCTTTTGACACATCAATGTTTCCTAGGACTCATTAATACCTATTAATGTATCTTAGGATCCCCTAAGATCCATTAATATATCCTAGGACATATTAATGTATCCTAGGACCCATTACTATATTCTATGGCCCATTATTACATATAAAAATCCCTTAGGACCACTCAAGGAACCTAGGACCCCTTAAGACATCTTAGGACCATCTCCATCTCATCTCTCCCCTCCTAATTACCCCATATCTCTCTCTCTCTCTCTCTCTCTCTCTCTATGGATAACCCTAAAAATACCCCCCTCTCTCTCTCAGTCTCCATCTATTCCCCCTTAATTACCTCTTTCTCTATCAACCCCTTCTATCTCTCTACCTCATCTCCATCTTGTCTATCCCTTGTATCTGTTGGAGATTTTCTAGGAAGCCAGTATTGACTATATGTTTGTCATTTATGACAACATATGGAAAGTAAAATATATGGATAACTTATGTAGTAAGCCTTAAGTATATATAGCATGGACATGATATTAGTATGATATCATGGGCACATAGGTTAACTATTAGTACAAATAGTTATATAGCAGCTGGTGTCAGCAATGTTCCTGAAAGAGTAACATGCAGTGTTCTGTGTATGGTTGTTTGTACAGTTATCATGGAGCCTTTCACACTTGGATATATGATTAAGACATTTTAGTGATGTTACATTCATGGACACAAATTTTGATGATCAGTAGAAGTGAAGTTATGTAGTCGCTATTCACCAGTAGTAGTTTCTTGTGTTTGTTTAGAAGAGCTGACAAAGATTTTATTGGTTCTAGAGTTGCGCCTATCATTGTAGTATGTGCCCATGGAGTTAAGCTTAGAGAAGAGTTAGTGATGTTTTCGTAAGAGTGCATAAAGTAATTCATCTTGAGGAGAAAGATCCAGTTGTTTTGGTAGAGCCCACAGTGTGTAGCATGCGTCTACAATTATCTTATTGGACAGGTCCTAGAATGTGTTGCGTGCTTAGTAGAGCCAACTAAATTGTTATTGGAGTTTGTTATGGTTTCTCTAATATTATTTCAAGGTGGTTCTAATAGGATGACTTGATTATATCATTTAGAGGAAATATATTTATAGGTAGTCATTTGTGATTGCTTGGGTGTGGTTCATAGTTGATCAGAAAGAGTTGAGCAGAGTGTGCAAAGTGTTGAGCCAATAGAAGAAGGTCTATGTGACCAAGTAAAGTGCTTGTGCTATACATTGGAACTGATCCAGATAGTAGGTCTAAGCATAGTTCACCAAGATTTAGGTATAGTGTGTATCTATTATTTAGAAGGTTGTAGCCTTCACCCCTTTGAGCAGTGTGCTCTCGGATAGTGCATCCTCTCCCCTAACAGGGACTATTGTAAAAGAATCCTAATAGGGTTCGACCCTTGACCAGGTCTACTATACTAAATATATTGTAAAGAAACTCCTAATAGGGTTAAGGATCTTCTAACAAGGATCATAATACACTAGTGCAGAATATTAGTGGGTGTCAATTCCGACCGGGGTTTTTACCTATTCGGGTTTCCCCGTAACCAAAATATTGTGTTGTGTTCAAGTGCCCATTCATTTTGTTTATGCTTTATGTTTAAGTATACTTAATTGGATAAAGAATTGAAACTTGTAGATAACTAATTCACCCCCCCCCCCCCCCCCCCGCTCTTAGTTATCTCTTGGGACTATTCCTAACAATTGGTATTAGAGACTGGTGCCTCAGAGAGAAATTTTAACAGCTTGAGGTTGATCAGATGGCATACTTCAGAAAAGAAAGTCCTAAGTTTGATGGAGAGAATTAGCTTATTGGAAGAACAAGATGGTGACTCATTTGCAATGCATTTCTTTTGAAGTTTTTGATGTAACTATCAAAGCAGTCAGGATCCCTACCTTGGAAGACCTTGCTAAGGATGATGCTACTGATAAGCAAAAGGAATTATTTCATCATAATGCAATAGCCAAAGAATCCCTTATCAATGCCCTTTTTGATAGTGAATTTTCATAAATAAAGAAGGTAGATACATCCCACAAGATATGGAAGTACCTAGAAGACATATTTGAAGGAGACAAACAAGAGAAGGATGCATGCAGAAAGACATGGAAGAAAAGATACAGTGCATTATAAATGTTACCTGAAGAAAACATTAGAGCCTACAATCAAAGGATCAATGAAGCAGTTGCTGGAATCAGAAACAATGGTGGAGAGATTTCAGAGGAGGACATTATGGATAAGTTAATGACTACTCTCACTCCATAATATGAAAGCAAGATCAACATCCTTGATGAGACCATGCAACTTACATCAAATTTCAAGAGATAGACATTGATCAGTAAAATCTCAGCTTTTGAGATTTCAAGATTGAAGACAGAACCTAAAAGTGAGACAGCCTTCAAAGCAACAGTTCATGGTAAGAAATCTACAAACACTTTTGGTAATTTTGATGATGATGATGAAGATAAAACACTATATGATTTCATTGCTATGATTTCCAAGAGAGAAAAGAAAGGAAAAGGAAAATATAAAGGTCAATTTCCATTTAAATTCTTTTGATGTAATAAGATTGGTCACTTTGCATCTAAATGTCCCCTAAGAGCTAGAAAGTTCAAAAATGACTACAAGCCTATATTCTCTAAGGAATGTTACTATGCTGGAGATGGAGTTTCAGATGATGATTTAGCTGAAGAAGAAATTGGATTTATTTCTATCATTGAGAAAATGAACAATAAGAAAGATCATGAAGATGAGAAAGAGAAACAAGAGCTAGCATTAATTTCCCAAGCTGATATAAGGATAGATTGGATTATAGATAGTGGTTGTTCACATCACATGATAGGTGATAAAAATAGATTTGTTCATCTGGACAAATACAATGGTGGCATGGTTAGATTTGGAGATAATACTCCTAAACTCATAGTTGGTAGAGGAGCCATCATCTTGGATGGAAAGAATAGTACTGATGATGTTCTCTATGTAGATGGTTTGAAACATAACATTCTTAGTGTTGGATAGTTACTTGGAAAAGGTTATTAGTTGGAGTTCAAAGATGACAAATACATCATTAACAACAAGGATGGTGTTATGATTGCATCAAGCTCAAAGACTAGATGTAATATTTTCCAACTGAATTTAGAAGCAAGTTGTTTTGTTGCTAAAGTTGATGACAATTGGTTGTGGCATAAAAGACTATGTCATATCAATTTTGACAACATAGTAAAGATAAGCAATGTAAAGGCGGTAAGAGACCTACCTTGCATAGCAAAGCCAATTGATACTATATTCAAGGAATGTGTGATGGGAAAGCATGTGAGAAACTCATTCATGAGCAAGCACAATTCAGAAAAGAACAAGTTGGATCTGATTCATACAGACCTATGTGGTCCAACCGAAACAAGATCATACTATGGTGAAAGGTATTTCATTTTGTTTTTTGATGATTATAGTAGGATGATGTGGGTTGTGTTATTAAAAGATAAGTCAAAAGATTTTGAGAAGTTTAAAATATTCAAGTCTAAGGTTGAGAATGAATCTAGAATAAAGATAAAATGTTTGAGATCGGCTAGAGGAGGAGAATTCACCTTTGATAGATTCTATGAGTACTGCGAAGAACATGGCATAAAGAGATAGTTGAGTGCACCTAGAACCCCTCAGCAGAATGGAATTGTAGAGAGAAGGAATTGGATCATCCTTGATATAGCGCACGCCATCATGACTGAAGGAAAAGTTGCATACATCTATTGGAGAGATGCGGTCAATACAAAAGTCTACACCATCAATAGAATTCAATTGAAGCTTGTGGCTGATAGAACACCATATGAGCTATGGTTTGGTAATGTTCCCACAGTGAAATACTTTAGAATCTTTGGAAGAAATTGCTACATCAAGAGGGATTAAGCAGTAGGCAAGTTTGATGCAAGAAGTGATGAAGGTATTTTCCTTGGTTATTCTACTAAAAGTAAAGCTTATAGATGTTTAAATTCAAGGTTGAAAAAGATGATTGAAAGTGCTTGTGTTAAGATTGATGAAAATTTTATGGTTCAAGAAAGATATCATGATTACTCACCAATGATTGAAGAAGAATCCAAACCCTCCACTAGTGAAACAATTATTGAAGAAATGTTTGACAGCATTGATGTGTTATTTAGTGACCCTGAGACAAGTGAAGAAGAAAATCCTAAAGCTGATGAGTTAGCATCACCTAAAGTTCCAAATTTTATATCCGAAAACCATTCCAAGAAAGACATCATTGGAGATCAGAGTGGAAAAGTCTTAACAAGATCACAAGAAAAGAACTCAACTAGTAGTGAAGTAGTATGTTTACTATCTCAGATTGAACCTTTAAGTGTTGAAGATGCTTGTAATGATTCAAATTGGCATGATGCTATGAAAGAAGAACTTGATCAGATTATTACGAATGACACCTGGGAACTGGTCCCAAGACCTAGTGATAAGAATGTGATTGGAACAAAGTGGATATTTAGAAACAAGATGAATAAAGATGGTACAATAGTAAGAAATAAATCAAGGCTAGTATGTAAGGGATATGCGTAAAGAGAAGGCATTGATTATTCAGACACATTTGCACCTGTGAGTAGATTAGAAGCTATTAAGTTGTTGATAGCTTATGCTACCATCAAAAACCTCAAATTTTATCAGATAGATGTCAAGTCAGCATTCCTGAATGGAGATTTGAAAGAAGAAGTATACATTGAGCAGCCATAAGGATTCACTTTATCAGACAAACCTAATATAGTATGCAGATTGAAGAAGGCACTCTATAGACTTAAGAAAGCCCCTAGAGTAGGGTATGAGAGACTAGATGGATATCTAACAAAGATTGGATTCAAGAAAGGAGCAATAGAATATAATCTATTGATAAGAGAGACATCTTAAGGCTTACTACTTGTAGCTATATTTGTTGATGACATTATCTTTGGAGGTAATGAAAAACTTAGTGCTGAATTTTCTAAGGAGAGGCAAAATGAATTTGAGATGAGTGTGATTGGTCCTATCAAATACTTTTTGGGATTGAATGTGCAGCAGACAGAGAAAGGTATTTTCATTAATCAGTCCAAGTATGTGAAAGAAATATTAAAGAAATTCAAGATGGATGATTGTAAGCTAGTAGGGACTCCTATGATAACTGGATGCAAGCTTACAAAAGAAGATGACTCACCAGTAGTAGATATAACATTGTACAAGTCTATGGTTGGCAAAATTATTTATCTTACTCAAACTAGATCTGATATTTCCAATGCAGTTGGCATAGTTGGAAGATTTGTAGCAAAGCCTAAACAAAGTAGCCTCATGGTAGTAAAAAGGATATTCAAATATTTGCAAGGCACTATAGACTATGGTCTATGGTATCCTAATTCAGAAAATGTTGAGCTTCATGTGTACACTGATGTAGATTGGGTAAGATGCATTGATGATAGAAAGAGTACATCAGGTGGAACAGTGTTTCTTGGTGATAGACTTGTCACTTGGACAAGCAAGAAACAAAATTGTATTTCTTAGTCAACAACAGAAGTGGAGTATGTTGTAGTAGCCTTGAATTGTTCTACAATTGTTTGGATCAAACAAATGACAAAGGATTTTGGAATTTAGATTGATTATCCTATTGTTATTCACTGTGATAACACTAGCACTATCAATATGTCGAAAAACCCTGTGATGCATGCAAAGACAAAGCACATTGAGATCAAGTATCACTTCCTAAGAGAGAAAGTGGCAGAAAAAGAAGTCAAGCTAGATTATGTGAGTACTAAAGATCAGTTGGAAGACATATTTACAAAGCCCTTGCCAAAGGATACTTTTGAGTATCTTAGGGAGAAGTTGGGAGTAATTCCCTTCCTTGATTCTGCGTAAAAGAAGGAAAAGCATCAGTCCTCAAGGACTGATGGATGGTTGACTACTCTACTTCTAGAGTAGTACCAATGCTAAAATTGATTAGCGCTCTTTTCCATTGATTTCAAAGGGGGAGTAATGTATAGTCATGAAAAAAAAAAGTAAAAAGAGGAGTAATATGCTAAGGGGGAGTAGTATTCAGTTATGACAGTAGTTCAGTAGAGGAAATGGAGAATATTGAAGATTAGTGCAGCAAAAGGAGGATTCATCTTTGGGGGAGTTTTTGATGAGGAAATGGAGAATGTTATAAAATTATTTCTCATTGGGTTGGTGGTGGTTTTTCATTCCACATGTTTCTATCAATTCCAAAGGGGGAGATTGTTGGAGATTTGCCAACAAGCCAGTACTGACTGTATGTTTGTCATTGATGACAACATATGGAAAGTAGAATGTGTGGATGACTTATGCAGTAAGCCTTAAATATATATAGCATGGACATGGTATCAACATGATATCATGGATGCATAGGTTAACTGTTAGTACAAATAGTTATATAGCAGTTGGTGTTAGCAATGTTCTTGACAGTGTAATAGGTAGTGTTATGTGTATGGTTGTCCGTACATTTATCATGGAGCCTTGAGCACTTGGATATATGATTAAGACATATTAGTGATGTCACATTCATGGATGCAGATTCTGATGATCAGTAGAAGTGAAGTTATCTAGTCTCTATTCACCAGTAGCAGTTTCCTATGTTTGTTTAGAAGAGCCGATAGAGATTTTATTGGTTATGGAGTTGCACCTATCATTACGGTATGCACCCTTGGAGTTAAGCTTAGAGAAGAGTTATTGATGTTTAGTTAAGAGAACATAAAGTAATTCAACTTGAGGAGAAAGATCCAATTTTTTTGGTAGATCCGATAGTGTGTAGTGTGCGTCTACAATTATCTTATTAGACAGGTCCTAGAATGTGTTGCGTGCTTCGTAGAGCTGACTAAGTTGTTATTGGAGTTTGTTATGGTTTCTCTAATATGATTTCAAGGTGGTTCTAATAGGCTGACTTAATTATATCATTTAGAGGAAAGATATTTATAGGCAGTCATTTGTTATTTCTTGGGAGTGGTTCATAGTTGATCAGAAAGAGTTGAGCAAAGTGTGTGAAGTGTTGAGCCATTAGAAGAAGGTCTATGTAACCAAGTAAAGTGTTTGTGCTATACATTGGAACTGATCTAGAAAATAGGTCTAAGTGTAGTTCACCAAGATCCAGATATAGTGAGTATCTGTTATTCAGAAGGTTGTAGCCTTTGCCCCTTTGAGCAGTGTGCTCTCAGACAATGCGTCCTCTCCCCTAACAGGGACTATTGTAAAAGACTCATAACATGTTCGACCCTTGACCAGGTCTACTATACTAAATATATTGTAAAGAAACTCCTAACAAGGTTAAGGATCTTCTAACAAGGATCATAATACACTAGTGCAAAATATTAGTGGGTGTCAATTCCCACCGGGGTTTTTACCTATTTGGGTTTCCTCGTAACCAAAATATTGTGTTGTGTTCAAGTGCTCATTCATTGTGTTTATGATTTATGTTTAAGTATACTTAATTGGATAAAGAATTGAAACTTGTATATAACTGATTCATCCCCCCCTCTCAGTTATCTCTTGGGACTATTCCTAACAGTATCTCCTCCCTTCCCTTGTTTTCTTTAGGACTTGTTTTAGGGACAAATAATCCACACATGTTTTATAAGATTAAATCCTGTATGGGTTTCTAACACTATGAAAAACATTTTTACATATGAAAAAAATGATCATGTTTTGGTTATATTAAGAACCCCACCATGTTTTGGTTATAATAAAACTTAACAAGGTTATTTGAATCTAGGCTTGGTAATTACCAAACCATAACCTGATTGGGATATTTGAATTAAAAGAAACCCGATCGGGTTATTGGTATTTTGGGTTTTTATTGAGAAGGTGTCCACATTTTTACACACCATCTTGGTGCTCTTACCTCATTATTGAACTATAACTTTAAATTCAGTAAAAGATTCAAACATTAGAAATACAAGTATAAATTCATTCAAATCCTAAAAGTGGAGAACTCGTATTCTTGTTGAATCCAATATCTTGTTGCAAAGATGTTGTAACTTAAGGATTCCCAAGGTTTACACATTGAGGTTATTGAACCTAA
The DNA here is from genome assembly GCA_027943335.1 of Chamaecyparis obtusa. Classification (NCBI taxonomy): domain Eukaryota; kingdom Viridiplantae; phylum Streptophyta; class Pinopsida; order Cupressales; family Cupressaceae; genus Chamaecyparis; species Chamaecyparis obtusa. The sequence continues at coordinate 271,291 of BSBK01003481.1, forward strand.
GTTGACTAACTTATTCACTAAGAGTTTGGGTGAGTCCTCTTTCCTTAATCTAACAACTAATATGCCTACCATTATTGAGAATTCCCAATAAATCTTTTCATAATAGGGACAACTCTTATACTTAAGTATCCAATTAACAAGTCACGAGTTTAGATCCTACAAGGGGGTAAGGTATGTACACCTATTTTGTAGCATAGTTAGGTTCCTATGCATGAAGTAAGGGGCAATCACATATATTGTAAGCTACTTATAAACTCAAAAACAAATTGCTCAATATTGTAGATTATAAATAATATGAAAGTTTGGAGTTCATGTTTACACTAGTTATTTGAATCACAACTCCTAAAAGAAATTTTGTGGCTAGTACATTTGTTCATTTTTTTACACTTTGTTTTAATTTTTTTTTATTGAAAACAAGCAAAAGACCTGTAATAAAACAATTAAAAAATTACAAAGAAAATAATAAAAAACAATACTTTCTTTCAACTCATGTTTACTATTCATCCCGTTGGATGCCTTGCAACAAAGGATGTAAGGATTTAATTAAAAATATTCATCAATTTTTTATGGACTAAATGGCATGACAACTTGATATTTATAGCCAATTCATGGACTTATTGCATTCAACCCAAGTGCAAAGGGGTTATGGGGTTATTAGATCCCAACACTCAAGGAATTTTCTTAGTAGCTAAATGGATTACAAGAGATATCAAAGAGGATGAACCTTGGAAAAATCTTGTTTAGAATAGAATTCATCTTCTCTCAGTTAAAGATAAATGATAGGTTGTGGGTTTGTTAGATAACATTCTTCATGCTCCTTTCTTCTTTATAAAGGCCTCACTTTCCCTTCAATCCATTTGGAAGACATGGAAAAATACTTGTCAACTTTTAAGATGGAGAAATGCTTCTCTTTAGCATGGTTTCAACTTCACTACTTCTTCCATTTGGTGGAACAACCATATATTATATTACGGGTAGCCTTTGGCCTTATGATTTCCAAGGTAGTCATACTTTCTATATAAAAAATGTATCGATAAGGTTGGAGATCTTTGGGATTTTAACAAACTCAATTGGTTTCCATGACATCTTGTTAAATCACAATTTTATTTTAGCAACACATACAAATTATTTATAATCTTTGTGGAATCATTGTGGCAACTAGAATTATATATGAAACTTTGTACACTTATCCATTGTATCTTTTTCAAATATTGGCATTGGTTATATTCTTATCCTTTCATGGTTTTTCCCTTGAAAAGGATATATCTGTACTTGAATGCTTCCTATTTTGCACATGAAATCTCACATAAGCATCAAATGGAATTGAAAATTTAGTGAAAATTTGTGAACAAAACTTTCTTCTCAAATCTAGAAAATAAAAAATTAATGTTGAAGCCCAATTAATTGCCTGGAAGATATAACATAGCAAGTTGACTATTGGAGGTAGGTTGAGGTGTATTATAGTTCATCCCATTAATTTTCATTTTTACTATAAATAGGAAAATGTGAGGCATAGTTTTTGGAGATGACATCTTTTTAAGAACTATGAAGCTCTATGTTTTATTACTTGCTAGTTATTTTTTACCATAAGCTTAATTGGAAAGAAGCATTACTTGGTATTGGGTTCCACAATAACACTATTTATGATGGGGTTTGATAGACCATCTTATTAAATTTATGGCTTAAAGTTCTTTATAAATAAGTTTTAACAACCAAAAAGATCATTAGGATTAATTTGTAGTTCTAAAAATTTACTCTAACAAATTTTATTGTCTTACATTTCTCTTATCTCTACTATAGGCAAATTCCAAGAAAATATTAAAGATTTATCTATTAAATTTAGCACATCAAATTTCAAGTAGATCGACTTCTCAAAACCGATAATATTTTAGTAGACTGTGAAATGAAACTTTTCTTACAAAATTGATTGTTGTTTCATCTTCATCTGCTCTATTTGTTCATGCATCTAGTTATTTCATATGTTTTTTAATGCTCATCGAGTATAGTTACTCATGCATCTTAGGACCTCTTAAGACACCTAAGACCCATTAGCACCTCTTAAGACTCCTATGAACCATTAATGTATCCTAAGACCACTTAGGACCCATTAATATACCCCAGAACCCATTAATATATTCTAGGACACATTAATACATGTACGAGGAGACCTTAGGATCCATTAAGACATCTAGGACCCCTTAAGACATCTTAGGACCCATTAATGCATTTTAGGTCAATTTAGGACCGCTTAAGACATCCTAGGAGCCTTTAGGACCTCTTAAGACCCCTAGGATCCCTTAGCACCCATTAAGAATCCTACAAACCATTAATGTATCCTAGGACCCCTTAGGACCCATTAATGTATATTAGATCCCTTTATGATCACTCATGGCATCTACAACCCCTTAAAACATTCTAGGACCCATTAATGTATCTTAGGACCCATTTGGACCACTTAAGACACCTAGGACCTTATGAAATTCTAGGGTCCATTAATGTATTCTAGGAGCCCTTATGACCACTTAAGAGACCTAGGACCCCTTAAGACATATTAGGACCACTTATGACACCTAGGACCCCTTAAGACATTCTAGGACCCATTAATGTATCTTAGTGCCCTTTAGGATGTCTTAAGACACCTAAGACCTGTTAGGACCCATTAATTCATCCTAGGATTCCTTGGGACTGATGAATGTATCCCAATGCCCATTAATGTTCCCTAGGGCCAGTTATCACCCATCATTGTATTCTAAGATTGATTTATACATATGAGGACACCTTAGGACCCCTTACAATAGTCAAGAGACCTTAAGACATCCTAGGACTAATTAATGTATCCTAAGACCCCCTAGGAATAATTAAGACACCTAGTACCCCTAAAGACATCCTAGGACCCATTAATATATTGTAGGACCCCTTAAGACCACTTATGACATCTAGGACCCCTTAAGACATCCTAGGACCCATTAATGTATCTTAAGACCCCTTAGGACTAGTTAAAACATCTACGACCCCCTAAGACATCCTAGGATGCATTTTGACCCATCAATATGTCCTAGGACTCATTAACACCCATTAATGTATCTTAGAATCCCCTAGAACACATTATTACATATGAAAACCCCTTAAGACCACTCAAGGCAGCTAGGACCCCTTAAGAAATCCTAGGACCATCTCCATCTCATCTCTCCATGCTAATTATCACCTATCTCTCACTCTTTTCCCTCCCTTATCTCATTATCCCATCTCTCCCCGCCCTCTCTCTCTCTCTCTCTCCTATTAATTACCCTCTTTCTCTCTCAACCCCTTATTTTTCTCTACCTCATATCCCTCCCCACTCCCCTCTCTCCCTTCTATCTCTTCCCTTCCCTTGTTTATTTTAGGACTTGTTTTAGAGATAAATAACCGACATATAGGTTTTATAAGATTAAAACCTGTATGAGTTTCTAACACTATGAAAAATAATTTTATATATTGCAAATGCAATCACATTTTGGTTATATTAAGAACCTGATCATTTTTTGGTTATAATAAAACCCTACAGGGTTATTTGTATCTATGCTTGGTAATTACTGAACCATAACCCGATTAGAAAATATTTGAATTAAAAGAAACCTTATCAGATTATTGATGTTTTAGGTTTTTGTTGAGTGGGTGGCCACTTTTTTATACATCATCTTGGTGCATTTACCCCATTATCGACCTATAATTTTAAATTAACCACCACTTTCAAATTCACTAAAATATTCAAACAACTAGAAATACAAGAATATATTCATTCAAATCCTAATAGTGGAGAACTTGTATTCTCGTTGAATCCAATATCCTAATGTGAATATGTTATAAACTTATGTGTTCCCAACACTGAGGGTATTGAGCCTAAGTTGACTAACTTATTCACTCAGAGTTTGGGTGAGTCCTCTATCCTTAATCCAACAATTAATATGTCTACTATTGTTGAGAGTTCCCCCTAACTATTTTCATAATAGGGACAAATCTTATACTCAAGTGTCTAATTAACAAGTCACAAGTTTAAATCTTACAAGGGGTTAAGGTATGTACATCTTATTTGTAGTACATTTAGGTGCCCAAGCATGAATTAAGGGAAGGTCACATATATTGTAAGACACCTATAGACTCAAAAACAAATTGCCTAATATTATAGACTATAAAGAATATGAAAGTTTGGATTGCATGTACCCACTAGTTATCTAAATCAAAACCCTTAAAATAAATTTTGTGGCTAGTACATTTGTTTGTTTGTGTAAACTTTTCTTTTAATATTAAAACCAAGCAAAAGAGTTTACATACCTAGAATAAGGCAATAAAAAAATTACCAAGAAAAAAATTTAAAAAAATCTTTCTTGCCACTCATGTTTACTATTCATCATGTTGGATGCCTTCCAACAAAGAGTACAAGGATTTAATTAAAATTATTTGTCAATTTTTGATGGACTAAAATATGGGATGGCAACATGAGATTTATAGCCACTTTGTGGACTCACTACATTCAACCCAAGTGCAAAGGGGTTATGGGGTTATTAGATCCCAAAACTCAAGGGATTTTCTTAATAGCTAAATGGATTACTAGAGCTATCAAAGATGATGAACCATGGAAAATTCTTATTTGGAATAGAATTAATCTTCTCTTGGTCAAAGACAAATGGTAGGTTGTGGGTTTTTTAGATAAAATTCTTCATGCTCCTTTCTTCTCTATAAAGGCCTCACCTTCCCTTCAATCCATTTGGAAGACATAGAAAAATATTTGTGAACTTTTAAGATGGAGAAATGCTTCCCCTTAGCATGGTTTCAATTTCTCTACTTCTTCCATTCAATGGAACAACCATATATTGTATCATGGGTTTCCTTTGGTGTTATACTTTCCAAGACAATCATACTTTCTATATAAAAAATGCGTCAATAAGGTTGGAGCTCTTTGGGATTTTAACACGTTGAATTGGTTTCCATGACATATTGTTAAATCGTAATTTGATTTGAACAATACATACAAATCATTTCTAATAATTGTGGAATCATTGGTGCCACTAGAATTATTTATGAAACTTTGTACACCTATCCATTGCATCTTTTTCAAATATTGGCATTGGTCATCTTCTTATCCTTTCATGTTTTTTCCATTGAAAAAGATACATGTAAATTCCCATTTTCCCATAATGAATTAAACATTTACAAGCCTAAAAAAAATACTCAAGGTTGACAAATAATATTCCATGTACATCTTTAATGATACATATTTCGACCAAAAATGTCGATAAACAAAATCCATAAAAAGGAGCTATAAGATATAACATTCGACCAAATCGTCAAAAAATTACAATCATATAAGTAGTAAAGATACATCATATTACAAAAAAAATACTTCGACCTTCTGTCAAACAAATCACAAAATTCAGAATATACAATAATCATGGAATGATATCTTTTACAAAACTGCCAAATACCCAGTAACAAGGCACCACACTGTCAGCAATCCCTATCTCCTAAGCCACTAGACAACACGTCCACCTACAAATCTTGAGATGGGAGTGGTTAGCTCCCTCGGGGCTTACCTTGAAATGGAAGTGCACCAACCCTGATCGAAGAGAATAGCTTTCTGACACTAATGGATCAAATAAATATAAAGAAACTGTGAATCTAACTACTAATCATTCTTTAGACAAAGTAGAAATCCTATTCACGGGGTGGCATAGAGAAAAAAACAACTAACCAAACATATAAATGAAACATATGTGAAATAAGCTTTGGCCAAAGCATCTTAAACAATTAGATTTACTGATAGGTAAATACAACTAATTTACCCTTCTCTGTCTACTCCACATTACACATTGAATTAAAAAAAAAAACATAATCTTCTAATTTGGATTTACACTTAAATGATTATAATCTTCTAATTTGGATTTACACTTAAAAATGATTACTTTCTTGTTTGACTTAATTTCTAACATTATCAAATTCTTTGAAATCTAGTAAGTTTCTTGTTTGTCAGATCTAAATTCCAGACAGAAACGTAAGTCAATTTCATTTCTAAATTTTTCTCTATCGATTTACATAATAAAAAAATAAAAGATTGTATAAAAACAATAGTGTCTGATTGCTAAAACAACTTTTATTGTTTCTACTTATTAAACATGTTGTAAGAACATTAGGTCTTTGTTCTAAGTTTTTGAGTAACTCATCATAAATGCAAAATTTTTGAAACACAAGTAGTTTGGTCTTAATTGATTTCCTTTGTGAATTAGGCTTGTTTTATTTTGATTTTGACACTCACGACTAACCAAGATTGAAACTTTGTAAAGGAAGATAGCAAGGAAAGAAGCCTTTCTTGAGGAATCAAGAAAAAAAAAACTTAAGAGAGGTGTGCATAATATGGAATAAGAAATTAACAAGGTCTGCACCTAAAAAAAGAAATAATAGATAAAAGTTTAAACTTGTGGCATTTACTGATTATCCATAGTCTATAATACAAATAAAAGAAACAAAAGAAAAGAGAGAGACTCGAACTCTCAACCTCAAAATTACTCAAACATTTCCTCTATGACTCCTACATGCTAGCCAACTACACCACTTGAGACATTTGATTTTGTTTTAGCAATCTAAAAACTTGTGCCCTTCATTAGAAAGAAAGGGATGATGGTTAATCCAATAAGTGAGCTAAGAATTTGATGGACAGATTTTAGTAAAGTTTCACAAACACAGAAATCTACACAGTCAGTTAGCATCTCTACGCAAGGGGTACTGATCCACCTCAACTATGAGAGGGGAGGGTCTAGCTTGAATTACCAATAATCCAAATTCATTTTCAAGCTAGGATTGATCCTACGCTTTAGGTAAGGCATGACATATTGAGGATTGATGGTTTAGCTAAAGGATATCATGCAGGGATCCAAAATTTTAAATAACAGTTTTCAAAATAGGAATCAAAACAAAAGTTTATATATTTACAAAATGTTGGAAACTTCAATTGAAGCAATTGTTGTATTGTCATTGATGTCAAACCTTAACTGGAAAGACTATTTCTATTTAATAAAGTAATATATCTATTTGATTGAAGCTAAGGGGAAAGGAATGGTTGGTAACAATAGCACCCAAGGAAAGGTTGAGTTATCTTGATACTTCGATGAGTACTTGATTATGTGGCACAATGATAAGATAATGTATTGTTTATCTAAGTAAGAATGAAGACTAAACTGGTAGGCTTAACCAAGAAAAAGTGAAGAAATCTAGTTTAAGCCGAGTGATGTTAGTATCGACTGAGCTAGTATATGCTGAGTAAATTCAGTGTTGACCGCACATCAGTATTAGCTAAGGAAACAATTTTTGAGGTGACCGAGATTTCTTAATGAAGACCGAGGAGTTGAACACTGTATTGATTGAGTGTCAGTATTTTACATTTGAGGAAGAATTCAGATTTCCAGCCGACATCGTTGAATTCTTGGATTATGTAAAACATGTTGACTTTATCTATTGATTGTACGAAAGCACTTAATGCACTGTAAAACATTTTATTGTAATCTATTAAGAGATTTGAGATATTTCTAGAAGGACAGTCAAAGAACACAAAGTAGGAAGGATTCGATGAATCTGACCTAACCCTAAGATCTACAAAGGAGATTAAGCGACAAAAGATGTATTGACCTAATTGAGGAAGTATTAAGGAAACCTAACCTCAAGGTTAACAGAGAGAGAGGATGTTGGAAGTGTTGTTGATGTTATTGACTGTATAAGTAGAGAAGGCTGAAGGAGAAGTGTTGTGATTGCTTGAAGAGAGTTCTGAGTAGATCAGTGATGGTGATGGTAAAGGTTCACAGTCAATAAGCTAGCATATGTACGGAATTGGATCTGATATTTGCAAAGTGAGTTGTATGTTTTTTAGATCAATACTACTGCTACTTTCTAACCATTGTATCAGTCAAAATCCTTTTAACAGAGGTTGACCTAACAGTCATTTGTATAAATCCTTTGAACAAGGTTACACTCTAATGGAGTGTATGTAAGTCCTATAACAAGGTGCACTTTTAACAGACTTGTTTAAATCCTTTAACCGGGTCACACCTAATAGTGTGTTTGTAACCTTTGATAGGGTTGTCTTTTAATTGAGCTCACTTCAGAAGAGTGAACATAATAGTAACATGTTACAAAGTAGTTTTTCCCAAATTGGTTTTCTACTATAAATCCTGGTGTTGATACTTGTGTGAATGTTTTGGTTTGAACATTTCTATGTTTTACAAGTTAGATACTATTGGATAAGTGGACTGCACTATTATATGTTTCTATTATGCAATCGGTAATGACCGAGTAGTTGTTGGTTATTAGATCTGATATGTTGAAGAGTTTTAAAGTTTGTTTTATACATCTGGACCTGAGAACAACTGATTCACCCCCCCCTCCCCTCTTTGTTATGCTGAATCATATTAAAAATTGGTATCAGAGCTGTCAGTGCTTACAGAGAACAAGTTTCAAGGTACTTGAACCAAATGATTAGGACGTATAAGGAGGTACCAAAGTTGAATAAGGAGAACTTCCCTGCATTGCAAAGCTTGATGAAGCTGCATCTGGTCGGTATTGGTGATTTTGTAAAGTATTATGTTGAGCATGATTATGTCACACTCGTTGCACCTCTGACTACCGAGGAAATGAAAGCTAAACAAGAGCACAACCAAGCAATGTTGAAGATTGTGTCTGCACTAAGTTATCCAGAATTTGAGGACATCAAAGATTGCAGTAATGCAAAGAAAATGTGGGACACCCTTGCAAACATTTATGGCAATGACATAAATGTATTGAGAGAAAAAGCTGAGAGCCTAAGAGGTAAATTTGAAGAAATGAGAATGCAAGAAGGTGAGAATATTGCACAATATTGTGGTAGAATAAAAGAAGTTGTAAATGCTATTAGAGGAGAAAATAAAACTATTGACGATGAAACCGTAATAGGAAAAGTATTGAGAACTCTACATCCTATATATGCCATCAAAATTTTAGCAATTCAGGAATCTAGATGTAACCCTAACAATGCTCTTACTTTGGAAAGTTTGGTTGGTAAGCTTACTACTTTTGAACTTTCTAACTATGATAAATTCACTGTTGGTAATGTTGAATCTTCTTTTAAGTCACAAATGGTTCTGAGTAAGTCAAAGAAGGAGAAATAAAGATGCATCAGTGAAAGTGACAGTGACACATCTGATGAAGAACTTGAGGATCTAGAAGCTATTATGGCTAGAAGACTAAAAAGGGGAAAATGAAAGTACAAAGGTAAACTCCCTATTATATGTTTTTCATGTAATAAAGTTGGTCATATAGCTGCTAGATGTCCTGACATGGATAATAAGGATGAAGAAAGAGACAACAAGCATAAAGACAAAAGAGAAGATAGAGGTTACTGAAGATACAAGGACTACAAAGGAAAAGGTAAGAAATCCTGCTATATTGCCGAAGAAGAGACTAACACTAATAGTGATGAATTTGAAATTGGGGTTGTCTATGTTGCAATGAAAGATGAATCTGATGAGCATGAGAAAACTACATTGATATCTTATGTGAACAAAAATGATAAATGGATTATTAACAGTGGTTGTTCACATCACATGACTGGTGACAAGAGTCAGTTTGATACCTTAGATCATTATAAAGGTAGGAGTGTGAAATTTGGTAATGATGCATCGTGTCCTATTAGAGGAAAATGATTGATTAAGCTGATTGATAAGATCACTTGTGAAAATGCTTATTGGGTTGAGGGTCTTAACTATAATCTACTGTGTGTTGCACAACTAAATAGCACTGGCTACCGAGTGGAATTTCATCACAGAAAGGCCAAAATATTTGATGCCACTGGTGAACTGATTGGAAGTGGAGAACAGACAAGAGGTAATTTGTTCTTTCTAGACCTATCTGAATAAATATGTATGATTGCACAACTTGATGACATTTGGTTATGGCATAAGTGGCTATGTCATGTTAACTTTGATAATCTGGTAGAAATTAGTAAGAAAAAGAAAATGAGAGGTCTACCTAGCTTGAAGAAACCTGAGAATGTAATGTGCAAAGAATGTCAGTTGGGTAAGATGACAAAGTCTAGTTTCAAGAGCAATACTTTTACTTCTAAAAATACCTTAGATTTGGTTCATACCGGACCTTTGTGGACCAATGGGTATACAAAGCTATTGTGATCCTAGATATTTTATCCTGTTTGTTGATGATTATACCAGAATGATGCATATAATGTTCTTAAAGGAAAAATGTGATGCTTTTCAATCTTTTAAGTGGTATTTGGTTGACGTTGAAAATGAGACATGTAGGAACCTAAAATGTCTAAGATCTGACCAAGGTGGAGAATTATATCCAATGAATTTAATTTGTTTTGCAATGATAGAGGGATCAAAAGATAGATGTCTGCAGCTAGAACTCCTCCACAAAATGGTATAGTAGAGAGAAGGAACAGATCTATCTTGGATTGTGCAAGGACATTAATGATTGAAAAGAATGTTACACAAAAGTATTGGAAATAGGTTGTAAGTATAGTTGTTTATACTCTTAACCGAGTACATATCAAAAAAGGTACAAATCTGACACCTTATGAGTTATGGCAAGGGTATGCACCTAATGTAAAGTACTTTAGAATTTTTGGAAGTAAATGCTACATACTAAAGGAAAATAGAAATGGAAAATTTGATGCTAAAAGCGATGAGGGTATATTCCTGGGCTATTCCACAAAAAGTAAAGCTTATAAGTGTTTGAACTCTAACACTAACAAAATTGTGGAAAATGTGAATGTCAAAGTTGATGAGTATGCAGAGAAAAATGAAGTTGATAGTAAAAGAGAACCAAAAGATTATAGATATTTTGTGTATAGAGAGGAAGAAGAGGCAAGTGACAAACCTGCACTTGATCCTGAGTCTCAGGTATGAAATGTTGAGCATCAAGAAAATAATATCGAGAGAGAAGAAGAATGTGTCGAATGACAAGAAGAAGCTGTTGAGTATCAAGAAGAGGTTGTCGAGCATTCAAAAGCTGAATTTGATAATCTTGTTGGTGAACTTGAAGAGCAAAATGAAAGGAGAGAAGAACCTATTCTAGCACAATATGTAAGGAGACATCACAAGCCTGAACAGATTATTGGAGATAAAGATACTAGAGTTCTGACCATAAGCAAAGCAAGAGATCCAACATGTTTACTATGTGAGTTTGAGCCTAAGACAACAAAGGAGGCATTAGAAAATGAAGACTGGATTCAAGCAATGAATGAAGAGATAGACCAGATAGAGAAGAATGATACCTGGACTCTAGTGTTGAGACCAAAAAATAAGAATGTCATTGGGACAAAGTGGGTATTTCAAAATAAGCTGAATGAGCATGGTCAAATCACAAGAAACAAAGCTAGGCTGGTATGAAAAGGCTACGCACAAGAAGAAGGAATAGATTATGGGGAGACATTTTCCCCTGTAGCTAGATTGGAAGGAGTAAGAACCCTACTTGTATATGTTGCCTATAAAGATTTCAAGGTATACCAAATGGATGTTAAGTCTACATTTTTAAATGGTATATTAGAAGAAGAAGTGTATATTGAACAACCAGAAGGATTTGTTGATCCAAACAAAAGACACATGGTTTGCAAACTGAATAAAACACTGTATGGACTAAAGCAAGCTCCCAGAGCATGGTATGAGAGACTGCACAACTACATAATACAAATTGGATTCTCAAGGACAAATAAAACAAGCAATCTGTACATGAAAGATGAAGAAGGTAAAAGAATCTTGTTAGCTAAGATCTTTGTAGATGATATTATATTTGGTGGACAAGATGCCTTGTGTAAGAAATTTTCAAATGAAATGCAAACTGAATTTGAAATGAGTATGTTTGGGGAGATCAAATTTTTTGTTGGTTTACAAGTATATTAGATGGAGAAAGGAATTTTCATCACCTAGTTTAAATATGTTCATGAGATATTGAAAACCTTTGGTATGGAAGATTCAAGGCCAGTAAGTGTTCCCATGGCTACTGGACAAAAGTTGTCTAAAAATGATGATGCTATAGAAGTAAATCAGACTTTGTATAGATCTATGATTGGAAAGCTACAATATGTTGTACATAGCAGACCAGATATTGCTTTAGTTGTTGGGATAGTGGCAAGATTCTCTGCCAATCCTAAGGAAACTCACATGATGGCTGTCAAAAGAATAATGAGATATTTGAAAGGGACTGCTGACTATGGATTGTATTACAAGAAGCATGAACAGTTTGAACTAAGAGTGTATACAGATGCTGATTGGGCAAGAAATGTGGATGAGAGAAAGAGTACTAGTGGTGGAGCTTTCTTTCTTGGACAACGATTGGTTTCTTGGACAAGCAAGAAACAAAATTGCATTTCCCAATCTATTGTTGAAGCTGAGTATGTGGTTGCAGTTGCGAACTGTTCAAATTTGATATGGATAAAGCAATTGTTGGTAGGCATGAAAGAAGAAATCACTGAACTAGTTGTCATTTTCCATGACAACACAAGTACTATCAACATCTCTAAGAATCCAGTGATGCACACAAAGACCAAACACATTGCAATCAAGTATCATTACTTGAGAGAACTGGTACAAGATAAATAGGTCTGAATGGAATATGTGAATACAAAGGAACAACTAGCAGACATATTCACTAAATCTTTACCTAAAGAAGCTCATGAATATCTGAGAGGTCAATTAGGGGTCCTTCCCCTAACTGAGGCTGCCTAGTCAAGCTAGGAGCACTACATCAAATGTACTGCAAAGAGTATCTAACAAGTTGATGTAGAGATAGGTCAGACTTTAGGAGTAGCCTAGAGTTGTGAAAAGTATATCAAAGCTAAGAATCAATCATAAGAAAAGATGACAGAGGGAGAAATACTATTACTAAACTGAAAAGATGATATCTACATCTACAGGATGTATGTTTTAGTTGCTGCTTTGGCATTTTTGTCAAAGAGGGAGATGATCACAAATGAATACACAGAATAAAAGAAACAGATGAATACACAGAATGAAAGATCAAGTAAGAGGGATAGATTCAGTGGATGGTCATACAAGCATGGCTAATTGATTCTATATTAGAATGAAGCTAAGGATATTATAAATATTTCTGATGGATAGATAAGTTTTGGATTGGTTGGTAATTCATGTGATATTCATATGGTGTTGCCATCAATGCCAAAGAGGGAAATTGTTGGAAACTGCAATTGAAGCAATTGTTGTATTGCCATTGATGTCAAACCTTAATTGGTAAGATTGTTGCTATTTAAGAAAGTACTGTATCTATTTGATTAATGCTAAGGGGAAAGGCAAGGTTGGTAACAATAACACCCAATGAAAGGTTGAGTTATCTTGATACTTCAATGAGTACTTGATTATGTGGCACAATGATAAGATAATGTATTTTTTTATCTAAATAAGAATGAAGACTAAACTGGTAGGCTTAATCGAGCAAAAGTGAAGAAATCTAGTTTAAGTCGAGTGATGTTAGTGTCGACCGAGCTAGTATATGCCGAGTAAATTTAGTGTTGACCGAACATCAATATTAGTCGAGGAAACCATTTTTGAGGTGACTGAGCTTTCTTAATGAAGACCGAAGAGTTGAACACTGTATTGACCGAGCATCAGTACTTTATATTTGAGGAAGAATTCAGATTTCTAGCCAACATCGTTGAATTCTTAGATTATGTAAAATGTGTTGACTTTATTTATTGATTGTACGAAAGCACTTAATGCACTGTAAAATTTTTTATTGTAATCTATTAAGAGATTTGAGATATTTCTAGAAGGATAGCCGAAGAACATAAAGTAGGAAGGATTCGATGAACCTAACCTAACCCTAAGATCTACGAAGGAGATTAAGCGGCCAAAGATGTATTGACCTAATTGAGGAAGTATTAAGGAAACCTAAGCTTGAGGTTAACGGAGAGAGAGGATGCTGGAAGTGTTGATGTTATTGACTATATAAGCAGAGAAGGCTGAAGGAGAAGTGTTGTGATTGCTTGAAGAGAGTTTCGAGTAGATTAGTGATGGTGATGGTAAAGGTTCACAGTCAGTAAGCCAACATATGTATGGAATTGGATCTGATATTTGCAAAGTGAGTTGTATATTTTTCAGATCAATACTACTACTACTTTCTAACCATTGTATCAGTCAAAATCCTTTTAACAGAGGTTGACCTAACAGCCATTCGTATAAATCCTTTGAACAAGGTTGCATTCTAATGGAGTGTATGTAAGTCCTATAACAAGGTGCACTTTTAACAAAGTGGTTTAAATCCTTTAACCGGGTCACACCTGACAATGTGTTTGTAACCTTTGATAGGGTTGGCTTTTCACCGAGTTCACTTCAAAAGAGTGAACATAATAGTAACATGTTACAAAGTGGTTTTTCCCAAATTGGGTTTCCACTATAAATCCTGGAGTTGATACTTGTGTGAATGTTTTGGTTTGAACATTTCTATGTTTTACAAATTAGATACTATTGGATAAGTGGACTACACTGTTATATGTTTCTGTTATGCAATCAATAATGAATGAGTAGTTGTTGGTTATTAGATCTAATTTGTTGAAAAGTTTTAAATTTTTTTTATACATCTAGACCTGAGAACAACTGATTCACCACCCCTCTCTATTGTTCTGAATCATATTAACACAAAATGTTTCAACACAAAAGAAAATATCAATACCAGATTAACATTGCACAGGGTTGATTTTAACATAGAAAGGTTAACTTTTGGGTATAATACTTTTACCAAAAGTAATATCAGTAATTGAAACACAATAAACTATGAACAATTTCAAGCAATATTTCCTTTCCCTTAAATCAAAAGCCAGAATTTATCTTCTAAATTAGACACCACCAACCTGACTACTTCAATCTCTTTTCCAAATTATATGTGTCCTCCACTGTCTTCCTCCTTCCTTCACACTTGCCTCCTCTAGAACTTGCGTCTCCTTCCTCCTGTCCCTATGCGTGCAACTCTCTATTCTTTTTTGTCTCCCCCCAGTTATGCTGGATTCTTTGTTTTTATCCCTATTACCCAAATTTCCCTATGCATTCAAATTTGGCTAAAAACTGTACCCAGGCCTTTGTTTTTACCATGTCTAGCACCCCAAAAAATTTCATGAATTTATACCTGGTTCTCTAGCCTCTGCAATTTATTTTTACTCCCTGGTTTGTAGTTGAAAAGTTTTAAAAAACTAGCCGTTGGTGTTAAAAAATCTAAAAAACCCTAAGCCTTGTTATATTTTCATGTTACCTTTTCGACAACTTAAGTCATCCCAATTTGCATGTGTGCAAAATAATCCCTAAGTCCGGTGGTTTAATTTTTCCTATGTCTCGGCTTATAAATATTTTTCCGTAAGGTTAAGTGTCGATTTGATCTGATGGCCTTCGCCATTTCGCAAGCCAAAGATGCACGGTTGTTACGATCGACGGTATAGCGAGAGCCGTCGATCTTGTTTTTCTTCCTACGCTGTGATGTGTCAGTGGGACCGGTGCCACCTCATCCTATTTGGCAGCTCTTGATTCATCGGTGGTCTAGTGATTCGGCATGTGTCAGTGGGGCCGAGCCTCTTTCGGCAGTCAGAAGCTCAGACATCTACAGAGGATCGACGACCAGTGTGTGTTCTCAAGGGTTTGTGTCAGGGCTCATGATCTTATGACAACCACCGATCTTGGTTTGTGTCAGAGCTTCCTCTGATGGGTCCTTATGTGCTGACTTGCTTGAATTTGGTTGGTCTGCATGGCGATGACTAGATTTGTCATGGGTCTGTTGTCAAAGGGGTCTCAGGAGGTAAGGATCTAGTAGATGGCGTAAAAGCGTAAGGAATATTTTGGGGCTACGAGATCATACACCCACCATTAGATCAGTATCTCAAGCAGTGGGTCCGATGTCAGAAGGTTGCTACGTGTATCCGAAATGGTGCAGTTTGATTGGTTGTTTGATGTGCAACGTGGATGTGTCAGTGGGACCGTGGGGTCAAGGGTTTCTAAAGTAGGTAAAGCATGGTTAGATCTCCCAGCTATCATTATACCAGGGATCCAAAGTGCTTGATCGTTATCACAGCAGTATAGTGACAACCGTCTGATGGTGTTCTCAAGAACGTGGGTCCGGTGACTTGCTAGAGATGCTGATTTGGTCATTTTCTATTGGTTGCTGATTGCTACGATGGTAGTTGACTTGTCAAAAGGAGTTTTAGACTATTTTAAAGGGTGCATCTGGGCCGTTCATCTACCAGGAAGGCTATTCATCGATGGTTACATTTTAAAGTTTGCCGCTAGCCATTACATTTTAAAATTTGAATGCTTTCTACTGGTTTTGCTAGGGTTTTCTGCATTCTTTTGGCCATGCATGATGTCAGTTAGCTCGAGAGTTTAATTCTGAGGATGGTTGTGGTTGAGAGAGTGATGGAGGTGACCGTTGGTCAGTGTTACAGGGTACTGTGCCATGTTCTTGCATTGAGAAGTGATGAAAGGAGTTGGCACCACCTTTTCAAACAGTACCTCTTCCAGGGAAATAAGATCAGATTTGAAGCCTTCATGGCTTAGTGGAGTTGTAGGTGGGTAGATCGGTCGAGGTTGTTGTGTCTGTAGGAGGGCTCAGTATAGGATCAACATGCAAAAGGAAAGATCTGATCTGATGATCGGTGTTCTCAAAGATTTTCATATTGAGTAATTAGTGTACCTTTAGGGTTTGATACTAATGTAAATCTTGCAACCCTAGTTAGGTTAATTTTGACTCCTCCTTGCATGCAGTTGAGTATGTATATATTGTTTTGGAGCCTTTAGTGCTTAAGAGTTGGATAATTTGTAGAAGAAAATTCACCTTTTCTTAAAGGCCATCTGTGGTATCATTTCTACCCTCTGGCTCATACAGTTTTATTTCTCCCATTGATGATTCAAATATTGTAGAGGTATTTTGTGGCAATCCTTCATGTCCCTATGCTTCCTTGTTTGGATTATCTCTTATTGGATCAAAGTATATGCATGTTTTTAGTGATTATTTTAGGGTTCCTGATCCCTCTTTCTTTTTTGTAATTTTGTGTGTTACTATGTTTGATCTGATTTAGATGTTTTTGTGGGTATACCTCAGCCCCCTTAATAGTCTTGTCTCAATCCTACACCGAGTTGTAGAAGTGAATGTCTATTTGTAAGTCATAAGTTGTGCCTTATTCTCAGGCCCTCTTATGAAATATTTATGCAAGCCTATTCAATAAGTTGTGACCTACTAGACTTGAGCTTTTCATTGATCTCATTCCTACATACTAAGATCCAAACCCTGGTTTTGGTGCATCACCTAGTAGGTAGTTTTCTTTCAAGTCATTTCCCTTACAAGCATTCTTTCTATCCCTTTCCCTCAAAGGTTTTACTTTCATGTCTAAAGAAAATTAGGGTGATTATCCAAGAGGAAATAGCCTAGAACTTAGAGGTTTCATGTCAATTAGCAAAGGTCCCACAACCTAGAGATGATTCCCATGTTATACTGAGTTATCAAGACCAAGAGAGTTTGAGACAAAGGCACAAACTTAGTGTATAACAATTCTGGCATGCCTGGTGGGACTAGAAATTATTCAAATTCAAAGATATGCTATCTCTGAATATGAAGATTGCATAAAATAGGCATTTAGAAGTCATTCTATCAAGTATATCTGGCGACTCCACTGATTTCAAAGATCCAGGCTACCTTGTTCAGAGTTTTATGAGAAAGATTGAGACTAGAAGCTCAAAGCCTACCCAATTTTCAGAGTTGCCCTCAAAGAGAAGTCATAAAGGCAGGTCAACTCAAAGAATATCCCCTGCAAGGAGAGTTCAGTCTACACCTCCTGATACATCAGAAAGGAGACCTTTTCCCTTTCATTCTAGAAGAAGAGGTAGGTCTCTAACCAGAGATCTAGAAGAAGATTCCAATCCAGCAACAGATACAACTCATATAGTTGTCAATCTTCAGATTCCAGCACCTACAATGGCAAGATAGTTTGCTTTTGCACCATTCAACAAGGGCAGCCCATTGGCCTTTTCTCAACATCATGATGTGCCCTTGGTGGCACTTAAGAGTATACCTAATTTCACAAGTGAAGGGTAGACAACTGCTTTTGAGCACATAAGAGATGTGACCACCATATGCAGCATACACAACATTACTCAAGAAGATGTGGCCACAAAGTTATTGGCAACCTCTTTAAAAGGTAAGGCTCTAGAATGGTTTAGAACTCTAACTGTTGGTTCTATTACTTCTTGGGATGAGTTAGGGGATGCATTGAGTAAGAATTTTGAGGATAAATTAGATAATTTGTCTCTAGTTGAACAGTTAACAACTATTAAGAGAGACCCTCAAGAGCATATGACAGATTACAATAGTAGATTCCTTAAAACATGGAATAGAATCCCAATCTCTGTGAGACCATCAACTGACCATTCCTTCCTTTACTATTTGCAAAGTCTAAATGGTCAAATTTATGTCATGATCCAGTCTATGGGTGGTACTTCTCTACCCCAAGCTTTTGATATTGTTGTCAGGGCTGAAAATTGTTTAATCCAAGCAGGCATGATTGCTAGAAGGCCTCCAATGCCCATTGCACCTACCCAAGTACCCCCATTTACCCCTACTCCCACAATATTGGCATCCCAAGCTAGTACTAGTGGCCAAGAGTTAACAACTCGTTTCTCTCAAGAGCTACAAGAGATAAAGAATAGTCAGCAAAGCAGTCAGCAAGAAATGACCAACTTGTTGCAGACCTTGACTAAGGAAGTCACAAATCTAAAGAAGCAAGGTTAAGTAATTAGACCACCATTTTAGACATAAGGCCAAGGTCCTAGTCAACAATATCAAAATCAAGGACAACCTTATCAACAAAATAGGCCACCATACCAAGGAGGCTATCAAGGACAAAGAAAAAGTTTTAATCAAAGACCATTTCAACCATATAAATTGACACCTCTAAACTCTACAAACCCAGTGAGGGATGTGGTTCCTAGCCAAAACAATATGGCAATGGAGAATGAATGGTGCTTTCCTTGTAATCAGCCTCATAATCAGGCTACGTGTTTGAATGGATTGATGAACCAAGCTCTAATGGTTCAAAGTGCCTCACAAGCTCAATCAGAGGTTTGATCTAGTGGGTTAGTGCCTCAACAAGAATCACAAGAGAATGAGACTGCCCTTTTCAATTGGGAGCAACCAAACTTCAATGGAGTCAATGATGAGGCTGCTTTTGTTGCCTTTACAAGAGCAAAGAGGAGAGCTCAAGACATGGAGAGAGTAGATTCCAATGCCAAAGCTACTACATCTGTAGAGCCACAATAGCAAGCTACTCCCATCACACCTAAGGAGGCTCCTGTCATTAAAAGCAAACAAGGCCAACATTCTAAAGAGGTGGAGCCCATCATGCCAAAGATACAACAAAGAGTGCACACTATGACACCTTATAATATTGTAGATAACATGAAGAAGGTGAATGTCACCATGTCCATGTGGGACTCTTTGGCTCTTCTAGGAAAACCTAAAATTTTGAAGAAGGCTATGTCAGAGGTAGCAACTCCTCAACCTGCAAAAGAAGCCGCAAGGCCAGTGTTGGCTAACATTGATCAAGAAAAGGGGGCTCCAAGGCTAGTACCATTCAAGGTAGGAACTCAAAGCCACCTCCCTTTTATGTATCTTTAATCATTGGAAAATCTTTAGTACATAATTGTATGGTAGATAGTGGAGCTACTAGCACTATGATGCCCAAGAAAGTAGTTGACCAGTTAGGACTAAAGTATGAGCCCTTCCAAGAGAAGGTTACCCAACTTGATGGATCCTCAGTCAATACTATAGGTGTGGCCAGGGATACCAGTCTAATCCTACATGCTAGTCCTAATTTCTCAATCCTCCTTGATATATATATCATAGATCTCCCTAGATTATTTTCTATATGTCTTTCAAGGGAGTTTACAACCAAGATAGGAGGATACCTATCTTCTGATTGGTCTCACATGTTATTTCATACAAGGTATTGGACCAAGGTCACCATTAAGTTAGAACCATTAGAAACACACCATGTAGAGCCATATGTGTCCAATGCCAAGAATGTGAATTGCCCTATATTTGATAGTAGTGACTTCCAAACCATTAGTGAAGCAAGCAACAAGATAGAAAGTATCCCTGATATTCTTCTAGATGAAAGAGCTTCAGAGGCCCAAGAAAATCTAATTTGGGATTTTGGTTTGGGAAGTTACTTAATACAAGAAAGTGATGCTATAGAGCCAAGCCTTCTCAAAGAGGATACTAATTCAGAGAATCAGAGCAATCAGGTTTGGGAACTATTTTTTGATGGAGCTAGAAGTAGACAAGGTTTTGGTGGTGGTGCTATGCTAGTGTCCCCAAAAGGAGAAAGGTATTATACTACCTTTAGATTCAGTTTCTCCTGCACTAGCAACACTGCAGAGTATGAAAGTCTAGTCAATGGACTAGAATGGGCTAGAAAAAGAGGGTTTAAGGCCTTAAAAGTCTATGGTGACAGTGAGTTAGTTGTCAGCCAAGTGAGAGGGATAAGTGCAACCAAGAATGACACCATGAAAGCATACAAACATAGAGTTTGGGATGCAATTGAAGATTTTTATGCTTTCAATATTGTTGCCATCCCTAGAAAGTTAAATCAAAATGTAGATAGATTAGCTTCTATTGGATCCCAATATGACATCCCAAATAGCATTTCAAAATAAGTGGATCAACAACATATCAAAGTGATTGTCAGACCCTCTATTCCTAATAATGACGTCAATTGGCAGGTGTTTGACAATGATGAACAAATTCTGCAATTCTTGTTTGAAGAAGATGTTTTTTCAGAGTGCAATCAAGATAGGCTATCACAAAACTATGGTGATCAAGTGATACAACTCAAGTCCAATAAGATGCCTAGAGGTCTTGTCACTTTGGAGACTATCTTCAACAAGGATGATGAAGTCAAGAAAAACAAAGCTGGCCTGGTGGTCCAACAAGAACATTGTGTTGAAGTAGAGTTGGAGCCAAGTAAGTGTTGGCATTAAGCAGGATTGCCACTAGTGACAACACTTATTTGCATTCTAAGTGCAAACCGAGTAGAACAGTGCAAACCGAGTAGGATAGTGCAAACCGAGCAAGACAGTGTAAACCGAGTGACATTATGTCTACCGAGTCACAAGTATTTACCGAGTTAGAAACTTACCGAGTGGTTAGTATGAACTGAGCCTTCACTTCTACCGAGTGCATGATGATGCCGAGTAATGCAGTGGACGCCGAGTATCAGAAAGTCACCGAGTTAGTTTGTAGGAACCGTGTAACCATACTTGGGCTGACTTAGTAGCACTTATGTTTATTTGTTAAGCCGACTTTGTAATTGTAATTAATTGTTTAGACTTGTATATAAACAATGTTGTACAAATACCAAGTTGTATGAATGTGGAATAAAAAGGAGAGATAAAAGGGCAGAAACTAGTGAATTACAAAGGGCTACTATACATAAGGAGCAACAGAGACAAATTCATCACAGAAGGTGATTAGTACATCAGTGAATCTCATTTAGCAATCCAGTTGCAAAGTAAGAGATCTAGTGTTTCATCCTAACAGGTGAATCAGCTTGAAATCCTCTAACCAGGTAGACTTAACAGTCTTTGTAAAATCTCTTAACCGAGTGCATACTTCATTGTATGTTTGTAAATCCTCTAACAAGGTGGACCTAGCAGTCCTTATTGCTCCTAGCAGGGCAGATCATCAGAAGTGATCAATGTAAGCCTTAACCGGCCAACTTTATATTGCAGTATTTAAGCTTTGTGGGTTTCATCCCCACCCCAATTTTACTTTCTTTTGGAAGGTTTCTGGGTAACCAAATCTATGTGTCATTGTTGTGAATGCTTTTATGTTTCATGCTTTCTATATGCAAAAGGATAAAGTGAACTATATGTTAATACATCTGATGTTGAAAAATTTGAAGTTACTGATTCACCCCTCCCCTCTCAGTAACTTGGTTAATTCTTGAATATTTCCAACAATTGGTATCAGAGCTATATTGGTTCTCAAGATAAAGCTTAACTAGCTTGAGCAAAGATCCAAGACAATGGAGGTATTCAAACTGAACAAGGTGATTGAAAATGAAAAGCTAGATCTGGAAATGGCCATAGCTAAACTTAAAGAAGCAAAAGAACATCTTTCCCAATCCCTAAGAAGAAGGAAGGAACTTGCAAATAAGATGAATGATCATAATTACATTGAAGAAAAGATTGAAGATCTTTTTCCCTCAGATAGCTCAGATGAAGCAAACAATGCTATCAAAGAACTCCTAGAAAAGAATGGGTCTCTGCAGGAAGAAGTGAGAAAATTAAAAAGAGAACAAGAACTACACTCAACAAGATTTTGTGAGATCTTAGAACAAAGAAACAAGTTGAAAGATGAATTAGATGGAAGGAACAATGAAGTCCAAAATAAAACCCTTCAGCTAGAAAACCTAATTGATCAGATCTCCCATACAAATGAGGAAATTCTGACTCTAAGATCAGAAATAGAAAGCACAAGAGAAGAACTAAGATCTAAAAAGCAAATCAATCTAAGATTGGTGGATGACCTAAAAACCGAAAAAAAAATCAATGAAAGAATGCTGAAGAGCCAAGAAGACTTAAATCAGTTGCATGATCAAAATCTTCATAGGCAAAAAGGAAAAGTAGGACTTGGATACAAAGGAGAAGGTGAATCTTCTAAGCAAGGTACTCAAAGGAATCAGAAACCTACTTGTAATCATTGCGGCAAATTAGGACATACTTCAAATAAATGTTGGAGCAATGAAAAAGAAGAATTCAATGGAAAATGCTACAACTGCAATCAGCATGGTCACAAAGCAAATGAATGCAGGGAAAAACCAAGATTCAAAGGTAATTGTCACAAATGCAACAAACAAGGTCACAAGGCATCCGAGTGCGGATCCAAAACATTCAATCCAACAAAACAAATTATGAAAGCAATGTTTGGATGGGATTACAACACTTGGTGTAGATGTCATTACTGTGGAGAATATGGACACATTGGCATGAACTGCATAAAACATCATCTAAGGAAAAGAGATACTACCATAAGATGTTTCAAATGCACTAAACTCGGTCATATAGCCAAAAATTGCATGAATGCTAGTGAAGTTGAAGATGGAAAGAAGAATGAAGCAACTAAGATCAGGAAAAAGATGAGACAACAGTGGATTCCTAAATCTACCGAGCAAACCAGTCCAAGTAATGGAATGGGTGGCTCTACCGACTCAAACTAAATTCCCAAGAAAGCACTGGAACTATATTCTCATAGACAAATTTCAAGCAGTTCCAGAACTGAATTAAAAGAAAGATCTAAATTGGCATACAAGATGCAATAAGATCACAGGAAGGTCGGTATCAGTTTTCACCGAGAAAGGTTAGGAGTGATCTAATATGATTACCGAGCGAGGTCGGAGCAATATGAATTCTCAAGTTCACCGAGTTGTGAAGTCTTTACCGAGCAATTAAATCATAGTGGGTGACAGTCTATCAAAATTCATACCCTAATTTCTACTAAGCATTAATGACAGAGTTGTAAACAAAAAGCAAGAAATCAAACTCATTCTTCACCGTGAACTTTAGCATTTTGAGAGCAGAAAATTTCCAGAGCAATCAAGCGATTCAAATACTTTTGTGAAAAGAATTCTCTGTGAGCTACCATGGCATCATCCAGTGCTTCAGTGAAGAAAGGAATAGAAATAATAATCCAAGGGGAATGGAGAGCACCAGATTTCAAACTCGTGCCCGCAATTGCAACAACCCTAGGTCGGCCGGAGCTGGAGAAGAAAACCCTAGTCGAGTGGGATGGTAGAGGCATGAAAGTAAGCAGCATTACTGATGCTGAACTGAAGTTTGGAACACACATCATTGCTCATAAAATATACAATTCAAGTCGACAGAATAGTGTTCCCTGCGAAGCCATAGACCTAGCATACAAAGTGGTAAAGAATAATTTATCATTTGACCTTGCAGATTTTCTGTTAAAAGAGTTTAACAAGAACATGGAAAGCATTCAAACTTCCAAAAACAATCCATGTAAGTTTGGATCTCTACTGGTCTGTTTATTTTTCTATGTTCAGAAATTCTTCCCTTCCAAAGGAAAAGTAGTATGGAGAAAGGATGTGCCAATTCTTTATGAGATAAATGAATATATTTCAGAAATGGGTGAAAATTTTGAGAACATCATGGATAGTTATTTTGAGTCTTTCAAGGAGAAAATGAACGATAGATTCCGGATTCCACAGAAGTTGGTGGAGGATTATAAGGATGATATTTGTTTCATGGTGGACTGTGACAAAGTATACATTCAAGCAGCTAAACTGAGGATTGTACATGTGAAACCTCTTCCTTATGAGGTAAACATTGATGAAACAAAGAATATCATTGAAGCCCTCCTTAATCAGCCTGTTGATCCCAAAGCTCCATATTTTGGGACATATGAAGAAGCAAAAGTGAGAATTGAATTAAGTATAAAGCTTCCACAGGTAGTAAATAAAGGAAAAAAGAGGATAGCCAAAATGCAAATGCTAACCGAGGGCAGAGGAGAAGACATTGAAGAAGAAGAGAAAAAGGATGAGAAAATAGAGGAACCAGAACCTGCAAAGAAGAAAGGAAAGGTATTCATCACCAAGGTACCTAAGCCTCCCACTGCCATATTTACAAGGAGAAGTGCAAAGGGTAAGGCAGACAAAAAGGACAAAGATATAATATTGAAAAAGCCTCCTCTAACCCTTCAAGAGAAGATCAAACTTTTGAGAGAAGGATCGGGAGCTGGAGTAAGTAATATAAAATCTTTAAAATATGAAACAAGATCGGAAACAGAACAAAAGGAGATTGAAGATGCTATCATTGAAAAGATGGGAGAGTGGAAATACTCTCATGATGAAATAGCCCAACAGATTCCAGGAGCTTTATTAGATCAAATAAAAATGAGAAGCCAAATGCAAGGCAAACTGTAAAAGACATATTTGATCAAACCCTGAAACAGTTAATGCCGAGATTGAAAAATGATGAAATAAAGAAGGCATTGAAGGAGAATGAAAATAAGATGACACTGAAGTTCAATACTTGTTTAATTCTGATTAACAATATTGAATCGGTTGTGAAGAGTGAAAATACCACATGGAAGAACATATACCATCTTCACCAACCGAGTACTGAATCAGTTATAATAAAAGACATTGAAGATGACAGTGATGAACAGGAAGAGGCCACTGAGGTAGATGATACCGTGAGGATAGCGACAGAAGTCATTGCATCACTTCCTACCTCTCAAGCAAAAGTTGCTACATCTAGCCCGGAGACATCTTCAAGCATGGTTGTGACAACTTCAACATTTGTCCAATCACCTATAGCAACAACAGAAGTAACTACCATTTCTTCTACCGAGTTGCAGTCTCCTATTTCATCAAGTTTTCCAGCAGTAAGTATTCCAGTTTTTGATTCTACAGTTTTAAATTCTCCAGTAGACAGTATACCATTCTTTATAGCCAGTCCTACTATGTCTACTATCACTTCTACTAAGGCATTAAGTACCATAATAGATAAGCCTAAGGCTCAACCGAGTATAAGATTTTTGGGCAAGAATATAGTAGAGGATATAGACCTAGATGAGGAAATAGAGATTCCAACATTGGATTTTGCAAATCTATCAGCGGATCAAATGCAAAATATAGGTGAACTCCTCCAAAGGAAAGCGAAGCAAAAGAAGTTTAAAGAGGAGAGAGACAAGGAATATAAAATCATTAAGGATGCTAAGGACATTTTGTCAGAAGCATTAGGTATTAAAGTAGACTCCTCTCAACATGTTTTGTTACAATTAGCAGAAGCGGTAAATAAGTACAATGAGGATTCATCTAGGACAGACAAGTTAGTTGAAAAAGCCGAGAAGAAATTCAACAATAAAGTGCTTGAGCACATTGCTCAGCACATAGCTATTAATCAAGTAGAATTATCTTCAGTTTTGACAAACATTGAATCTTCCTATTCGAATGTTACCTCTCTTTTGGCCAAACTATGCAATGTTGCCGAGTTCACCAAGGATGTCAAGGATAAAATGAATATAATTGATAAGGATTTAAAGATTAGCATATAGAAGCTGCAACTTGAACCAAGTTCAAACTCTGCTCATCACATGATAATCTCATTCCTATCAAATATGCAGTCAGAACTACTGAAAGAAGACACAAGGATCCGGTCCACACTGCTAGACATTCAGAACATGATCCTTCCCATCATGAATACAATGTATAAGCACATTGAACATTCCAAAACATTAATTCATGACAATCAATTCTCAATAGTAGATCACATGATTGCACTCTCTGCAGAAGTCCAAATTGCAATCCAAACATGCAAGATTCTGCAAGAAAATTGGGACAGAACTCTGGCACTGATAATGAAGGTACATTCTATTTTTCTATCAAATTTTGGATTCTCCCTGTAAAACACTTGTATATACACCTTTGGCATTATCGTCAAAAAGGGGGAGATATGTATAGAAGAAAAAGTTAGTGCATTGAAAGGGGGAGATAATTTATAAAGCCCTATGACAAAGATAAATTTTGAAAAATCAAAATAAATCTCTACATGGTTCATGTATATAAGTTTTGGGCAATAAGTGTTTTTGTCACTAATGCCAAAGGGGGAGATTGTTGGCATTAAACAGGATTGCCACTAGTCACAACACTTATTTGCATTCTGAGTGCAAACCGAGCAGAACAGTGCAAACCGAGCAGGACAGTGCAAACCGAGCAAGACAGTGTAAACCGAGTGACATTATATCTACCGAGTCACAAGTATTTACCGAGTTCAAAACTTACCGAGTGGTTAGTATGAACTGAGCCTTCACTTCTACCGAGTGCATGACAATGTTGAGTAATGCAGTGGATGCCGAGTATCAGAAAGTCACTGAGTTAGTTTGCAGGAACCGTGTAACCATACTTGGGTTGACTTAGTAGCACTTATGTTTATTTTTTAAGCCGACTTTGTAATTGTAATTAATTGTTTAGACTTGTATATAAACAATGTTGTACAAATACCAAGTAGTATGAATGTGGAATAAAAAGGAGAGATAAAAGGGCAGAAACTAGTGAATTACAAAGGGCTACTATACATAAGGAGCAGCAGAGACAAATTCATCACAGAAGGTGATCAGTACATCAGCGAATCTCATTCAGCAATCCAGTTGCAAAGTAAGAGATCTAGTGTTTCATCCTAACAGGTGAATCAGCTTGAAATCCTCTAACCAGGTAGACTTAACAGTCTTTGTAAAATCTCTTAACCGAGTGCATACTTCATTGTATGTTTGTAAATCCTCTAACAAGGTGGACCTAGCAGTCCTTATTGCTCCTAGCAGGGCAGATCATCAGAAGTGATCAATGTAAGCCTTAACTGGCCAACTTTATACTGCAGTATTAAAGCTTTGTGGGTTTCATCCCCACCCCAGTTTTACTTTCTTTTGGAAGGTTTCTGGGTAACCAAATCTATGTGTCATTGTTGTGAATGCTTTTATGTTTCATGCTTTCTATATGCAAAAGGATAAAGTGAACTATATGTTAATACATCTGATGTTGAAAAATTTGAAGTTACTGATTCACCCCTCCCCTCTCAGTAACTTGGTTAATTCTTGAATATTTCCAACAGTAAGAACTTACAATTTGGAAAAGTGAACACTGAATTGGAAAAGCAAGCTTACACTCAAATATTCAAAGAATTCAGTGATGTTTTTGCATGGCAATATGAAGACCTCAAGGGTTTTGATCCTGCCCTTACCCAACACACTATTGAATTAGATCCAAATGCCAAACCAGTGAGGCAGAAGCAAAGGCCTGTTAATCCTAAGCTTGAGCCACTTATGCATAAAGAAGTGCTCAAATTGATAGAGAGTGATATCATCTACCCCATTAAGCATACTAGTTGGGTTTCCAACCTTGTTCCTGTCAGGAAGAGGAATGGCGAGCTGAGGTTATGTGTTGACTTCAGGGATCTTAACAGGGCCTCATAAAGGGATCGCCATCCATTACCCTCTATGGAACAAATCTTACAATGTGTCTCTGGATCTGAGAGATTTTCATTATTGGATGGCTATTCAGGATACAATCAGATCTTAGTTAATAAAGAATATCAATATAAGACTGCATTTACAACCAAGTGGGGAACCATGGCTTACCAAAAGATGCCCTTTGGTTTGTCAAATGCAGGTGCTACATTTCAAAAGGCAATGGATATGGCCTTTAAGAGCCTAATGTACAAGTTTGTGTTGGTCTACTTAGATGACATAACTGTCTATTCTAAGCATGCAGTAGATCATATCAAACATTTGAGAAAGATTTTTGAAAGGTGTAGAGAATTTGAGATATCTCTTAATCCCAAGAAATGTGTGTTTATAGTTCATGAAGGAAAGCTGTTGGGATATGTAGTATCCAGAGAAGGAATTACAGTGGATCCTGAGAGAATTGCAGCTATCCTAGAGCTACCCCTACCACATCACAAGAAAATTCTCCAATCTTTCATAGGAAATATTAACTTTGTTAGGAGGTTCTTGCCTAACATTGCAGATTTACTCAAGCCTTTGATAGCCATGCTAAAAAAGAGTTCAGCTTTCAGTTGGACCAAAGAAGGGAAAGCCAATTTTCAGGCCATTAAAGAGGCCCTAACAAAAGCTCCTGCCCTCTTAAACCCAAATTTCAATAAGGATTTCATCTTTTATGCTTATGGAGGTCATGATGCCATATCTACAATGTTGACTCAAGAAAATTCAAATGGATTGGAGCAGCCTATTGCTTTCTTTAGCAAAGGTTTGGAAGAGTATGAACAGAGATACTCTTTTGTAGAAAAACATGTGCTTGCTGTGGTAAAGAGCCTCAAAAAGTTTAGATATCTATTGACCCATAGCAAGGTACATTTAAAAGTTACTCATCCAAGTGTCAAAGAATTTTTGCTTTCCAAGGGCCTAAATGAGAAAAGAGCTAGTTGGATCACCAAGGTGATGGAATATGGCATTGATATTCAAACTACCAAGCTGGTTAGAGGGAGAGGTCTTTGTGAGCATTTGGCAGAGGATGAAAGTGTGAAGAAATCAGAGCAAATGGATGCATCTCTAGTGGTGTATTCTACAGAAGAACAAGCCAAGGCAACAAGCTGGTTGCCTAATATGATCAATTACTTGAAGACAGGACAATGTCCTGCAGGTTTGGATTCAGCAAAAAAGAGGTATTATAGGTTACAATCTATTCCTTTTGTGCTGATTGATGATGTTACTTTCAGACAGGATCACAATGGTGTCCTTTTAAGATGCATAGATTCAGAAAAGGTAGCAGATTTCCTATTTGAGTTTCATGATGGACCTTGTGGAGGTCACTTTTCTCCTAGGACTACTGCTTTTAAAATCATGAGGGCTGGATACTATTGGCCATCTATCTTTAAAGATAGTCATGATTATGTCAGGAGGTGCATCAAGTGTGCCATGTTTGCAGGAAAAGAGAGGCTTGCAGCCTTACCCCTATAACCAATCAGAATAGATCAGCTCTTCATGAAGTGGGGTATAGATTTTATAGGAATGATCAATCCCCCATCTAGTGCAGGCCATAAATGGATAATTACTGCAACTGATTATTTCACTAGATGGACATAAGCAATTGCATTGAAAGAGGCCAATGAAAGTGTTGTCCTAAGTTTTTATGATGATTTAATTCATAGGTTTGGCACTCCTGATTCCATCATTTCAGATAATGCCTTGGCATTCACAGGTCTCAAAGTCTTAGAGTCGGCAGTCAAGAATGACATCTATCTGAATACCAGTTCAAATTATTACCCTCAAGGCAATGGCTTAGTAGAATCCACCAATAAGAACTTGATTAGGATAATCAAGAAGACTCTTCAAGAGAATCAGAGAGATTGGCACAAAAAGCTCAAATTTGCCTTGTGGTTAGACAGAATTACCCCAAAGAAAATGATTCGTAATTCTCCTTACATGTTAGTGTATGGAAAAGAGGCTAAATTGTCCATTTCAACAGAATTACCGGCTCTGGACTTAGCTACTCAATATGCCCTGTTTGATGAAAAGGATCCCTTACAGATCAGATATGCTCAATTGATGGAATTAGAAGAACTCAGAAGAAAGGCAATGCAAGATATGAAGTTCCATCAGATTTAGACAAAGAAGAGCTTTGATAGAAGGGCCAGGGTCAGAAACTTCAAGGCTGGAGACATAGTCCTCAAGTGGGATGAGTTCAGATCTAGACCTGGCAGGCACACAAAATTTGACTCCTTTTGGGGTGGGCCATTTGTAATCACAGAATGTAGGGGCTCCAATGCTTTTCAACTATCAAATATGGAGGGAGTCCCCTTACCTATTTCTGTGAATGGTTTCCACTTGAAGCCCTGTTTTGAGGTTAATCCCTCTCTGTAAACTTTTGTAAATTCTTTCTTGCTTTCTAGTTTAATTTCCTACTTTTCAAGAAGTGCTCTGAGCATAGTTCTAGTTCTGCCTCTTTGAGAGAATTTTGAGATTTGTGTTCAGAATGACCCCATGCCCAATGGATTGTCAAGGTCACTGGTTTCCTATGTCTAGCAGGCTGTCATCCAGCAGAAATCACCAAAATGTTACCCAAATTTCCCTATGCATTCAAATTTGGGTAAAAAACGTACCCAGGCCTCTATTTTCACCATGTCTAGCACCCCAAAAATTTTCATGAATTTATACCCGGTTCTCTGGCCTCTGCAATTTATTTTTACTCCCTGGTCTGTAGTTGAAAAGTTTTAAAAAACTAGCCGTTGGTGTTAAAAATTCT
The DNA here is from genome assembly GCA_027943335.1 of Chamaecyparis obtusa. NCBI lineage: Eukaryota > Viridiplantae > Streptophyta > Pinopsida > Cupressales > Cupressaceae > Chamaecyparis > Chamaecyparis obtusa. The sequence continues at coordinate 302,129 of BSBK01003481.1, forward strand.
AAAAAACCCTAAGCCTTGTTATATTTTCATGTTACCTTTTCGACAACTTAAGTTGTCCCAATTTGCATGTGCGCAAAATAATCCCTAAGTCCGGCGGTTTAATTTTTCCTATGTCTCGGCGCATAAATATTTTGCCCTGAGGTTAAATGTCAATTTGATTTGACGACCTTCGCCATTTTGCAAGCCAAAGATGCGTGTGTGTTATGATCGGCGGTATAGCGAGAGTCATCGATCTTGTTTTTCTTCCTGTGTTGCGATGTGTCAGTGGGACCGGCGCCACCTCATCCTATTTGGCAGCTCTTGATTCATCAATGGTCTAGTGATTCGGCATGTGTCAGTGGGGCTGGGCCTCTTTCAGCAGTTAAAAGCTCTAACATCTGCAGAGGATCGAAGGCCGGCATGTGTTCTCAAGGGTTTATGTCAGGGCTTGCAATCTTACGACAGCCACCAATCTTGGTTTGTGTCAGAGCTTCCTCCGGTGGGTCCTTATGTGCTGACTTGCTTGAATTTGGTTGGTCTGCGTGGCAATGACTAGATTTGTCATGGGTCCGTTGTTAGAGGGGTCTCAAGAGGTAAGGATCTAGTAGCTGGCATAAAAGTGTAAGGAATATTCTGGGGCTACGAGATCATACGCCCGCCGTTAGATTAGTATCTCAAGCAATGGGTTCGATGTCAGAAGGTTGCTACGTGTATCCGAAATGGCACAATTTGATTGGTTGTTTGATGTGCAACGTGGATGTGTCAATGGGCCCGTGGGCTCAGGGGTTTCTAAAGTAGGTAAAGCACAGTTAGATCTCGCGGCTGTCGTTATACCGGGGATCCAAAGTGCTCGATTGTTATCGCAGCAATATAGCGACAGTCGTCTGATGGTGTTCTTAGGAACGTGGGTCCGGTGACTTGCTAGAGATGCTGATTTGCTCATTTTCTATTGGTTGCTGAATGTCGCGGTGGTGGTTGACTTGTCAGATTGAGTTTTAGACTATTTTAAAGGGCGCATCTGGGCCGATCATCTGTCGGGAAGGTTATTCATCGATGGTTACATTTTAAAATTTGAATGCTTTCTGCTGGTTTCGCTAGGGTTTTTTGCATTCTTTCGGCCATGCTCGACATCGGTTAGCTTGAGACTTTAACTCTTAGGATGGTTGTGGTTGAGAGGGTGATGGAGGTGATCACTAGTCGATGTTGTAGGGTATTCTGTCGTGTTCCCGTGCCAAGAAGTGATGAAAGGAGTTGGCACCACCTTTTCAAACAGTACCTCTTCCAGGGAAATAAGATTGGATTTGAAGCCTTCATGGCTTAGTGGAGTTGTAGGTGGGTAGATCGGTCGAGGTTGTTGTGTCTGCAGGAGGGCTCAGTATAGGATCAACACGCAAAAGGAAAGATCTGATCTAATGACCGGTGTTCTCAGAGATTTTTATGATGAGTAATCAGTGTACCTTTAAGCTTTGATACTATTGTAAATCTTGCAACCCTAGTTAGGTTAATTTTGACTCCTGCCTGCGTGCAGTTGAGTATGTATATATTATTTTGGAGCCTTTAGTGCTCAAGAGTTGGACAATTTGTAGAAGAAAATTCACCTTTTCTTAAAGGCCATCTGTGGTATCATTTCTACCCTCTGGCTCATACAATTGTATTTCTCCCATTGATGATTCAAATATTGCAGAGGTATTTTGTGACAATCCTTCATGTCCCTATGCTTCCTTGTTTGGATTATCTCTTATTGGATCAAAGTACATGCATGTTTTCAGTGATTATTTTAGAGTTCCTGATCCCTCTTGCTTGTTTGCAATTTTGTGTGTTACTGTGTTTGATCTGATTTAGATGTTCTTGTGGGTATACCTTAGCCCCCTTAATAGTCTTGTCTCAATCCTACACCGAGTTGTAGAAGTGAATGTCTGTTTGCAAGTCATAAGTTGTGCCTTATTCTCAGGCCCTCTTATGAAATATTTATGCAAGCTTATTCAGTAAGTTGTGACCTACTAGGCCTGAGCTTTTCATTGATCTCATTCCTACATACTGAGATCCAAACCCTAGTTTCGGTGCATCACCTAGTAGGTAGTTTGCTTTCAAGTCATTTCCCTTACAAGCATTATTTCTGTCCCTTTCCCTCAAAGGTTTTACTTTCATGTCTAAAGCAAATTAGGGTGATTATCCAAAAGAAACCAGCCTAGAACCTGGAGGTTTCATCTCAGTTAGCAAAGGTCCCACAACCTAGAGATGATTCCCATGTTATACTGAGTTATCAAGACCAAGAGAGCTTGAGACAAAGGCGCAAACTTAGTGTATAACAATCCCCTTGAAACTTTGTGTTCTTTCTCTCTTAACATTCACTTCCCCCTGCATCCAACATTTAGTTCTGCCTTCTACATCTCCTTTATTGCCGTGTGTTTAGTATGCCCAAAATTTAGGGTAGTAATTCTGATTAGTAACCCAGTCTTCTTCCAAAACAAATTTCTCCTTTATTAGAGTGGATAAGGCTGGTTCACATTAGATAACTAGAGATTACCATTTCCATTTCCAAAATAAATTTTCCAATAAAGTTTAGTAATTACAACTTCTAGATAAAGTAATATCCCACACTTCCAATATTGTTTGATCATTGAGATATCTAAATGTAAGAGGTAACAACTCTTTGACTGGTTCAGATTTATGAACCAATAACACTCCAACTTAATTTAAATAAAAAAGAATAAATTAAAATAACAACAAATCATTTCAACAACTTTAATAATAATAATTTTTAACAAGCATCTAAAACACATCGTTGTTTTCTATCATTTAAATTTATCTAATCCAAACACACCTCTTTTGCCAAATGATTCAAACACAACAAAATAGTTCTACGCGAATAAATAAAATATCTACGTGGTGTGTGATATATACACCCAAAATTTTCCATCAGTAGATTAGTTCCCAAATCAAAACAACTTACAAAATATTCATCTTGAGCATTTTAATCATCAGAAATAAAAATGATATTTTATAACATTTATTTCGTTCTTGCATGATAATTGTTAATCACATTCAATTTATCATCCTAAAGAAAATATAAATTCATACATACATATTTTTATTCATCAAATGAAACATATTTGGCAATGTTTAATAAACTGACTTAGGTCATCTACAAATGTCCAAGTCAAAAATCAACAAAAGTCGCCAATTATTTAAAATAGTTTTAGTGTTTGAAAAATCGGTTATGGCAATACATCTATAACTGCTTCTTATTTTGCCCATGAAATCTCGCCTAAACATCAAATGTAATTGTAAATTTAGTGAAACTATGAAACTCTATTTTTTATTACTTGCTAGCTATTTTTGATCATAAGCTTAATTGGAAAGAGCCATTACTTGGTATTGGGCTCCACTATAATTTTAGTGTTGACGGGGTTCAACAAACCATCTTATTACATTCATGGCTCAGAGTCCTTTGTAAATTATTTTTTAATAACCACAAAGATCATTAGGAGTTTGTAGTTCTAATACTTTACACTAACATATTTTATTGTCTTACATCTCTCTTCTCTCTACCGCAGGTCGATTATAGGAAAAGCTTAAAAATTGAACTTCAAATTTAGTGCATCAAATGTCAAGTAGATCAGTTGTGTAGAAATGAGAATATTTTTGTAGAGCGTGAATTGAAACTTCTCTTACAAAAATGATTGTTGTTTCATGTTCTTCTAGTCTATTTGTTAATGCATCTAGTTATTTCCTAAGTTGCTAGTTCGGTTTCCAGTACACATGCGGGTTCAAAATTTGTCCAATTTTTTTTGGGTTGGGTTCGGATTCATTTTGGGTTTGTCTATACAAGGTTTTTTTTAATAAAAAAAATGTGTATGTGTGTGTGTGTGTGTGTGTCCATGCGCGCAACAAATAAGTTCATACACAAATGGAGGCAAGAAAATTTTCTTTTCATTCACAAATGCACAAATGACATAAAATAACCCTTTTGGTCTTTTTAGTGGTCACTTTTAGGGTTGGAGGTTCTAATAAACCTAAGTTGGCAAATTTTTTTTTATGAAAAAGTCAATGAAAATGACATATTGAATCAAATTTGCCCCAAATTCATTTTGGGTTCCTCTGTCCAAATCAAAAGTCTTCCAAATTCATCTAAAATTCTTACAGGGTCCTTCTGATAGAATTTTGAGCGAATTTCCCTGATTGTGGTAGAATTTTGAGCGAATTCGAACCAAATCAGACTTTGCAGCAAATCGAATTTGGAATTCTACCTTACAGAAGTGAATCTGGTATCTTAGATTATTTCAAATGTTATTTTATGTTCATCGAGTCTAGTTACTGATGCATTTAGTTATTTCAAATGTACTCATTGTATACATGTGTATGTTGTTATACTATAAGAACTGTTTATGGTTCAAATTTTTTTACTGCTGCTGCAATATGTCGAGTGCCATTATTATGTTCTAAACACTTTGTAATCTTTTTGACAGTCTACTTAACTGTCTTTTTAAAATAACTTTTTTACATTATTTCAATAAGAAAAAAAGTATAGAATAAAAAGAACACATGTAGCTGGGATTGTGTACACTTACCTAGACGACTTATTTCAGTCCCTTGCTTGCACGCATGTTAGCAGTTGGGCAGATTCGCAGAGGTAATTAATAATAATTAAAAAAACAGTGTTTAGGCGGGGCCCGGGTAGCCAGTACGGCTGCGCAATTGAAACGTACGGAGAAAAGATAATAGTAAATGTGGCCGTACATTTGAAAAGTACGGCGGCTTGACTATTGAACACGTATTATCTTTTTTAAATCTGTCGGCAAGCAGGGGGACATTATTATTTTCAGTGGATATGCAAAGCATATTCTAATAATAATAAATAGTTTTCTACTCTGAGTTAGATAGGTAGGTACGTACATTGACTCAAACCCACAAACCAGAATATTGCAGATAAAAAACTTTGACGGCGAGACATTGCCCGTCAACTGTTGATCTTTGACGTTTGCTTCGCTCAGCACTGTTTATTGCTCATATTTCAACTTTGAACTCCATTGGCTTTATGATTATTTCATATTATGAATGTTGTGACCACCATGACACTAAATGTAATTAGACAATCAAAATATAATTAGGTAGTGATATGGGAAAGAACAAAGGCCTTCTCAATCTATAAGAAGTATGTAGTGTGTTCTATGTCAATCTCCACTTAGCCATCGCCTCATACAGTCGTCACATTGACGTATTTTTAAAATTTTTTTTAAGAATAAATAAATATTGTTTATAATTTTTTTATATTTACTTCAAACTTATTTTATTTTAATTTTAAACTATTAAAAAATATTTTTATTTTGTTTAAAAATTATTTGAAAATTATTTTGTTTTATTTGAAATTTATGTTGTTTTAATTTATTTTATTTAATAAAGAGTTATTTTTTTTTTTATGAATAGAGGTGTTTTTATTAAATTATAATAAAGAGTTATTTTAAGTAAATAAAATTAATTAATTTTAAAATATAAAATTATCTTTTTCACCTCCCAAAATAATTGTCATGTAATCATCAAACCCTAATCCATGGTACTTTATAGTTCTAGTTTTGTTACTTAAAAGCAATTTCATCAACTATTTTATTATTTTTAATCTTTTGAAAAAATAAATTTGTCTTATTCTATCGTAAAAATGAGATATTAATTTGATCCATATCTTTAAGAAAAAATCTCTACAAAATCTCAGAATTTTATGTCTCTATAGTGGGCTACCCCACCACAATAAAGCTCATTAGCTTAAATTACGCTTTGAAAAGATAGGTATGATAGTGCCACATCTCATCAATGGCTGAGCATTGTAGCAAACTTTTCCAAAATTTATTTTGTGTGTGGCTATTTGTCTTTTGTAGTCCTAATAATAATGCACTCTATAGTAGACAAGATATCATATTTTTAAAACTATTTTTTTAGATTTTTATCTTAACTATTCTTAGTATAGACTGATAGAAAGACAAATAAATGACATTTTTACAATCATTTAAAAATGAAAAATAAATACAACTATGGGAATTTTGTTCAAAACTTTTAATTGTAGATGCAATGATTGGCCGAACTAATTAAAAAGTTAAATTGAATGAATGCATTAATATTCATGCCATGGTAGAAAATAATAAGATAGGGGAAAATCTAGTTGAGCATCCCAAATTTTGCATCTCTTTAATCCTTACATGAACATATATCAAATCACTTTTAATTTTTCGTAACACTTTACTTGGCATGTCACCTACTTATATTTAAGGTTATAGGTCACATTATCAAATATGATACCTCATTACATGCTTTTTCTTGACGTGTCTAAAGAGGACCAATATCAAAAAGTTAGATTGGTAATTGTGCATTAAGTCATATTTTATTAGTATGTAGATATGATATGACAAATTATTTGTTGCTTTTTAGATTTGACAAATACATTTCATTTCATTTTATTTGTGAGAGCGCCATCCTCTTTAATATCCTCCCCAATAGACACAAACCATACAATAGTCTCATACTGAGAAAGATGGACACACCCATTAGGCTAAAGAGTAGAAAATGACAAATGTCCTTCTTGGGCTATATATCCTATCATAGATTGCATGTAGCTTGCAATTTTCCAACCATATTAAGGATGGTTCTTGGAAAGGAGCTTTTGACCACTACCATTTGACACAAGGTCAAAATAGACACAACCTTTCTTTTTCTTTATTGTTGTTGGACAATGAATAGGCTCTAGAGCATCACAAGCATTGGGTTTGTGTGGGAAAATAATTCCTGCAAAGGGCAATGAACATCAAGCAAAATCACTCACCTTGGTCGAAGAACTTAGCAAACATAGCCAATTCTGAAGCCTTCTATGAAGGCAACTAAGGTATAATATGGTTTTTTGAAAATTTTCTATTTTGTGGATTACCTCTTGCCTATTGCAATGTTTTGAGAAGGATAGAAGAATATGGTAGAAATTTTTTTTGGTGGCCTTTCAACTCTCAATTGGCGATTAGAAATGGTGATGGTAGCTATGGCTCTTTGGGTTCCCCTTCTTAGCGATCTTATCTTTCAACTTTGAACTCATTGGCTTTATTATTATCTCTTATTATGATTTTTGTTATCACGGTGACCACCATGACACCAAATATAATTAGACAAATCAAAATATTATTGGGTAGTGATATGGGAAAGAACAAGTAGCTTCTCAATCTATAGCAAGTATGTAGTCAGTCATGCTTTTATAAAGGTTTAGGTATGTTCTATGTCAATCTTTAGTTAGCCATCATCTGTCTTGGCTTGGGAAAACTTATGCATTTTTTCTTCAATTAAATACAATCTTCACATTGACGTATTATTGATCATTTTTATTTTTTATTTTTTAAGAATAAATAAATATTATTTATAATTTTTTAAAATTTACTTCAAACTTATTTTATTTTAATTTCAAATTATTAAGAAATATTTTTTATTTTACTAATAAATTATTATTATTATTATTATTTTATTTAATAAAGAGTTATTTTAAGTAAATAAAATTAATTTATTTTAAAATATAAAATTATCTTTTTCACCTCTCAAAATAACTGTCACAGAACCTTCAAATCTTAAACCATGGTATCCTAGGGTTCTAGTTTTGTTACTTAAAAGCAATTTGTTCAAATATTTTATTATTTTTTACCTTTTGAGAAAGGAATTTAGCTTATTCTAGTACAAAAAGAGATATTAATTTGATCTATATCTTTAAAAAAAAATTCCCTAGGAAATATCATAATTTTATGTCCATATAGTGGGCCACCCCTTCACAATAAAGTTCATTAGCTTAAATTATGCTTTGAAAAGATAGGCATTATAGTGCCACATCTCATCAATGGTTGAGTTTTGTAGAAAACTTTTCCAAAATTTTGAGTCACTGATGACTAGGAAAGATATATTAATCTTGTGCAATTTTGTGCTTGGTTGATTGTCCTCTACAATCCTAATAATCATGCATTCTATAGTAGACAGTATATCATGTTTCTAAAACTAATTTTTTTGATTTTTATCCTTAGTGATCTTAGTATAGACTAATAGAAAGGCAAATAAATGATATTTTTACAATCATTTAAAATGGAAAAATGAATATAACTATAGAAATTTTGATCAATTTTTTTAATTCTATGCAATGATTGGTTGAACTAATTAAAAATTTGAATTAAATGAGTGCATTGATATTCACACCTTAGTAGAAACTAATAAGATGGGGAAAATCTAGTTGAGAATCCCTAATTTTTCATCTCTTAAATTCTTACATGAGCATATATCAAATCACTTTTAGTTTTTTGTAATAGTTTACTTGGCAAGTCATCTACTTATATTTAAGGTTATAGTCCACATTGTTGAATATGATGCCACATTGCATGCTTTTTCTTGACGTATCTAAAAATGCCCAATATCAAAAGTTAGATTGGTAGTTGTGCATTAAGTCATATTTTATTAGTTTGTAGATGTGATATGACATTATTTGTTGATTTTTAGGTTTGTCAAATATATTTCATTTACTTATCATTTAACTACAGATAAGATTCTACAATATTATTAATAGTGAAATATAAAAAAGATATAAATTAATTTATAATTTTCATGTAGTTGATAGTTTATATCAAATTATAAATTTTGAGGAAAAAATGTATATATGAAGTCAATACACGTGTATTCAAATGCAAGAATAAAATAGAAAAATATTTAAATACTTAAAATATTTATGATATGGTTTACTATAAACCTAAGACAAGCTAATGTTTTTAGGTTTTTATATAGGTTATTTAAGACTATTTAAAACAATAGGTAAACAAATAAAATCCAAGTTGTAATAATAATGAGCATGTTTATCTTGGTGGACAAATTAGCAATGTCTGATTCTGAAGATGATCCAGTGGGGTTGGTGTAAATAGCTGGTAGGCATTGGTGATCTATTTAGAATGGAATCTTAGATCTTCTCATGATGGTTAGTGGTTTATTTTTTGGTTTTGAAGCTTACATGTTGTTGGTTCATCCTCTTGAATGTCTCTTTCGACTGGTTGTGGATAATTGGTTTGTAATACACTTACAGAAAGTTCTATGCTAGTTTTAATATGTAAGATGACCTTTATCTATCTCCTTATTCTTAAGTAATGAAGAAAGGATTAGAGGTTTTCTTACTGGTTCTTTCCTCCTTGAGCTCTTAAACCAAGCTTCCTTTTAATGAATAAAGTATAGTGGCTTGCCACTTTTATTTTAAAAAATAAAACTAAATAATGAGCACGTTTATCTTGAATTGATGAGGATACAAGTAGATGATAAATGTGCAAAACTTAACCTTAGGAACATTTTAGAGTAAAAAATGGTTCAAATGAAGCTAATAAACTTTCACCAATGAAACATGTCTTGAATCAGTAAGGATATAAGTAGATGATAAATGCAAAAATTAAGGTTAAGAACATTTGAGAGTAAAAAATAGTGAATGAAGCTAAAAAATTGGCATCAATGAAACCCTATCTAACAAGAGTATTGAATATCTCTTTGAAATAAAGAATAGTGTACATATAGGGGTGGATTTATAATATAGACCTTGTTAGAACTAGTGGTTGTCGTTGCACCAAAAGATCGACCTATTAATGCCCAATACAACCACTAGACTTATAGAAGACACAAGAGGTTGTTAAACCATGTTGAAAATCCCCATGAGGGACGTTGGCACACTATCAACAATCCCCCTCCCAACGTTACTCATCATGACCTATGTGGATTCAAACCTGTGCCCAAGCTTTGATACCACTTCTTAGAGCTAGTGGTTGTTGTTGCACCAAAAGCTCAACCTATTAATGCCTAATACAACCACTAGACTTATAGAAGACATAGGAGGTTGTTGAACCATGTTGCAAATCCCTGCGAGGAAACTGGTGCACTGCCAACAGACCTTCTTTGCATATATTGTGTGATAGATTTACAATGAGAACCTACATTTTATAGGTTAAGGGATACTTTTAAAGCATTAGAAAATATGTTTAAAAATAAGTTTAAAAGATAGATTTTATAAATTCTTTGTTCACACTAATATGTATGATAAATTATTGTTGGTTTTCATACTTTTCTTGCTAGCTTAAATAACAATTAGGAAATTAAAATTATATCATTTTTTATAGAGAACGTTTATCCTAAATTATAAAGTTAAAGGGATTATATACTATATAAATTATATATAAGTAAAAAACAACATGGTATACATGTGCACATCCAACATAAGTCTATGCACCAAATTACAAGTTTTCCAAGTTTCACCAGATCATGAGAACCAAGAGAACGTATGCTAGGTGCATATTTTGCATTATTAAATAGTGTATATATCTCTAATTAATTATATATAGGAAAGGAGAAGAAAAACATAAAGATGCTTTCAACTTGTGTATAGACACAATTTCAATATACGCTTACAATCATAAAATTAAAGAGGACATTATCAAATGTAAAATTTATACATGGAAACATTACATACATGTATTCATGTGATGCTTCTATGACTATGTGGATTTTAGGACTAACAAGAAAGCTAACATAACTAAACAAGGATGAATCTAAACTTCACAAATTCATAAAAGGGGAAAGAATTTTACTTTTCTTAGGTTCTCTTCCATCAACATTAAAAACATGTAACTTAAATGATGACTCTTGATCTTGAATCATATTAATATTCAAATTTTGATGATATTTACTTAAAATCGATGAACTAGGTCCTAGAGTGAAACTTTTTCTTACTTCATGATCCATAATTCAAACAAAACGACAAATACATAGTTCAGTTATCAAGACTATCTACAATTATTTTACAATGCTATTGATGAATAAAAGTTACCTTGGTGCAAGTGCCACGATGACCTTGACTATGAGGTATAAATATGGAAAGTCCACTAGAAAACTATTGAACACGAATAGTGAGTTATGAGACAACTATTCATATAAAGTTCAACTACTCACATGTAATAATAATATTTCTTTGCTAGATACATACTTGTGGACTTGGCATTGTCATGGGAATGGAGGTGGAGGATCATTGCTAGTGGCACGAACACTTTGAACCTAAACTTTTATCATAACCATTATACTAATTTAGTTATTCTTACATTTCAAAATAAAATTTAATAAATTAAATTAAATAAAATAGCAAGAATTTAACTGTGTCAATGTCAAATGATTCATTTAGAAAATCTTGTATAAAGACAATATTATGAGCAGTAGAAGCCTCCTGTGGTGCTACATATTGACTACCCTCAAGTTCATATGTGTGAAGAGCTCTCCATGATCAACATAAGTGGGCTAGAACTCAAGACCTAGAAGAATCACCCATGTCACCATGTACTAGAGGAATGACACATTTTGTCAGGGTCTAAGTCGACATGCTAATGAAGTCTAAGTTGTACACCTCATACACTCTCCTTCAAAATGAGAGCAATGGTCACATGATCCACATGAGGTCCATTAATGAGTTTCAATGTTAGGGTTGTGTTGTGCCCTTGGCCTATTATGCGAGGATCCCCCACCTCTATCTTGGAACTCTAAATAGTCAAAATAGTTTGGTACCTCATTGAGTAAAAACTTGCAATACATTTTCTTCAAAAAGCGTAGGGGTATCTCATTCTTATTATGCAAGGCTTGTTAAAAACCATACACCACCTATCCTAATCTTAGTCTAAAATTACAACCCTAATAAAAATCTTTATTTTAACCATAATCCTAACCGTGATGTAAACCATTATCCCAATACAATATAATTATAGATTAATTTATTTAGAATCTTCCATGTATTACAATTACTTCTAACTTATTGATATTTTACAATATATAAAATACACCTAATATATAAAATACACCTAGATATATCCTTCTTTTAAGGTGCCTAGTACACCTTTCAAATTAAAAGAGAAGAGGAAGCACTCCTTGTCCAGCGAGTCTCTCAGATCAGCTTTGCGTACGATATTACAACCCAAATAAATGAAATAATGCAGTTACACAGCGGTGAACAGGAGAGCTTTTTTAATTTAAATACACAAAGATTACATGGCCGCCTACACAGAAAAGTGCAGGTCGCAATTGAAAAGTATCGACGCGTGCTCGGTAAAACTATATTCTCAAAATAGTTGTCCCATTTTATTGGCCATCAGAATCGAATTCTCTTTCCCCCCTAAATACTGACCAAGCAGCCCGTCTATTCTATTTTGATTGAGATGGTTTTCTTTTTTTGAAATTAACGTTAACAGCCTAAGCAGCACGTATTCAATGACGATTTTGTGAATACAGTGCCATGCTATTCAACTTTGACTGCCATGTTTTGTGGTCAGGAAATATTTCCTTGAGCGTAAATGTCTCTCATAAACATGCACGCTAAATTATTCTTATAGTATGACAATGGGATATGTAATAGATTCGCATATTTGATGATGACGATTAAAGAAATGGAAGTATTTTACGCTACAATGGCCAACTTGATTCAGCAAACTCAAAAAGAAGAATTTGACCATCCGCAAGATTCTTAGCTGACGCCTTCGAAATGGAGGTCTATTTATTCTCAACATCCTCCTAATCTTCGGGTATATTTATGAGTTAAAAATAATAGAGATTTGGTGAATGTATGGCCTCTTATTCTGTAGTTTACAGTATTTAAATGTATTTATATTTGTCATTATGTGATACGTGATCACATTTCTTTTAATTCTCAACCATGCCATTTCAACTCATCGCTTGTTCATACAATGATCGTTTCATTAGTCTCTAGTCACCCTACTTTTATATTTGTCTTAATCACCCCACTTCTTTACTTGTCATATATTGACAGCTGTGATCATAATGACAATGGCGATGTGATGAGAAATTGAATATTTATAAATTCTGTTTAAGAAATATACTATCTTCATAAATTAATAGGTATATAAGTTAAAATTTGTGAAATATAATAAAATTAAATATGGAAAAAAAGATTATAAAACATATTTCTTTAATTTTTAATTTCAATTATATTGATAAAAAATAAAAAGTTTAAAAATACAAAAATATCATTATAAAGCTTAATCTATTATTTAAAATAATTTATATAGGAATAAATTGGTGCTATTATTAATTGCATCTTACCCAAATTGGAATGCAAAAAATGGAGATATTAATAATCTATAAATTAATGTCATGTTCAAATCTATATTATGTTGCATAAAAAGGATCATTAATAGTCCTTGCCTCCTCAATTTTGAGGAAAAGCTTAAAGAATTACAAGATTTTTTCATCCTCTCTTTTCAACAATGGTTTGAAATGACAATCAAGACTTGGAAATGATCGTCTATGATGAGAAACATGTTTTTGTCATCAAGTTATAAAATGGAGGCTTCTTGTTGCATTTTTGGTAACACAAGTGATCACACCTAGCTCTTACACCCATGGACACATGTTATTCCCTTTCCTCCCACTTGTCAATTGTAACAATGCTACACAACTAGTCCATCCATCTCCTCCAATCAAATTCCATTTATTCATCAATTTTACATCCTAGCCATCCTTATCCTTTACTAAACAAATATAAATAAGATGTCATTTTCTTCATTCAACAAAAAAATATCCTTATCTTAAATCCGAAATTTATTAGATGAATATCACAATATTCCAAGTAAGTTGGGAAGGCTATACAAACTTCTAGAATCGAGTGGACTCCTTACATCTACATTCCTACTAACACCAACTCAAGATCAATAAATACAAGTATACCAATCATATGCAAGGTGATACAAGAAAGAGCCAACTCAACCACAGGCGAAATGGAACACAAATTTTTAGTATCCACCATACACCAAAATTCCTAGTTTTTGAAATCTACCATATTACAAAAGCCCAACTCAAAATTGATCATAATAGACACACCCAATTATACAATCAAATTTTTATTGTTGAAGGAGTTCTTGGTTGGGGTTGGCGTTGGAAATTTCAAGTCCCCAAGGGTGGGAAAATTTTAGCATTGCAAGGATAGTGGTGGGGGAATATAATCAAAGTCCTTGATGCCTCATTGTCTCTTCACGTGGTTGCAAAGGACTTGAATTCTTCTTGAGTGGTTCTAGAGATTGCGCACGATGGTCTCAATAACCCAAACTCATCACTAGTGGGTCTCAAAAAGGTTGACTAGAACAAAAAATGTCAGAGCTTTTTGGATCCTTCCTTAAAGGTTGAAGTCCTACCCCTATTTCTCATATTGCAGATCTAGTGTCTGGTTCCTTTTTTATTTATGTTCCAAACTCTATTGTGGATAAGGGAATTTCCTCTATGGAATGCTTTCTTATTAACAAGTTTATTGGGCCTCATTTATTCATCAAATTAGTCTATGCTTGGGTGACTAGAAAGTGGAAGAATAAAGGCTAGGTTGATGAAGTGGCCATGGCTAAAGGATTTTTCTCTTTCAAACTTATCTATGAAGAGTATTTGGCTACTATTCTACAAGGGGGTCCTTTGATGTTGGGGCATTTTTCACTTTCCCTTAAGAGATGGGAGCTAGGGTTTAACCCTAAGGTTTGGTCATGTGATTTGGCCCCTAATTAGGTTAGGCTTTTAGGTCTTCCCCAAGAATTTTAGACTCAATAAATCTTTTGGGGCTTGACTTCTTGTATCGGGGAGGTTATTTCTTTGGATCCAATGAATACTTCATGGAGGAGATTATCTTATTCATGTATTTATTTCAATATCAAGAAATCTACTGATTTTCCTATGGAACTCTATTTCAACTCTAAACTTGGAACATTATCACTACAAGAAAGTGAGCCATTAGGCTAGAGATATCCTTGTTAATGCTTCGAAAGCATCTAAGAAGGTTTGCAGGTAAAATCCTTTGGGGGAATCTGATTCTACCTCAGTTGAGGAGCTTTAGGTGGTTTAACCTACTTCTCTTAGATCTAATGTTGGCTCTACTAAGGTGGATCCCTATCCTTGCAAGGATATTCTAGGAGATTCACTTGATGCCTTAGTTAATATATAGTGGTGGACGTTCCTAAAATTTTAGGGTAAGATTTTCTTCCCAAGAGCCAAATATCTCCATTAGAGCTTGTTATTATAATGGGCATTCCTAAAGCCATGAGAGAAGATGGTTAGCTAGAATTTCTAAGGGAGATTCCCTATCATTTCTCAGAGGAGATGAACCATGCTCTTTCCAAAATCCCTTTGCAGGATGAGGTTCACTTTTGTATTTTTTATATTGAAGGAAATAAAGTGTCAGACTTGGATGGTTTCCCCATGTTTTTCTTATCAAATTTAATGGAGTGGAAATGAAACAAAGGGGAGATGATGAAATCTAAAATTCTAAAAGCTAATTCATAGAATTGAAAATTAGATCAATTTAACACATAAACTTACATATGCCTTAGACAACTGAGTATACATGATATTGTGATTGGGACTTCTTCAAACTAATCAGGCAACTCTCTTTAAAATTATAGCATGCCACTTCATCCACTACGAGAAAATTGATTGGTTACATCCACCATATCTTCAGTTATAATTTTCCTACCAAGCTATGTGTTAATTTTACATTTGTTATTTTAATTTTATATAATTGTGAGCATTATGTGTTTATTATATTATTATTTTAATTATATTATTAATTATAATCAGTTACTTTTATCCATCATTTCTATTATTTTTCCAATTATGTTTGTAAGACATTTGAATGACCATCAAATTTATTTAGAAAGCCAAATGTTTACAAATAATTTTGTTGCTACCACTATAAGAAGCCTAAGATAGCTTAATTAGATTGAAGGATAGAGGATTTGTGTTTGTGATGAAAAAAGGAAAGAAATAGCAAAAGTAAATTAAATGCAATATCTAGAGAGAAATAATAGAAAAAAAAGTTAAAGATTTACAAATGTAGCTTACAAATTAGGTCGCACACGTAATTTAGAATGGCGATATCGTTGAGCAAGTTCTCTTTGTCCAAAGAGTCTCGCAGATCGGCTTTGCGTATGATTTTACAAGCCAAAACTATCGACCCAGGTTGTAATTGAAAAGTATCGATGCCTGCTGGCTAAAAATTATATTCTCCTTAAGCAAAAATTTTCCTGGTGAAGGGAAAAATCATTTTCCTTATAGAATATACAACTCTAATGAATCTCTGATATTTGAAAGTGATATATTCTTAAGATGGTGGCATGCTATTCCTGTTGCGTGTATGAAGCCAAATCACTGTTTGTAATGGCTGTGTGTTGGATAATATTCTTACTGACATGCAATGCCAGTATTCTATCAGGAATCATTATCTTCAGAATTGTAACAGTAAAAACTCTTAGTCTTCCATATTCCGTAGATTGAAGACTATTTATATAATATTGAAGGACATTGCCATTCTAATGGCTGTTGTATTGTATTGTGAGAAATTAATAAACTGAGAATCCCAGGTTGAGAGTGGATGTAGGCATATTGCCAAACCACTATAAATTCGTGTTCTTTGTTTTGATGTTTATTTTCTATTTCTCTGCTTGTCTTTTATTTTTACAATTGGTATTAGAGCCAGTTTGGCTTGAGCAGAGATGGAGGAAGAAAGTGAAGTTGATTTTATCATCAATGAATTTCTTGAAAATTTGGGCTTGGTAGAGATTGAGGTTGTGCCTGCAAAGAGCAAAAGAATCTGCCATGTGCATTGGTGGGATGGCTGGAAAAATAAGCCTGAAATTGAACCAGAAGATTTAAAAGCTCTGAAATCTGAGCTTAATGCAATTCTTGAGTGCAAGGGTGATGCACAACATAAGAAAGTCGTCATGGAAGAATTGCGAAAGAGGACAAGGGTAGATAAGACTGGCAAGTTTGTAAAGGCCCTGGTGTTGGTCTATTATGAAATGGCTTCTCTTATTTCTAATTTCAGCCTCGATGATCCAAATAACTTCGCTTCCAGAGTTCTTAGAATGCTGCAGCTAGATTACTCTACAGAGCATGCGAAGTTCCCGATAGAATAAATTGAAAGGGCAGATGAGAAGTTTGTTGTGAAAGAAGATAAAGGGACAACCGATGAAGGGGCAGAAGACGTGACTGGCATGATGGAAGACACGATTGAGAGAAAAGGCTTATGTATTGGCCAAGAAGAGGGTCAAAAGGCCCAAGTTATTTCTCGGTCTGCAGAAGAGAAGAGAAAGGCTATGGCTGAGGAGCAGAGACCGAATCCTGGTGATTGCTCTGTGATTGCATTGTCAAAGGAGAGGTTGCAGTCTAGTGTTCTGGAGGTGGTTGCGAAAGATAAAAGATTTACTAAGGATGATTTTATTGGGAGGGTTAGCTTTGATTTGAACGAAGTGCCCACAAGGGTGCCACCTGATAGTCCTCTACCGCCTTAATGGTACATGTTGGAGGACAAAAATGGAGATTCGAAAGGTCAGGCCGTTGACAGGCCAGATGAAGACGTTTTGGAGGAGCCACTTTTCAATCCTGACAATTCTATTTGTTTTGCCAATGGTCTCTATAATAAGGTGCAGGTTGCTCCGGTTATATTAACTCCACCATATTCTGTTTCATGGGAGTTTGAGCTTGAATCAATTGCTA
The DNA here is from genome assembly GCA_027943335.1 of Chamaecyparis obtusa. Lineage (NCBI taxonomy): Eukaryota > Viridiplantae > Streptophyta > Pinopsida > Cupressales > Cupressaceae > Chamaecyparis > Chamaecyparis obtusa. The sequence goes on from BSBK01003481.1 coordinate 319,661, forward strand.
AAGACATCGCAGGTCTAGATTACTCATACCAATTTTGTGACATACAATCTCATCCTGGCGTTGAACAAAGTCTTCAACACCCTGCCGTTGATTCACCTTTATCGCAGTCTAATGTGCAGGATTCACAAAGTGAACCCACGAAGGACGGTGGGCGCTCTCCTCTGAGCCGCTGGCGTGACTTTTTTGTGGGACTTAATCCACTGTCCGCGGCTTCATCCCAATCTCCAAACTTATCACGGTGACATGATTGGAGAGTTTTTGATTTGGATGGTTCTTCCAATGGACAAAAGTCTCTTTACAATATGACGCAGGACGGTTGTTACCTGAAGCTCCAGTTTATACAAAGTTGCATGGCTTCGTTGGCTCCGGTGAAAAGAAGGCTAAGTTGCAATGAAGCAGAAAGCGAATCAGAGGATTCTTTCCTTTCAAAGCGATTTTGTGGGCTGAGCCCTGAAGCGGAGGAGCTCATGCATATTCTGGAAGATGCAGAAGAAGAAAGGTGTGTCGCAGAAGAGGAGATTGTGTGCGGCGTGATGAAGAGTCTGGAAGAGGAGATTATGTTGTGTTATTCCGTTAAGAATGAAGTGTCGGTGGAGGCTGGGATTTGATCCTGTGACGTGGAGGATGAGATAAGATACTTTCTCAGTGCTTCGGATGATGAGCTGGGGATTCCGCAGAGTCCTTCTGCGGGAGATTCGCCTCTTTATAACTGTGATTCTTATGTAAGTTTTCCGGAGATTACGGAGGGCCTGTTTTGGCATTTTGAAGATGGTGACTGTAAATTGGTGGGGCCTGTTGGTGGTGAGGTTGAGCAAGTGCAAGACGAAATCAAAGGAGACAAGCACAAAGTTATCCTAAGTGAAAACAACCCAAATGACATTGTCACAACCACGCGGGATGACAAGCTGAAGCCGCTTGATGAAAAGGAGACAAGCACCATTGAAGAGTGTGCTCAGATATTACTGCAGTTTATTTACAAAGGGACAAGCACCGTTGAAAAATATGTAGCCTCACCGCCAATAGATGCTCAATTTTTGCAGCCTTTGCTTGGGGGGTATGTAATCAATCCCTGCAATGTTGAGTGCATTGTTGATGTGAGCAGCTCGGCTCCCATCTTGACATCTAAAGGTGACGGTAGTCCGCAGACTGAATATGGGAGAAACGATGTAGTGTGGGTGCAGTGCCAGTCTGTGACGATTGCTATGGCCAGATCGACCTGGTTTTCAACCCGTCCTACTCGGCCTCCTTTTGCTCCGTCTCGTGCGGCTTAGCGTTTCGCAGCGAACTGGAGATTTTAGATTGCAATAGCCGTGGGTGTGCGTATCAGGATGCATTGCCTGGTGATAATGTGGGATTTAATGTTAAGAATGTTGTTGAGAATTTTGATGCTACTGACAAAGAGAGAAATTTGAATCCAGTTTTGCCTGAGACGACCGATGTAGAGGATTTTATTGTTAACAGGAGTAAGAATGCAGACTATGCCATTGACACTGTCATGGAAACAGGGGCCATGGGGTCCCAGCTTTTGGGAATTGTTACAGAAATGAACTTGGCTTTTGATGCCAATGCATCTGCTGTTATGTTTGCATTTAATAATTTTCAGAATGGGGGAGTGTATTTCGAGTTTGCAGAAATGAGTAAATTTTATTATGGACTGATGAGCCTGATTGTGCATGAGTTTGTTGTAGGAGAAGATACTTTTTACTTCGATTTGATTTGGAGAAGACTAATTTGAAGTGTGCTGGAACAGAGTCTGGCAGTGTTGAGATCTTCTCAAAACTTCTATTGTTCTATGTGATTGATGAATTTAATGTCTGGGATATCTCTTTGAGTTTGTTTCTGTCTATTGGTGATTGGTCTTCAAGTGGGAGATTGTTGGGTGTATGAAGCCAAATCACTGTTTGTAACGGCTGTGTGTTGGATAATATTCTTACTGACATGCAATGCCAGTATTCTGTCAGGAATCATTATCTTCTAAACTGTAACAGTAAAAACTCTTGGTCTTCCATATTCCGTAGATTGAAGACTGTTTATATAATATTGAAGGACATTGACATTCTAATGACTGTTGTATTGTATTGTGAGAAATTAATAAACTAAGAATCCCAGGTTGAGAGTGGATGTAGGCATATTGCCGAACCACTATAAATTCGTGTTCTTTGTTTTGATGTTTATTTTCTGTTTCTCTGCTTGTCTTTTATTTTTACAATTCCATTTTGACTACCATGTTTTCTGGTTAGGAAATATTTCACTGAGCACTGCCTGCGTAATGTCTCTCATAAACATGTAAGACTAAATTATTCTAATAATATTTAATATGTAATAGATTCATCATTCACATATTCAACGAGGCTGACCAAATAAATGAAGGCCTACCAATTTGATTCAACAAACTTTAAAAAAAGAAGATTTTTGATTCAACCAACAATTTTTTTTTATTCATTTAGATTCTTAGTTGATGCCTTTGAAAAAAGTTTGTTTTTACAAATACACAAATATTGTATTGTTTCTATGGATTGTCGTCTGATGACATTCATGATATCAGTTATACTTATAACAACACAGTCAAAATCACATCAAATCACGTCTTGAGGGCTGCTCATATTTCACAAGATTGTAAATATATATAATTATAAAACATAATACAAAAAGATAATATATAGTATATATGTTAGGTCTGGTAGTTATACATATTTATAATAAAAGTTTAAACATCTAAATACGACATAAATACAAAAATAATTTTGATTTTATGCAGTTTCCACAATTCATTATATTATGTTAGATTTGATTGTATAGGATTTTTTGAACATCAACATTTTAGATCATATTGTATTAGATTAGTTGGGAAGGCAATGAGTGGACTATGAGACAACATCATTACGGACATCCACTTCTAATGTTGAAATATACTTATGAATTAAAATCAAGAATAGGATTTTGGTAAATGTGTGAGAGCTTACTCTTTAGTTTATAGTATTTTAATGTATTTATCATATCTAACAAGTATTCAAATTCCTTTTAATTCTTTCATATATGTGGGTATACCACTTCAAATTATCCCTTCTTCATACACACGTGACCATAATCTTTTCACACATCTCTAGTCACTCTACATTTTATAATTGTCCTAACTTAACCACACTACCTCTTCACATGTCATATACTTATACATCATCCTCATAAATAAATATGTATACAAGTTAAAATTTGCAAAATATAAAACATAAATTTAAGGAAATTTTTTTTATAAAACACATTTCTTTACTATAATTTCAATTATGATTTATAATAAAAATAGTAATTCAAAAATACAAATTAAATATCATTAAGACAAATTTAAAATAATAATTAAAAAATTTAAAACATATTTAAATTTCATTCTTCCTTTCACCTAAAATATATAAATAGAATATCATTTTCTTCATTCAACAACATAATATTCTTATGTCAAATTTCAAACTCATTGAAAGAATATAGAACATTCTTGGTAGGCTTTAAAATGCTAATAAAAAATGCAATATTTTCAAATTCGTTGATAAGAGAGAGGCATTCTATGCAACGATGCTTTTGGAAAGGCTATATAAAATTTTAAAATCTCAATAGTAAATCAAGTTGAGTCCTAAACGTACATTCCTACTAAAACCAATAAATAGAAGCATACCATGCGCAAGGAGGTACAACAAAGAGCCAACTCAACTATTGCAAAAACAAAGCACCAATTTTTAGTATCCACTATATACCCAAATGCACGGTTCATGAAATCCACCACATTACAAAAGACCAACTCAATATTGATCATAATATTATTTAAATCCATCATAGATTCCACTAATTCTAATATTGATTGAACACACCTATAATGGAGGGGGCTATGGGGTCTTCATTGCAATATGTTGCAAGTTGATATTAAATAGTGAGGAATCCATGACTTTGACAAAAAGAGGCATGCTCAACTTGGAGGCATATAACAAACCTAAAAGTATCAAATTCTTGAGCTAAAGATAAGATGTTTGTAACATTTTAAACAAAATATAATGGTTTGTTCAATTTCATCGTGTAATTAAATCAGATTTGATTTAGAGATTGGATTAATAATGGTTTGAATACATTTCAACAAAGACATTTAGTCTCAACAAAGATATTTAGTCTCGACGAATTTTGATTTCCCTTTAGTATAATCAGTTAGCTTAAAGATGTTTATGAAGAAAGATATTAGTTTTATGATATGAGATAGATTTAGACTAAAACCCCATACTATATGTAGCCTATCAACTAAAACCTTCGATATATATCCTACAAAATTCTCTCTAAAATAGAAATACCAATACTACCATTTTAGATGTTCGACCTCAAAATGTAATAAATTATTATCAATTAATACTAAATTTGTATTCTTAAAAAGAGAGAGTTTTTGTTGACCTCTAACTCTAGCTTAATTAGTATGATCGAAACTATATAATATTCACATGAATACTATATGCAATGTGACGCCATTCAACTTTGACAACCAGGTTGTGTGATCAAGAAATATTCGCGTCACAAATGTTTTCCATAAATATGTAAAGTAATATGCAAAGATAAGAAATATTCTATTAAGCCCATTAAACGTAAACTGCAAGATGGGAGAAATCAAAGAAATGAAAATATTTCATGCTTATTTGTGGAGTCCAAGTTGGCTGCGAAGACAACGAGTGGCCGTTGAGAAAACATTATAGTAAACATCATTTCTAAAATGTTTAAGACACATATATGATATTCATTGTGATTTTTTATTATTATTTATAATATTTTAATTTTGTTATAAATTTTTAAAAAATATTGATTTATTAATAATTCTTGATTTAGTAAATTAAATTAAATTTTTAACACAATATTATTGTTGAATAGTCTTGTGATTAGTAAATATCTTTGATTAATTTTATGAGTCATTAACTTCATAAGATATCTTTTTTTGAGATTCACATACACTCTATCAACAAGGCATTTTCACTTTTAAATCTTCAATCCTACTAATTATGTATTTTACACATTTTATTTTATTAATTTTTAAACACAAATTTTTCCATTTTCACAAATACCAGTTTCTATTGAAATACAGTAGGGACAAACAAAAGGCTGAGTATTCAATATCACTTAAGTGGATCAAACACGCATTAGGAAACTACAAATTTGATTAGGTGTCTATAGCCATAACTTTCTCTTTATTTCAGTACATTACACAATGTGCAACTATTTTGGTAAACTTTTTGATCAAGCATGTACATACCTTTATTGATGATTTTCCACAATTTTAAAGACCATTCATTTTGATTTACTGGAATATTGGATGAATAGCAAAGAAAATTGTTGTAGATGACTTGCATTTCTTTATTGGAACATAAACAAAGACAACCATTCAACTAGCCTTACTCTCTCTGCAATCTGCAAACTTTAAGGAATGAAATTAACCCTTGTGTGTGATGATCGATTAGAGGGAACACATGATCTTAAAATTATGCACTCCTGATCCAAAAACCATTGTTGTGAATGCTTAATTTTATGCCTCCTTTTTGTTTTCAAGTTTATACATATTGCATTTTCTTGAATGTTTCTAATTCGAGTTGAGGTTCTGTAAAATCCTTTCTAATAAATTATACATATTTTACCATCAAATCATTGTATTCCATAAAATAAAATTATATCATATTATTCATGCACCATATTTGATGTGTGTACATTTTGAATGCATGTCTATTGAATATCTTATAGTTTCAATATCTAAAACCCATCAAACCTTCTCTATCTTGACAAATTCTTATGCTTTGAATCTTCCTACTCAAGTCTGTCACAATAGTTGAGGACATTTGATTTACTTTTATTTCATTAAACCTATTTTGTGCATGACCTCTAAGTATTTTTGTGAAATGGTAAATATTAATAAAAGATATTATAATTAATTTAATTATAAATTATTTTATTAATATTTGAACTTATATAAAAAATTATTTTTTTACATAAATATCTAAATTTTTATTTTTCACATTTAAATTATATCTATAATATCCTATTGGCTTATACCTTGAACCTCCTTATGTGCAAGTTCTAGTTTAGTAAATCAATTAAATTTTAGTATATATTATATAATATTCTATTATTTAATATAACATACTATTAAATTATATTATATTTATTCTTTTTTAATATATCAATATATAATAAATTATAATATTATATATAATTATATAATACTAATTTAAGTACAAAAATATATTGTAATTAATATACTATAAATATTAATATAATTTAATAAATAGTTTTAATATAATATAAATAATATATAAAAATCTGAATCTATAGATAATTAAGGTTTGGAAATAATGATTGTAATTTATGTAAAATCAATTAGAAGTAATTAAAATTATAAATTATATCATATCATTCTAAAATATTTTGTTATATTGCATCACTATATTATAATGGAAGATTTTCTAATATTACATTATAATATACTGACATACTTATATTTTAAAAAACCTACGTAAAATACTATGCTAAAAATATTAAATTTAAAATATATCATGAATAGAATTATATTAAATTATTTAATAATAAACTTAAAAGTGTTTATGTATTAATAATTATAGAATTAGAACACTCAGTAGATGAACTTTAGTCTATCTTGGGGAATTTCTTGTGGGAAGACAATGTATCTGAGAAAAATAAGCTCCCCCTCCTTGCCTGGTGAAAAGTTTGTTCTCCTAAAGATAGTCAAGGTGCAGGTATCAGAGATCTATCTTTACAAAATAAGGCATTGGGTGCTAAACTGCTTTGGAAATATTACCAAAATTCGAACTCCAATTGGGCCAAACTTATGAGATTGAAATATCTTGATTCTAATGAAAGGGAAAGGATATTTACAACATTATTTTTACCTCAGGGCTTTGCCATGTGGGATTTTATGGTGTCCTATCGAGATCTCATCTTACCTTCCCTTTCTTGGCTAATACATGATGGTTCAAAAGCATAGTTTTGGGAAGACTCGTGGAATGGTCATACTCTCGTGTCCCATATCCAGGATTGGCACCCTTTCCAGAGTCATCTCAAACAAATATGGGGTGACTGTGTTTCCCATTACTTTGTTATTCATGATGGTATTGCAATTTGGAAAGATCTTTCTGGACGAAGTGGTTTTTTCTAATTTGGTAGTAGAACTTCATATACTGCTCACCTCTAGAGGTATCCACTTATCTCCCCTTGAAGATGAACTCATTTGGCTAGGTTCTCCTTCTGGTCAATATATGGTCAAGGCTAGCTATAACTCACAGTTCCTGTGTAAATCCTCTGATTCTTGGCCTACAAATTTGCTATGTGGCCTTGCTTTCCTTCCCAAGGTAGGTGCCTTTTCTTGGCTAGCCAAACAAGATAGGGTCCTCACTGGTGCCATGCTTGATAGATTGGGAATCACTGCTATCTTTCCTTGTACTTTATGTCCACAAATTTTTTATGGAAACTTCTGACCACTTATTCCTTCACTATCCTTTTGCTCTTGATTGCTGGTATTGACCTATTCAACATCTTGGATGGTCAACAACCATTGGCCCTAACCTTTGTGATCATTTCAAAGCCTGGCCTTCTTTACATAAAGCTTCCACATTTGTGCCCCTTTGGGAGATCAACACTCTCTAGTCATTTGGAATATCTAGCTTGAAAGGAATGAAAGATTTTTTAGAAATAATCTACTTCTTGGGTAGATGTGATTGGTAAAATTGAGAGAGCTATATCACCAGTTATGCTTTCTTATTATTTCAAATTAATTAATTCCAAAAAGACTTTTTCTAAATGGGATTTCTTCATTCATGAGAATTGGCCTTTTCTACAGTCTCTTCCACCATATGGCTATCATTCTTTCAGTCCTTCTCCCTCTTCTCGCTTAAATGTAATATAGTCAGCTCCCCCACTTGGATTTGTTAAACTAAACTACAATGGCGCCTCTAGGGGAAATCTAGGCTTTTATGGAGCTGAGATTATTTTAAGAGACTCGAAGGGTAACATACTTAGTACAGCATGCAAGAAGTTACCTCCAGACTCTAATAATGTTGTAAAGATTGAAGCCCTTCTCCTTGGTCTTTCTTTGACAATCTCCATGAACTTTTCTTATCTCATTATTGGGGTTGATTCAATGGTGATCCATGACATCATCTCCTCTAGAAAGACTTCATCTTGGAAATTAAGATATAGGTTAGATTTGATTCTTAGCAAACTAGAAGCCCTTCAAAATTTTGGACTTACTCATTGCTTTAGAGAAGCAAATATGGTTGCAGATTTTTTGGAAAATAAGGCTATTCATGATCCACTTCCGTTTTAGGATGTGGATGAGTGTTATCTTTCATATTTGACTTAATATTTTCAAATATGAGTAATTATAATTTCTTCTATCGTTCTGTATAACTCTCATGTGCATTATAGCCAAGGATCCATTTCTTGGAATTTGCTCATTCATGTATTCTGAACTTGTATATGCATTCATATATTCTATAATGAGGGAACTCAGGACGGTTTGTACTTCCTCTATGAATTATTCATGTACTCATACTAGAAAGATATGTATAATCTTTGTCTTCCACTTTTGTTTATGGTTGTGTACTAGAAATTGTACCTTCATAGAATTAGTATTGTCAATAAATGAAATAGAAAATAAATAACCACAATATAGCAATCTATTTAGCAAATGAATGACCAATTAAGCATCCTATGGCTCTCTAACTAAGAGTGTTAATGTGAAGCTCTCAGCAAGCCTCCATTAATTACAGTCCTAGAATAAGAAATGAGTGATAAGCTAAGCTAATTAATTTAATTCCAAATAGAAATGTTCAATTAACTTCTAAATTGCCTTTCTAGCTATAATTCTCAAGAGGTTTGATGCTATTCTCATATTTGTGGATTGATTTATGATTGATTTTAGCCTTCCTTTTATAGATTTAGGCAAGGGTAGGGGGTGTAGTTGTGTTGATCATGATTAAGCTTGAGTTGAGTCTTTAGTTCCACCCTTTGAAGACAATTTAAATATTGTGTTCTCAAAGCTTGGGACAAGAAGACAAGATGAATGGATAAGATGCTCTTTCAAATTGAGTGATTGAGATTTATTTTGGCTCAATCCATGTGAGTTCCTTTCCTTAAATCCTATTGGTTGAGGCTTTTTTGTCCCATTTGGTGTTGAGAGAAATTAGGATTTAATCAATTGATTTTAATTCACTTATTTAGCTAAGTGTACTCCTTGAATGGGTTGATTTGATTTAATTCAAACTATACAATTAATTAGATTAATTGCACATTGATTTGATTTCACTTGATTTAAATGCTTTTAATTGCTCTTTTGGCTTTAGATTTTGAATTATATTGAATTAAGACTTGATTTTAATTTTGATTGGCTAAATGCTTGTTTCGATTCAATTGCCTTGATTTTGCCTTGATTTGCCTTGATTACTCATATGAATGATCCTGTCCACTTTTTGGTGATTACAAATGCCCCTCTTTGGGTTGACGTGCAAAGCATGTTAATTCAAAGAATGTCTTGATTTTACTGATGAAAGATCCTGATTTTGTCGATGGTCGATTTGATGTTTGATATGAGATGCAGTTCTGATGATAGGGTTGATTGATTTCTTTGATGGTCAATCTGATGTTAGATTACTGATGCGATACCTGATTTGATGTGGTTCGATGTTTGATGCCCCTTTCGATTGATAGCGAAAAATTTTCTGATAAAAGATTACGCTTTGATTTGATGCTCGTTCTCTTGATTTGATGATATTGATGATGATCTGATTCTCCGAGTGTATGCCCCCTTGAAAATGAAATAAAATTGATAGATGTTTGAGAATTTTGATGATTTAGGTTAATTTACATTGATTGGGTCAATTTATAACTAATTTTGATTTCATTTTTGATAATGTTTTTACATCCGTTTCATGACAAATGCCCCTAATTTGGCAGAATTGGTGAAAAATTTGGAGTTCCCAAGCCCCCTTTGGTGAAAGATTCCCTTTTTAGGTCAAAGATACCCTTTTTAGGTCAAAAGGGTTTATATAAAGAGGTAAAAAGTCTTTTTACTATTCATTTTCACCCTTACTTTTGAGTTTTGATCTCTGACCTCTTTTGACTTTCCGACGATGTCTATCCTGATTCGTGAGCACAGATTTGAGCGTGGCCGACAGTACCCGCGGCCACTAAACTATGGACCTCTGGTGAGTGCCTAAACTTCTATGTTTTGTCGATTTATGCATTTAATTCCAAAAAAATTAAATTTTTCATGATAAAACTCCCTTTTTTTGCTTTTATTTTTCCAAATAGCGCTTTTGCAAATTTAAATAGCACTTTTACCTTTCAAGTTGCACTTCCGCATTTTTAACCAGCGCTTCTACGTTTCAGAATAGCGTGTTTACATGCCTGTTCTTGGCCCTAGACCACTTTTGCCTTATCAAATAGCGCGTTTGATGTTGATTTCACTTTTGCCAATTAGAATAGCACTTCCGAATTTTAAAACAATGCTTTCAAATTATTTTAGCGCATTTGCTTGAAATGGCACTTTTGAGCTGTTAAGTAGCGTGTTTACACTTTTAAACAACGTGTCTACATTTTAGCACTTTTAAAGCCCGAAATAGCGCTTTCACCCTGCTAGAAATTTTTTTAAATTGCTATAGTCAACTTTCAAACTGTTCAACGTCCTTGATCAAATAATTAGTTAATGTAACGAACTTGATGTTATAGGGAATCATAAGATGTCAGTATGATTTAGTCATAATTTAAATGTTGGATCATCAATCTTGATTTAGATGATGGGTGATGATGAATTTTCTGTTCTATTTGAGTAGAAGCATGAAAATTGATTATGGTCACAATTATATAAAATTAAATTGAAAATTGATTATGGTCACAACTATACACAAAGATTACATGGCCGCCTAGAGAGAAAAGCGCAGGTCGCAATTGAAAAGTATCGACGCGTGCTCGGTAAAAGTATATTCTCAAAATAGTTGTATTTCCCTCACAATCGAATTCTCTTTCCCCGCTAAATACTGACCAAGCAGCCCGTCTATTGAATATTATTCTATTCTATTCTATTTTGATTGAGATCGTGTGACCTTGGTAACAGCCTAAGCAGCACGTATACAATGACGATTTTGTGAATATACTGGCATGCTATTCAACTTTGACTGGCCATGTTTTGTGGTAAGGAAATATTTCCTTGAGCGTAAATGTCTCTCATAAACATGTACAATGGGATATTATTCTCATAGATTCGCATATTTAATGATGATGATTAAAGAAATTGAACTATTTTACGTTACAATGGCCAACTTGATTCAGCAAACTCAAAAAGAAGAATTTGACCATCCACAAGATTCTTAGCTGACGCCTTCGAAATATTTATTGTCAACATTCTCCTAAGCTTCGGGTATATTTATGAGTTAAAATTTCTAAAATTTTGCACGAATAGAGATTTGGTGAATGTATGGCTGCTTATTCTGTAGTTTACAGTATTTAAATGTATTTATATTTGTCATTATGTGATAAGTGATCACATTTCTCTTAATTCTCAACCATGCCATTTCAACTCATCCCTTGTTCACACAATGATCGTTTCATTAGTCTCTAGTCACCCTACTTTTATAGTTGTCTTAATCACCCCACTTCTTTACTTGTCATATATTGACATGTGTGATCATAATGACAATGGCGATGTGATGAGAAATTGAATATTTATAAATTATTCATAAGAAATCGATCTTATATAAATATATATTATCTTCATAAATTAATGTGTATACAAGTTAAAATTTGTGAAATATAATAAAACTAATTTAAGAAAAAACATTATAAAACATATTTCTTTAATTTTTAATTTCAATTATAATTGATAAAAGAATAAAAGTTTAAAAATACAAAAATATCATTATTAAGGTTAATCTATTATGTAAAATAATTTATGTATGAATAAATTGACACTTGTTAATTGCGTCATACCCGAATTAGAATGCAAAAAATGGGTATATTAATAATCTATAAATTAATGTCATGTTCAAATCTATATTATGTTGCATAAAAGGATTATTAATAACCCTTGCCTCCTCAATTTTGGGGAAAAACTGAAAGAATTACAAGGTTTTTTCATCTACTCTTTTCAACAATGATTTGAAATGACAATCACGACTTGGAAACGATCGTCTATGATGACAAACATGTTTCCATCGTCAAGTTATAAAATGGAGGTTTCTTGTTGCATTTTTGGTAATGCAAGTGATCACGCCTAGCTCTTACACCCATGGACACATGTTATTCCCTTTCCTCCCACTTGTTAATTGTAACAATGCTAAACAACTAGTCCATGCATCTCCTCCAATCAAATTCCATTTGTTCATCAATTTTACATCCTAGCCATCCTTTTCCTTCACTAAACAAATATAAATAAGATGTCATTTTCTTCATTCAACAACAAAATATCCTTATCTTAAATTCCAAATTCATTAGATGAATATCACAATATTCCAAGTAAGTTGGGAAGGCTATACAAACTTATAGAGTCTCAAAATTGAATCAAGTGGACTCCTTAAATCTACATTCCTACTAACACCAACTCAAGATCAATAAATATAAGTATACCAATCATATGCAAGGTGATACAAGGAAGAGCCAACTCAACCACAGTTGAAACGAAACATAAATTTTTAGCATCCACCATATACCCAAATTCCTAGTTCTTGAAATCTACCACATTACAAAAGCCCAACTCAAAATTGATCATAATAGACACACCCTATTATAGAATCAAAGTTTTATTGATGAAGGAGTTCTTGGTTG